>CM076571.1:680035822-680461495 GCA_034641835.2 Pinus albicaulis | reverse complement strand
AAATCAAGGTTCTTAGATGATTTTTTAGACTTACATGATATTATTGATCATTTGTTAAGAATTATGCATGCATTTCAAGTCCACTCACATATCTCTTGAAGAAAATATCATTTATATGGAATGATGAGGCTACTTTGGCATTCTCTTTTTCAATGGATGCCATGTCTTCTACACCAACATCGGTTGCACCTACTTTTGGTAAAACATTCATAGTAGAGTGTGAGGCACTAGGACAAGGAATTTACGTAACATTAACACAATAAGGGATATCATTGGCTTTTAAAAGCAAGGAATTCAAAGAAAATATTTGGTGAAATCTACGTATGAAAAATAAATGGAAGAAATATTACATGCAATAAAAAATGGGGATAGTATATCATTGGGAGGTAATTTAAAGTCAAGATATACCATGATAGCATAAAGTATTTTTTGAAGCTATGATTTTCATTAGAAGATTAAAAAAAATGAGGAGAAAAAATGCAAAGTTATAATTTTGAGATAATCTGCAAAAAGGGTAAGGAAAATTTAGTACATGATGCTCTTTCTAAAATAGAAGAGGCCTCAAATTTATATCCAATTACATTTTCTATTCCTAGGTGGCTACAAGAAGCTTGCCATAATGGAAAAATGACAATAGTACTAAACAAAAACTAAAATTTATAAAGGATGGGATGAACTCTATGGAGCATTGGGAGTGAAAGAGATATATACTTTGGTGCAAATGTAGAATATTTTTATGCATGCAAGCATATTTGAATAAACAAATATTAAGGGAGTCCCATGTCTCTCTGATGGTAGGACGCAGGGTTCCTTAAAACATCTCAAAGGATCAAAAAATATATTTTTGGAAGGAATGAAGAAAGATATTCAAAATTTTGTAAGAGAAGGTCAGGTTTGCATAATAAATAAAAGAGATATAGTAAAATATTTAGGGTTACTTCAACCATTCCACATACATATTCAAATACTAGAAGATATATCAATAGACTTTATTACAGGGTTACTGAAATATAAAGGTAAGTATTACATTTTTGTGGTAATTTATATAGACAAATTTTGTAGATTTTTTTTGTAGAGCTCAAAGTACATAAACAACAATCCAAGTGGTAGAAGTGTCCATGAAAGAAATTCATAGTCTTCATGGTTTTCCTAAAGTAATAGTAACAAGAAACTTTGGGAAATAATTATTTAATATGAGTGGAGAAACACTAGCTGCCATGAGTTCTACATATAAAACACAATCAAATGGTCAAACAAAAATAGTTAACAAATGTTTTTAAGGTTATCTACAATGTTATTCTTTAGAAAATCAATCTTAATGGATGAAGTGGGTTCATCAAGGAAGAATGGTAATATGATACTACATATCACACATCTACTAAAATTTCCCCATTTAAGGCCCTTTATGGATATCCAACTCTTAGTATCTCATACTTTTTGCAAGATAAGTCCAAAGTATAGGAAACAGAGTCACATATGGAAAATACTAAAGAAACTTTGAGAATTATTATGGAAAACCTTAAAATGACATGAAACATGATAAAACAACAAGGGGAACAACATTGAAGTGAAAGATAATTTGAGGAGGGTAATTGGGTATTTTTTAGATTATAGCATTATAAGCAATCTTCATTCAAGAAAAACAAGAATAAAGAATTAGCTCAAAAATCATAACTATTATGGCCCTAAATAATTATTCATAGGATTGCACAAGTGTTATAGAAGTTATATTTTCCTTCTTCTTGCATTCATAAGGTTTTTCATGTATCTTGCCTAAAAAAGGTTTTGGGAAAAAATATGCCAATGTAAATAGAACTTCCAAAATTAGATGAAGAATGAAAGTTGACTCTTGAACCACAAAACGTTATAGATAAACATTATGTATCTCTTTGACATATAACCATTATGAAGTACCTAATCAAGTGGAAGAATATTCCTCTAGAAGAAGGTACATGGTAAAATGATCAATTCGTGATGAAATACCTACGGCTAAAGGGTTCGTTTGAAGTTTTGACAAAGGTTTTGTTATATGTTTTATATAACGCGCGACGGAATAGTTTTATTGTTTTTTAAGGTCCCACACAGTGATCAAATTTGAAGGGCAGGTCCGAATTTCAATTATAAGGGCATATATCTATGTCGCCCTTCCATAATGAAAAGCTTTAAAAAAAAACTTTTCAATTGACCACAATAAATTATTTTTACATTTCATTTTCAGAAAGACAAAACCATCAATCTTTATACTAATAAAAGACTGTTACATATACAACAATGAAGAAGGCTCCATATTTCATTGCTTAAATATCTCATTGGCAATGTCAACATAAGTCTTGAAGACACTATTATAAGAATTTGGATACATACCACTGGGATATAGGAGATTCTTATGTGTCATATTGTGTAATGCAATTTTGACTTTGTCTCACAAGGAGCAGCAACATGGAGGTCTGGATTTTTCTTATAGAACTTTTTTATTATTATTTGAAACGTTGTTTATAGATATGAATACAACAATGAAATTATGAGCATGGTGGACAATTAGTCAAGCTCAAGATGGCAAACCATGATGATGTAAGTTTGGAATTTAACATTTTTACATGTTAAAGACAAATAGTCAAAATCACTGACAGCTTAGTATGCCATAATTAATAATCATTCCATGTTCACTTTTTTTAATAGGTTTATGTCACACGATGATCTCTCTTCTCTGGCATTTACTTGTATTGAAGATCACTATTCTAGGAATAAGGAGTTATTTTCTCCAAAAATAACCCTAGCAAAACATTGACAATGCATCAAGGATATATTTCTATGCTTCATAAGTACATATGTTCTACTTCTAAATCATGTCTTGGAAGTGGTTGTTTTGCTGGAAATTATTCACCAGTTGGTTTCATACCAAATTCTTTTTCTCATTTTCAGCATCCAATACATGAAAAAGATAATGGTTTAAAACAACATAAATATTTGAAATTTTGCAAGAATTGTCTGGCACACTTGGAATATGAATTTTGAAGTCAAGTGCATGATGCTGTATAGGATCAAGTGTCATTTTGAATACCAAATGTTTCACAAGAAACTTCTCAACATGCTACCCCGCAGTAAGGATTAAATGACAATATTGCATCAACTATTTCCATAATAAAAGTGCACCTCGGCCATAAGACTAAACAACTACAAATGTTGTAGATCTAACAAGACCACACAATCAAATGTATTCCACAAGGCCAATACTGTATGAAAAATGAAAAGGAGTTTGCAACCAAAAATACCTTAGGCAACTAATTCAATTAGATACACCAAACCATCAGCAAAAAGGAAAACCAGCCTACTCAAAAGCCAAGCGTTTACCTCCTTTGACAAAATTTTGAGTTGCGAAACAAGGGCCTTTATTGTCTTGTCAATGCCCCTAGTAATTTGAACGGGGTTTGCACCTGCTGCAACAACCTAAACAAAAAGGTTTCATTTCAAATTATTTTCCACAAATTTAAGATACAACCATTGTCAGTTTTGTATTTCCTAACAAGCTCATAAATTTTGACAAAAGAACCAAATTTTTTTAATACTTGATAGCAATTTTTTCACTCAAAACCTATCTTAGACTCAATAAGCCCAACCCAAAACTAAAAAACCAAACACCATAAGACCCTACAAAAATGAATAGATGATCTTAATCCAGTACTATCAACCAAAAGTTACCTTTACACCCTCACTTATTAAACCTTGTGCTGTTGAATTTTAACTTCAACTGCTGCAGTAGAAGGACGGATGCAGCAGCAACATTTTTTTTTGGAGGTTGCTTGCACGCCATCCAGAAATTTAATTCAGCATTTAAAATTCCCGCAAGTTTTTTTGTAGACAAACACAGCCATATTTTTGTACATGATTGTATTTAAACACAACAACCAACATTAACGCAATTCCCCAACTAGAAATTAAACAAATAGAAATTTACCCACCAGTTTTGTAAATTCAAAAAGAGGACACGTGGAGCATTAATATTGGATCACATGAAATTTAAGGGAATTTGAAAACATGAAAACCGGACCCGAATTTTTTATAAGGCACATTGGATTGAGAATTCGTGTTACAAATTAGGCAGACGTCAGCATCCCATTTTGGAACGCGAATTTGGTTTGAAATTCAATCTATTCAGACTTTTGAAGTCCGATGGAAAGGGTTCTTTAATGTTTTGATAGTTTAATTTTATGTATGCTTTAATATATACATATGTTTTAAACACATGTTATATATATATCATATGCGAAATGAAAGGTGGGCCATAGAATTTAGTTTTAATTTTATTTTTTTTAAAAGAGGGTTTATTATAATATGTTTTATATATGTTACAGCATATAAAAATAAAAAGGAAAAAAAAGCTTGGTAGTTTTTTTTATAGATAGTACGTAAATTGTTTATTACACAGCAGTGTGTAAAAAGTGAAAGACTGAGTGTAACTTTTTAAGTGTGTATGCACAACAGTGCGAAAGTGAAAAACACAGCAGAGTGTTTTAAAGACAGAGTATGTTTGTTTTGAACAGACAGTGAGTTGGTTTTATGCACTGCGTTCTGTAGCAGTCATAATTTTGTAATCCCTCTCAGTGAGGAAGAAGTGCAATAGTTTTTTTTTGAGTTATTTAAGGGAATAGAAGTTTGTTTTCAAAGTATTGAAACTCTATCTCCTGTCAAAGAAATTTTTATTTTCTCTATGTTAGAGGAAGGGAGATTTATTCTCCATTCATTGTTCTGGAATTTTTCAATATTCCAACATGTGCAAGAACAACAGATGTTGTGGTTCCATCCCCAGTTAAATCATTTGTCTTTTCCGCAGCTTGCCTTACCAACTTGGCCCCAATATTTTCAACTAGGTCCTCTAATTCAACCAATAAAAATTCCAAAACCATAGGATTGAGATACATTTCATTACACTGTCAATAACAATAAAATTTGACTCAGCCATAACCCTTTACTTTTATTGTTGTGAAAATATTTATTAATTACTTTAATGTGGCTAGTCCATAGGCCAAGTAGACCACTGGGTAACAAATATGTTTCCTTTCACCTTTGAGTTTTCAAATTATGCCTACCAAATCTAAGACATTTAAGAGGGGGAACTAATACAATGTTAAAAAGAAAACCAGAGCACACATCTACAAATTACCTCCTTAGCTACTGTCACACCATCATTAACTATTTTCTGAGAACCATGCTTGCTCTCCAAGACAACATTTTTCCCTTCGCCCCAAGGGTGACTCCAACAAGATCAGCAAGTTTGTTCACACCGCCTGCAAGACAAATTGACAATGATTTCAGTAAGTGTGCAATTGAATGCCAGACCATATGCCAAAAAAACCCTCCATGAAAAATTAAAATAACACATTAAAATCAAATATAAGTGGACAAGGAAAGATCCACCGCAATGAAGTTTCACGTGCAGGTGACCTTCCTTTAAACATAATTTTTTCTCTGACCTGCAATTTTTTTGTCACTGAGCCATCCTTGTTGAAGTACAACTCCTTTTCCATAGCTCTTGTATTAACTACCTTCTCTCTGTCGTGTAATCTCATAGTCCCTCTTCTGCTTGAGAGATTAAAGGAAATGGGTGAAAAAACTGAAACAGAAGACAATTGTCTGCCATAATTATCAAACATTGCACCCAAATTCTTCCCCTTTCCATTGTTACCTTATAAGGTAGATGTGGCAATTGTTGTCATACTTCCCAAAGTAGAGGCCATATTCTCTTATCCTGAATATAGAATTATAAGATCTTCATATTATTATGAACCTTAAAAAACATGACACCCATTTCTAAAAACCACTTTTAAGTTGTAACAGGCAAAGCCAAAGCTGCTTCAAACTACATTATCAATCACAAGGTATCACCATCAAAGCTATAATTTTAAGATAACAATTTATCTACCATTGAAAATATAATTTTAAAATAGATACACCTAGTGATATAGACACCTAGTGAGAGTAGAGGTTAGGAAATTATAATAAGAATTATTACAAGATATCACTCACAGTGCAGTTGATTGTTCATTGTCTGTTGTAACTATAATTTTAAAGAAGAAACACTTAGTGATATAGACAACACCAAGTGAGAGCAGAGGTTATGAAATTATAATGAGAATTATTTCAAGATATCATATTACTCATAGTACAGTTAACTGTTTATTGTTTGGTGTAATAATTGTTTATTATTTATAAACACAATCAAACATATTATGAGGGATGGTGATGAAATTGACAAAGGTCTCATAACAAACCATAACGGGCACATCCCCTAGCAAGATAGACTCTGAATAAGAAAGAAAGAAAAACAAAGTGATTACTTACAGGATCATAGGCTTCCTAAAGAACAAGATCCAGAGCAGCATCTGTAACCCCTAAAGCAACACCTCTCTCTGCAAGACGAATCGCTACATCTTTCATATGTAGTCTAGCAAATTTTTTGAGCTCATCACGAGAAAGAGGATCAAATACAACTATCTCATCAAGTCTATTCAATAGCTCTGGCCTGAAATGTCTTCTAACCTGCAAAAATATTCAAAGGCATGTCAAAGCACTGCAGCCAACTTCGTGATAAAATTATATGAAAATATGCATACACAGAGTCCAGGAGAATGAAACGACAGGTGTATTGGCAGCTGCCGAAATGCAGCAACTAAAACGACAGGTGTATTGGCAGTTGCGGAAATGAAGCTACTAAAATGGCAGGTCTGTCGACGGTTCAGGTGTATTGGCAGTTGCGGAAATGCAGCTACTAAAACGGCAGGTCTGTCGACGGTTGCAGGTGTGTGGATTTTTGTTGGTATTTTCAGACCGATTCCATGGAAATATACCAGAAACCAGTGGTATGTCAAACCTAGAAGGTAACCCGAGAGACTGTGACCGTCAGATTAAACAAGTAATAGGTGTCGTGCCTAGATAAGAAGTGTTGACGAAAAAAAATTGATCTCTTTCATAATAGAAGGCCTATCGGCCTAAATATCTAGGACATGTGGCACTCCATGATAAAGACACATGGTGTGTGGATTTGAGTTTTTCAGGTGGTCAAGTGGGGCGAAAATAGGTGAAATGTGGCACCACTCAGAGATTGACATGTGCCAATTGGTACAAGTGGTAGACAATTGGTATGCTCAAACAACGAGGTGATGCAGGAATGACATGAGGGAGAAAATATCAGAAAAGCCCCAAATCTGGAGAACTAAAGCTCATCACCAACCTGAGATTGAAAACTTTACATGATGTAACCTATGAAATCGTAAATGGAGAAATCATAGTAACAATAAAGTAACCTATGTAACAATAAAGTCGGATTCATCCCGGGAGTGGTAATGGGAGAAATCATAGTGAACAACAGGAAACATGCAGAGTTGCTTACAATCAAATAGATGAAAAAACACATACAAAAACCTAGATAATAATCATGAACAAGCTTAATATTGAATTATGAACTGTAAAGGAACTTACAAAATGTGACATTACGAACCTGGTCAAGCGCACAAGCAAAAATATCCCGGACATGACCCTGGTTGACAAGTTGTATTGCTCATGATGCAAGAGGATTTGTACCTGCACTGCCAAGTCAATCAAAATCCATCATTATCTATACAATAAGTACAAGTAATTGATGTAGTATTTTTTACTCTAAGATGCATTCTTATGATAATGTTAGAACATATGTTGAAAATGTCAAAACATACCTGAATAAGCTCCTCTTCTTTTCAAGAACAATTTATCGGAGTCGCATGAACTTGGAACAAGCCTCCCACGATCTGAAAGAGTAGCAACTAAGTCAACAGTGACTTTTTTGTTGCTACGCTGGATCGAGGGAGGTTTGCTCCAAGATTAAATCGCTCCAATAAATTATTCTCTACTAAGCAGGGCCAACCACGTGAAGGTGGAAGCTCTTATGGCCCCTCCCCCCCCCCCTCACATCACTCTCAATTCCCCAATACCCAATCTATATTTCATTTTTTACTTTCATGAGCATAAAAAAAAATATTCAATAACTAATAAAAAAACAATTCAACAAAAAGTACGCAGGGAAACATTGCAATTAATGCTTGACATAAAATAGTATGATAAATGAGTTTTTTATATAACACAAAAAACGTTCCAAGTATGGTAACGTTTGTCTTATAATAATACAATATTTTACATTGTCAAATTTTCTTTTTCTTCTTCCTATTTTTAAAGCTCCTAATTACACCATCAATATCATCGTGCTCTGCTCCTGTTTCGTGCCTTTCAACCCGCACTGCTGACCTAGTTGCGTATTCACGATGTCTGGGCTCATCCAGTGACGGGGCATCGCCTACAAAAACAGATAATATTAAATTTTAATTGTCAGTTTTTAAATATCATTGAACTAGTTCGATAATATTAATAAAAAAAATTGCAATGAGATTATTTACCTGGTGCACCAGTTGTTGCCGTTGGGACTGTTGCCCTGTCTTCCTCTCTGGTGGTAAGATCCTCAAGGGAAACATTCTCTGTCATTTAAAAAAAAAACGTTATAAGGACAACCATCAAGGTATAATTATAAAAAATTATAAGTGGAAATTAATTACCGTCACGGCCCTCACTGATAGTAGCATTGTCGGCCTGGTCCCCACTACAATGATCAGGTTGCACGTGAGGATCATCTACATCTGGCTCTAAAACTGGGTTATTTGCCTCGTCTGTAGTGCTGCTCCCCTGATTTAAACAAAGTTGTTAGACATTAAATTTATGGACGAAAACAAACATATTGAAAGGTTAATGTTTTACCTTATCAGGCATTCTGGATCTTGGGACCTGCCCCAAGATTTTGCGACGTTCAACTACGGCTTGATAGCCGAAATGGAAAGCGATATTTTTATCTTCCTCTGTAGTTTCTGTTCCGAATTCATCACCCTACATTACATATGATTGTGTATTTTTAATCATATTTGATAGGATTACAAAAACGTTGGAAGGTGATACAATTAATTATAAGATGTTTAGCTACTTAATTACAATTCTTGTGGCTAATTTCAAGTAGCCGCCCTGGCCTAGCTTGTGATGGCCCTTTTTTTCAATCCTAGCTTTGGTTGCCTTCGAGGTGTCAGGCAACCTAACATCAAAAGATTGAAGTCAGATATGGCGTAGCACACTTTTATTTTAGACATAGAGAAAATTAAAGCTATTGAATTAAAGTTGTAATTTACCTTGCGGGTCTAGTTGGCATTTTTCCTTCTTTCTTTGCCCTTTTCTCTTTTGTGTCATGGATGAGTGCTCTCCACTCACTCTCTGGAACTGTGAGAGGATGGTCATATCTAGGGTTAAATTTCAATTGCGTCCTATAGGTGTCCCTGGTATATTTCAAATATTTGTCGGCTACCCGAGCCATCGCTATTCTGTCAAATGTGCCAACCCCAAAAAGGGCTTCTAGATAATCTAGAAGTTCTTTTTTTAGGTTGGAATTCTGGGAATTCCACCTTGTGCGTATGGTTGGGCCAAAAATTACCAACGCATGGCTCTCCAAAAACCTGTAGAACTCATTGTTTCCTACATAGAAAAAAAAAGATATTATCATTAATTTAAAAATAAAAATCATGATAAATATGTTTTAGATAAAGTACATGAAATAGTTAAAATATTAAAATTTACCTGGGAGTTGTACGTGATTTATAGGGACACCTTCATCGTTCACCAAAAACGTGCCATTAATGGTCCCTGTGGAGCTGACACGTGTAGCTCCAGGAAACACAATAATGTAGTTAGCCATATCAGCCTCATCATTGCCAACACGTTCAGCGGTTGGCTGGGTGTCTGCTTGGGCAGGGTGTGTTTCTTGGTTGGAACCTAAAGGAGTAGAAGGTGTATGAGAGGGTTGCTGGGAAATATCTTGCCCTTGTGTCCCACTACCACTAACACCGGATTCAACAAGTGCCAGAAAACGCTACATACAAAAGAACTTTTTGTTAGTTTAGTCAATGTAAAAATTAAAAATCAAACTATCACAATTCATCTCATGCAGAAAAAAAAAATATCCTTTTGAATTTTTACTATTACTTGATATGTTTCTAGCTGGGTCATAAGTTGTTTTATCCTCTCTTCTGTTTCAGGTGTTTGAGGCGCGTCTATCAAAGTATTAAATTCCTACCTTACATCTCTTGCCTTTTTTCGCAACAAGAGCGCTGGAGATAGGGATGAAGAAAGCTCTTCCTCAAAGAGGGAATCATTAGGCGTACCATGGCTAGGTGTCTGCATATTTGAACAAAATTAATATTATTTCAATTATGTAAATAACTAAAATACTTGAAGATAGAGCAATGCTGGCACTTTACATGTTCTTCCGCTGGCCTCTTTCCGCGATCATCCCGTCTCGGGGTTGTTCCTGCACTGCTCTGATCAGTCTGCCACATTGCAATAAAATTATAAATGTAAAAACTTGAAAACAATATGTAACTTGAAAACACAAAATGAAAACTGAAATAATTTCTAATAAGACACCAGAAGACAGATTTAGAGTTTCAAATATGCCTTGCATTGAATTTAGTCCTGGAAACATGTCATTGCACATTAAGGCACCCAAACAAGAGACGAGTTGACAATGAAGACCTTATTGAATATATTGTTGGAGCAACTTATAGTAAAATTGTTGTGAAGACCTTGAGGACATTTTTGGAGCAACATTCTTGAAGCTGATGGTATAGCATTGTTGGAGAAAATCTTGAAGGGCCTTGAAGTGAAGCTTTTGGAGCAACTATTGAAAAATCCTTAGAGAATTTAAGTAAGGCACTTTCTATCTTCCATCACCTTTTTCCTTTCAATATCATTTAAATGATTTTGTTGATATTTAATGTTTGAAATCACGTTATAATTCCTTAGTTATATGTGTTTGGGGACTTTCCCTTTGAAATTACCCAAAAATACCCTGGCAATTTTATCTTCAGGATGCATTTCTGACCCTATTGTTCAATATTTTGATTGATAGTAGTAAACATAGAGAGTTAGGGGGATCTTGACTTGGTTTGGTTGGGCCATTAGATCCCTAACATCTACTAGGGAGAACCCCCCTTGAGTTGGAGGAGAGTTAGCCCGAAGTGAAAAGAGGTTGGTGAGGTGACAATGGGGCTATTGAATTACACATGGTATCACACTTTAGATTTAGGACTTTATCTTGAGAAGTGCGATATTTTTCTATATCAATTCTCAAATTGTTTACAACACTATTGTTAAGAACTAATAAGAAGTGATGTTGAGGGGTTTTTGGGTATAAGAAACAATACCATTTAAAAACTAGGGTTCTCAGTCCTTGGCATTCCTTCACCTGGGCCTAGGGGCACACTAGAATAATTTCACACTAAACCATGCAAACTTAAAAGTAACTTAACGGATCCATAAAGTAATAATAATCATAATTCCTAATTTCCTATTGTATGATATGATGCAAATTATTCAAACATGAAGCAATGAAGACATGCAATGTCTAAATTTCAAGATTGATGAACCAATACAAGAAGTTAGAAACTACAAATTTGATTCAATACTCTGTGTCCTAACTCCAGGAAGGAATCTAGTTTGTAGTACGGAACATGCATCGTGTATTATCAATTCTTAATTGACAACAACTAAAGGTCATCTACCTCATCAATTCCTTCCCACTTTTTGTTTTTATGTTATATTCCTTATAAAAGTGTCAAATTTCTCTCAAAGTAAGCAACCACTGAATAAAATAAAAAATAGTTGAGATATGATTGAGAAATGGTCATTTATTTCTTGAAAGGATCTTCAGAATTTCTTTGGTTGTTTTTCATCTCAAGAAACAAGAAATGACCTAAGAAACTATCGTGATGTAATATAAGAAACAACATGGTGCAATGGCCATTTTCAAAGCCAAATGATGTCCATTGAGGAAATGGCCTTTATTTGGTTCTGTTTCATAGGAGTTTCGGGTAGAAATGGAACTTTGTTGTACCATTTCCAGTAGTAAAAAGGGAAAACCTTCTTTTTCCATGGGAAATAATTTACCTTTCCTTTTTCAAGATAATCTAAAGCACAAAAAATATGAACTATACTGCACACATTCTTGGATAATGCGAAAGTGGAAAAGGAATACTCTACACAAGTGATGCACACATGTACATTTGAACACTAATATATTTTTTTAGTTGAAATGCAATGCTTGTTTTCATTTAAATGTAGGGTTTTTAAAGCAGGGAGAAATAATGGATGCCAAATTAATAAGCGTTTCTTTGGGAAAAATTTAAATCTTGTATTGGGTGATGAAGCTAATAGAGGGTATTGAATCTTGATTCTTGACATTGTGTTTAACTTGAATAACTCAAATGATTATAAATATCAGTGGATGAGTTCTTTTTTTCAAGTATGTCACTCCAAAACTCTTATGTCAAAGCATTGTATGATGGCTAGCATTTGCTTGTTTCCCTTTCTTGATTCAATGTGAAAAGTATATTAATATATTGGAGCACGAATGATAACTAAAATTGTTTGCTCTGCAGTATATCCAGCCCCAAGATTATGAAAAGTTTTCTCAAGTGGAGCTATTGGTTATTGATGAAGCAGCTGCAATTCCATTGCCTGTTGTAAAGGCTCTGCTCGGGCCATATTTAGTGTTTCTGTGCTCTATTGTAAATGGGTAATAATTATAAATGAGCCAACCACAATCACAGATTTTGTAACCATTCGGTTTCCATGGATAATGATGATGATATTAACCCTATATATCAGTGACCTATATCTATATGAGAATGATCTCAACATTGACCTTGATATGGTTGTATGGATGTGACCTTTGGTATGTCATCAGAAAATCCCCAAATATCAGAAAATCCCTAAATATGGAGAACTAAAGCTCATCACTTTCGATCTGGAGTACTACCCTTGTGATAAAGTTGATGACTTTCGATCTCCCATTCTCTGCCACTTTTCACTTCACCTTCAATATAGATCAGACCAAGGGAAATTCATTACTGGGTGTTGAGATGGATGAGTTTGTCGAACTAAAATCCATAGCTTAAACTTCATGAAACTGGTGGAGTAAAATTCATGCAAGCACAAACAAATCTTACACATCCTCTTTGAAACTCATCCGAAAGAACATTGGAAGACATCTAGAGAGAACCCTATAGCCTAACACAATCCAATGGAATTGAACAAAAAAAACCAAATAGAGTCAACCCTACTATAGGAGGAAGGGCCTGAAGAAAGAACTTACCATTTTGCAAGAGTTGAGGGCGAATGCCGAGGGAGAATTCTGTTATGCAAGAGCTAAGGGCGAATGCTGTTCTGTAAGAGCTGAGGGCGAATGCTGTTCTGCAAGAGATGAGGGCGAATGCTGAGGGCGAATGCTGTTCTTCAAGAGCTGAGGGCGAACGCTGAGGGCGAATGCAGGGCGAATGCTGTTCTGCAAGAGCTGAGGGTGAATGCTGTTCTGTAAGAGCTAAGGGTGAATGCTGAGGGCGAATGCTGTTCTGCAAGAGCTGAGGGCAAATGCGTGCGTGATATCAGATGTTAATGTAGTTTTTAATAAAATCATTTTTATGTAGCGCGCATATAAGTGTCGTAGTTTTTAATAAAATCATAGTGCGCATATAAGTGTCATTATACCAACGGCGGCCAAAGCGTCGCTATTGCGACGACTTCCTCCAAACGTCACAATTGCGACACTTATACATTGTGTCGCACTTGCGACGTTTGGAGGCAGACGTCGCAATAACGATGCTTTGGGGCATAGTGTCGCAATTGCGACGTATTCCTCCAAACGTCGCAATTGCGACACTTTTTCTAAGTGTCGGTATTGCGACACTTTTCTCTAAACATCGGTATAGTGACGGTTTCAGGCGGGATTGAAAAAATTTGTGAAAAGTTCTGACATTTGGTCAAAAGCGTCGGAACCAAGTGTCGGAATTTCCCCCAAATGTACTAGTGTCATATTGGTATTGGAATATGTTTCTTTGGGTATATTGTGAGGAGTTGCAGGGGATCTAGAACAGTTAAGATGAAATCCATAAAACTATAGCCATTCGATAAATTTATTAACAACCCTCAAGATTTGGTACAGGAGAGATTCACAAGGCTAGAAGATAAGGTCATAGATATTATCCATAATATGAACCTTTTTCATTGAAACTTTTTAAGATAAGCTTGGAAGCAAAGAAGATGAAGGTTCCAACTTAGAGGTCAAATTAGAGGGAAAATTGAGGGATTGACAAGAACTAGAGAAGGAGGCTAAGGGAGAAGTTGAAAGATAACAACCAATTCAATTTCCATGATTAATTCATAGTCCATATTCAATATGTAATTTAAGGTCAAAATAAATTCATATCAAGGTGATATTGATGATTTGAAATTAAATCACTAGTTGCAGTAGTTATAATTTTATTTTAATATTCATCGCATATAGGAAGAATATAATATTTTTTTGTTTGTTTAAAAATATAAGGGGCTGCCTATTGGGAAATCCATATAAAAACCCTAAATATGGAGGGGGATTCTCCAATGACTAAGTGGGAGGTTTTCAAAACCCTCATAAAGTCCTAATTCTACCATATTGGGTATGTAGAGGACTAGTGGATTCAGTGGCATTACTAGAGATAGGGGTAAAGTATACAATAATACACCATAGGATTCAAGAAATGGAAATAATGTCATGTATCTCTCCTAAGAATAGAGACATTCTCCTCAATTATTTGGGTGGTCTACGCAACTATATGTTAGGAATAAAGTGATGCCGTTTAAATATAGAATAGTGGATGAGGCTTGTGTATAGGTATAACATTTTTAAAACACAAGCCAAAATAAAGGAGAATCGAGGGGGTTAAAAGGAACACCAAGAATATTCCAAATAAGGGAAGAATAAATGGAAAGGGGGAAGGAAAAGAAGACTAACAACCACAATGCACTACTGCAAATATTCCAACAATCACTGCAATCGTTATAACATTAACAAACATACAAAAGAAAAATAATGGAAACTACATCTAGAACTCAACTCGAAGACTAGAAGAAGGATGGGAAATTTCATTACCATATATTCAAGTAATTAGGTGGAAATCAACTAAGATGTGAATGAGAACACTTACTACATATCATTGAATAAGGAGGTGTCAAGTCTGAGTAACATTCAACAACAAGAAGACAAGGAGATGACTAAAATCTTCCATATAAAGATACAAGTCAAGAAGATGAAAATTGATGCTCTATTAAACTCATGATCATAGGAAAATATCACTATGCCATATTTAGTAAAAAAATTGGGATTGGAGGTTCATGATAATCCGAGCCCATATCCATTAAGACGAGTAAATAAGGATGCAAAAATAAAGGTATCCAAACAATGCAAAATTTGATTTGCTATTAGTTCTTATTTTATTGACGTAGAATTTGATGTAGCTCCACTTGATGCATGTATAGTTGGTTTGGAGGTCCCTATATGTACATATAAGATGTAATCCTCATGCAAAGAGCCAATTAGTATTGCCTCGACCTTCACCATCAATGTGCACAAGGGCAAGTTCAAAATTTTGGTTGGTAAGTGCTAACCAAGCTAGGAAATTGATTATTTGTAGAAAGAAGTATGTTTTGTTATTTTCAAGAGAAAATAAGTGTGTATAAGAGTCAGTTAGAGCAAATTCATCCCTAGGGTGTTGCACTAAGGTACACAGTAAAAAACTAGAAGAGTTTTTATTGGAATACATGTTATTGTTCCAGGAGCATAAAGGGATACCACCCAAGAGGGAAGTGGACCATGAGATATAACTATTATTGGAATATCTGTGGCAGAAAATGGGGCTATATAACCATTATGAGGTGAAGAAGCAATTGTAGCAACTACTAGAACACGATTTCATTCAACCAAGTACCTCACCATGTGGATCACACATCATGATTGTGCCAAAGAAAGATGGGACTTGGAATATGCGTATTTATTACATGGAATTAAAAAAAATTACACTCAATAATTGGTACCCTTGCTAAGTATAGATGATTTGTTGGACGAGTTGTAAGAAGCAAGATAATTCACCAAGATGGACTTAAAATCAGGGTATCACTAGGTTCAATTTAGAGAAGAATATACCCATAAAATTTCCTTCAAAGGTTTGTAGAAGTGGTTAGTCATGATGTCATTTGGTTTATGTAGTGCACTAGAGATAAATAATGATATATTTTTCCCTTTTATAGATTCATTTTCTATTTTGTATTTGGATGATATATTGATATACAATGCTACTTGAGAGGAACACGTCTGACATTTGATACAGGTGCGAGAGACATTAAAGAATCATCAACTACTAGGAAATCTCAACAATATGTGATAGCTGGAGGAGAGTTGAAGATAAACCTTGTGAAGATGGGGGTCATCATGAAGTGGCCGAAGCCTACCAAGGTTTATGAGGTTAGGAGTTTTGTTTGGGAAAAAAAATACTTGAGGAAACTCATAACCTTATTTTTAACAATAGAAACACCACTCCATACCATCACAACAAGTGGCAAGAGTTTCTTATGGGGAAAGATTCAACAAAATTCTTTGGAGGAGTTAAAGAAGAAAATTAGTCAAGCATCAGTTATTGCATTATCGAACTTGTAATAACCCTTTGAAGTGGAGATAAATGCAAGTGGGTGCGATTGGAAGTGGTCTTGACGTAGGGAGGAAGGATTGCATGTTACCACTATAGGTATTTCATGGGGTGGTTCTTAACTACGCTACCTCTGTGTTAGTATGAATCTTTTGTCGAAGCGTACGAAAAAAAGACCACTTTAGCTACGCATAAATTATAGCCCTAACATCAAATGTGGCTGCTAACATCTTCAGATCTGCAGTTAGTTGATCAAGACAAGTGCTGCAAAAAACCAGATCTATGCATAGAAAGACATTAAGCAGTAAAATTAAGAGTTTTCTCCATACATCCAATAGACAAGACAAGAACAATGTTTTTTGAAAGAATTTTTGTATTAAGGGCACCTGGGAGGAAAACAAGAAGGTGTATCCAATTCTCCTCAATGGGATGGGTTCTTGGAAGTCCTCAACACTTCAGATCTAGAATCTCTCTCTCTTGTTGGTGTAGAAAACCCAGACAAATATAGAACTCAAAGGGAGCTCACACAACAAATAATGTAGAATGTGACCAAGTGTATAGATCCAGAGTGATCTAATAGGCAACAAAAGGTGAGGAATGGTAGGGAAAACCCTCCTATTTATAGCAAAATATTGGGTCATTCTAGATCTTGGTGCATGATTAAAATCATGTTAACCAAATCTAGATCCACCTTTTATGGAATATTTTATTATATTTGTTGGAGGGAAAAGGTATTTGACTTGGGTCAAATCCCTTTATTTGTAAATAATAAATAAATAAATGATTTATTTATCATTTTAAGGAAGTGGTTGAATGATAATCAAAAAGTGGAAACACTATCTATTAGGAAAGGATACAATAAACCACACAAATTACCAACCACTATAGTACCTAAAATCCCATACTATGCCACCATAGACTAGGAGTTATAGGTGGATGGGGTTTTTACAGTAGTTTTATTTAGATATTGAGTACAAGAAGGGTAGCACAAAAATGTTGGCCGACATGCTTCCAAGGCCACCCACCTCAAATATCACAGCTTTTGGAACTTTTATGCACATGGATATTTTCACCCTTGACAATATAGAGAGGCATACAAAGAAGACAAAGACATCAAGGATGCGTTTCAATAGTGGAAAAGCCATAATGTGGATGGTGGTGACAAAATATTTTACTATCATCTCCATAATGGGTTACTCTATAGGATGGAAAAGTTATGTGTTCCTAAGGTTGAGTGACTTAGCTAATTAGAGAGGCTCACACCTCCAAGGTTGCAAGGCATTTTGTTTTAGGGAAATTAATGGCCAACTTATAGAGGTATGTGTACTGGCCTAATATGCAAGAAGATATTATAGCTAGGTTCATAAGAGGATGTATACATTGATGTAATAGCAAGCGTAGTAAGAGGGAATATGGTTTATACCATAACTTACCTAATCCACACATCCCAGGGAAAACATTTCCATGAAATTTGTGGGAGGTTTACCAACAACCAAGAAGGGACAAGACTACTTTTTGTTCATGGTAGTTGGTAGATTCAACAAGATGTGCATTCTCATGCACTGTAAAATATTATCAGCAAGAAAGAAGCAACAAAATCGTTCTTTGGATATGTTTAGGTGCACTTTGGAATCCCAAGGAGAGTTTTTTCAAATGGGGACACAAGATTTCTGAGTGCATTTTGGATTATGTTGTCGAGAAGATGGACATGATGTTAAATAACTATACAACATTCCTTCCATGGACAGATGGGAAAAAAAATGTAGTCAACATGACTTTGGTGCAAATTTTGAGGGGTTAGAAACAAAATCATCTGAATAATTAGGATGAAAATTTGATATATATACATCACTCTTATAATATAACAGTCCACACTTCTACTGGTAAGTCCCCTTTTGAAACTTTTTTTGGATATTTTCCACCTTCAACACTAGATATTGCATATGAACAATAAAGAGTAAGAGAGGATATTACAAGGGATGCTTTAAGGGTAGAATTTTTTTTTGATAAGATCAAGTAGATCCATCTACATGTACCTAAGATGCTACAAAAGTCATAGGAAAAATACAAGGCTAGGCATGATCAACACATAACAAAGAAGTCATTTAGAGTGAGTGACAGAGTATGGCTACTTTTGAACACGGAGAGGATACAGGGTCCTATTAATAAAACCAAGGATCTACAATATGGTCCCTTTGAGATACTAGAAAAGGTTGGAGATAATGCCTATAGACTTAGTACACCCCCATGCATGCACATTTACTCAGTGGTGAATGTAGAAAATATGAAACTATATGAACCTTTCATGTTGGATCAAGAGATGGAACATATCCTATCTTTTGTATAGAATATAATACCATATTCGTAGGGAAAGTTTACAAAGGATATAGTTTTGTAGAAGAGGTATAAAATTATAAAAAAATTCCAACACGATCTTTGGCGGATTGGGTTGAAAGGGAATCTTCCAACCAAGGTTAAATGGTACTCCAGGGAGAAGGTAGAGGAAATTTTTCCTCACCTCATTTATTAAAATATTTTTGGGACTAAAAGCATCCCAAAATGGGGAGGTATGATATGAATTGGATCAACAAATTATTTTTCATCCATATTGATGCTTTTAGAGTGGAAAAATGGGAGGAATAACCTCACTTCACCATTTTTATTGGTGTTTCCTAGTTTGGGGAATTGGGGTTTGAACCTTTTAGAGGAAATTTTATGAATTTCCTAAGTTTTTTTGGGGTCCAAAAACTTTCACTTGTGCTAGACCTCATGGTAGTATTCTACTCATAGATAATTTTCCAATGGCACAAGAAATACCTCAAATGTAGTCTATATGCAAAAGTTATGCCACCAAGAAGTTGAACTTCCCATTTTGACGACCATGATTTGAGAGGATTCCATGCTAGCTCCATTACTAATGATAACAAGGATATCCATGTGACCATGATGAAGAAGTCTATAAAAGAATTTTTGCAGTGCATACCACTTTTCTCTCGTCTGTGGTTACCCTGTCGCTTCTGTAATTGATTCTTCTACCACATGCACCATGTCCCTGTTACCTCATATATTCCCTCCCTATACTGCATGGAAAATTATAGAGTTATGAAATCATCATACCCCAACAATCTATGAATATACTCCATTCAACTGGCTTATTCAAAAAAAGGTCTAATGTGTTGAAATTGAAATTAGTGTAGCAATTCTTTGGCAGGTTCTCTGTAAATTTTTGGGCCTCCCATCTTTAATCAGAGTTCAAAGTGGCTATAGTTGTGTTTGGAAAGTGAAATACTTTGAATTTGGGATAAAGGAAAGCAATGGAAGAGTTGAGGGTAAGCATATAATAATATGGGCTTGTAATCATGTGGCATCGTTTAATGCAACCGCTATTTGGCATCAACTGTTCCTTATTGTTCCTTAATTTTTTATGTTAGGGGTTTCTTTAAGAATTCTAACTCATTAGACTTGTATTAGGGAATTGTATATATTTTTCATGTGCTACTCAGGGATAATGAATGAATGAATATTCCTAGATTTTTTTTTTTTCATATTGCATCCTTGAAACTCCATTTATTCTTGCCAACTAAGTATAAATTCCTAGACTAGTTGTGAATTTGTCTGTGGTGACAGTGGGACTTTGTCTGAAGTTGTTGTTGTGCCCTATAGATTTACCCTATTCACTAAGCATGCTAGTTTGCGCAACAACAAGTTGAAAAACCTTAAGTTCCAAACCCTAGATGGAGACCCCTATGTGCATTGTGTAGGACAAAACCCTAAGTGCAAAACCCTAGGTGGAAACTCTTGCATTGTTAAAGATGTTAACCTTGGGTAATGAAACCCTAAAATTTCTTGTTGAAGATGAAAACCCTAGGTGCATTGAAAATTCGTTTTTAAAACAAGCTCTCATGCATTGATTAAATAATAATATGACCTAATCAATGAATACATGAATGAAGCCTTAAATGAATATGATAAGTGCATGAAATCCTAAGAATTCAATATGCCCTTATCCTAATGAATGAAAAACACACGTGGAGAAACCCTATCATGAAAGATGATCTAGAAATAAAATTTCATGAAGCATATATAAGAAGCACTAACATTCTCCAAGGCATGCCAATATGATGGGAAAACCCTAGCTACAAGTTCAAAACTCTAGGTGCATTGTCTATGAGAAAACCTTAAGTGAAAAACCCTAGGTGCATTGTATAGGAGAAAACCTTAAGTGCAAGCCCTTTCATTGTTAAAGATGATAACCTTGGGTAATGGAACCTTGGCATTGCTTTTTGAAGATGAAAACTCTAGGCTCATTGAAAACCCCTTAGTAAAGAAAGCCCTAACATGCATTAATGAAACCATAAAATGACCTAAGCAATGAACGCATGAATGGAGCACTAAATGAATATGATAAGTGCATGAAATAATAAGCATTAAATATTCCCTTTCCATAATGGATGAAGAACGACCGTGATAAAGACAATGTCAGTGGATGAAGAACACATGAATAAAACATAGCATGGAAGTTTCCCTAGAAAGACAATGTGAGAAAGCAAATATAAGAAGCACTAACACTGTCCAAGGCATGTCAATATGATGAAAGAACCCTAGCTACAATTTCAAAACCCTAGCAACAAGTTAAAAACCCTAGCAACAAGTTGAGAACCCTAAGTGAAAAACCTTAGATGTAAGCCCATAGGTGCATTATCTACAATAAAATCATAAGTGAAAAAACCAAGGTGCATTGTCAAGTAGAAAAACCTGAGTGAAAAACCCTAGGTCCAAACCCTTGCATTGTTAAAGATGATACCCCTCGAATTCTTCACATCTCGTCAACTAGAAAAGTTTAAGAGAGAACAAGAGTAAAGGTTCTTGGTGGAACATTTCAGTGGTTGTACTTTTGTAAGGGATATTTTACTTTATGAAATATGCAACTGCATATTAAAAAAACAAGACAGAGGAGCAAGGAGCATAATTCTTTGCAACTCGTGAACTAGAAAATTCTAAGAGAGAAAGATAATACCATGTTATATATGATACATGTAGGATACCTCCATCTCGCTTGAAAACAAGATATTCGAAAAGTCACTGAAATTTGGACTGTAGTATTCCTCTGCAATTTCGACTTCTGTCTCTGAATTTCTGGACTATGGTATCTCTCTGCAACTTAGTCCATATCATTACACTTCAAACCTGTCCAAAAATAAACCCATGTACCCTCGAATTTGTGGAATTCTGGGTGTTGGAAATTTTATGATAGATCTAACCTCTAGAGTAGTAAATTGTTAGAAACCTTGATTGGAAATTTGAAGAAGTATTGAAGGCATTATAAGGTCTCATTTGGTAACATATTTGGAAATACTTTTCGAGTCCTCACTATTTGTTAATAAAAACATTTATTTTATTGTTCATGTTTGGGTTCTAATTAAAGTGATCTTAACTGGTAAAATAACATTTGTAAAACGAAATATTGATTCACCCCCCACCTCTCTTAGTGTTTCCAACAGTTAGACACAACTAAATTGAAATGAATTGCTAGACACAACTCAACTGTAATCAAAATGAAACATATGAATTGTAATCACAATGTAATTCCATTAACTGAACTGCAATCACATTGTAATTCCATTAATATAATTGACTGAAAAATACATTCCTTACATATGCATTGTGTTGAGATATCAAGAAGGTACCAAAAAATAAAGTGATCTTGTATATAAAAAACAGAGCTCATATAAATACATCATAAAGGATGGATATAGTGGTTGTTTATGATGCTACAATAATATCATAAGAAATAAGAACACCATAATAACCTCGATAATAATTGCAAGAACAATGCATTCATTAACAGGACACATATATCGATGCCCATGAATGACTATTGGTGGAGCACATGCTGACTCCTCCACACATCTTACAAATCTTCCTCCATTTGATGTTTCTTCACAGAGTATATCATCAACAACCCTTTGAACATCTGATCAGTAAGTTATGTTAAAGCTTTGAAATTGTGAAGCAATATTTTATTCTTATTTGTGGAGGGGTTTCAAATTTTTGCTTATGACTTGGTAAATTCCAATCGTTTGATTGGTTATCAATTCTGAATTGGTGTTAGTGAAAATTTCACTTGCACTATAATTCCTTGTTGTTGTTAGCCCATCAACTAGGGCAAGATAGTAAGCTTCATTTTTGGTGGGTCTGCCAGGAATTTCTCTACTATTTTGATAGACTTGACTTAGTATTGTTGAAAAATGTAGCAAGAAATTCTCGATTTTATTTTTCTTTGATTAAATTGAGAAAATTCGAATTTACACATTAGCAAATAACTTGGATGATGTTAACTTGTGTGACATGGCCCGTATCACCCATTTTAATAAGTAAATTCGAGTTGGAGGATTTAGAGTTTAGTTAAGCATGTGTGATTTCTAATTTGTATCAATCAAGGTCATATATCTATAGTTGTTTTCAGTTAAACTAGTTCCAACTGTTGGGGGAACTAGTGGAGGGTCAAGTTCTATAGTGGGACTTCAGTCAAACTTAGTGATCGTCCAATTAACTGATCAATCAACCCAATATATCTAGTGCTTGCAGATAATTTGAGTTCCCCAGGCTTGGTGGAGATTCCAAGGTAGTGTAACATAATTTGTAGACTATTCTTGAGTGTAAAGGTGTTGAATGCAGTCATATGATCAGCCTAAGGAATTGTGCAATCCATTTTGGAGAAATTCCTAAATAATAGGGGCCTAATTTCTCAAGGAACAACACAATGAAATAGGAGCTCAAGCAGAGGAAAAAATTGACAAAGTCTGGGTCAGAGCTTCTCAGTGAGATGAGAGATAGGTAATGCACTTGCAGGTTGTTCTTAGTTAAGCAAAGCAATTGTAATACATCTCTAGTAATAATATTAATGTAAGTAGGCATTGGGTTTTTTGGAATATTGCTTTCCCCAAGAAAAATACTTGTTGCATGTGTGTGAATTATTATTGCATGTCTGAGATTTTCGTTATAAATTGTCAATGAATGTAGAGTAGGCTTGTGTCTTGTTTTTTTGATTAAAAATTCATGAGAAATTGCAAATCTACATCGTAATTTCTACATGGTATCAGAGCAGGATTCACATTAGACCAGAAATTTCGAAGTTGTTTCTCAAGAGGCCCAAATTTGGAGATCATTGTAGCAGGATTTCTTCATAACTAAGAAGATGGCCTTCAATGGAATAAGGCTAGAGTATGCCCTGGATTAAGTCACCTCTAATTTTGTTGCATGGAAGTATCATACGGAGGCGGTATTGAATGACAATGGATTGCTAGAATACATCAAGATAGATGTTGCACAACCGCCATAATTTGATGCTTAGAACTGTGCTCAGTGGAAGAAATATGTAGCCAAGGCAAGGAGAATAATATTGTAGGGAGTACGGGATCAAATTGTCTCAAATATCCACGGAAAACAAACTTCATTCGTAATGTGGAAAGCATTAACAGAATTGTTCGAGAATAATAGTGACTACAAGAAGCTTGCACTCAAGGATAAAATTTGAAGTATCAAGATGCATAAGAATGACACTATTATGTAGTATCTAAGCAAGTTCACACAATGTCGTGATGAACTTGGTGGGGTTGGTGTGAATTTTACTGAAGAAGGCTTGGTAATCCTGTCCCTTCTAGGCCTTCCCAAGAGCTAGCATAGCTATCAAGATTCGTTGAACGAGAGGGAGAAACTACCAAATTGGGAGCGCTTATGGTCTGATTTGGTACAGGAGGAAATAAAGCCGAATAACAGAGATGGGACTTCATCCAAGGGTGAGGGTGAAGAAAAAATTGCATTGGATGGAGAGGAAAAGAATGGAAAAGGGAAGAAAACTCGATGCAAACAAGAATCCAGTCAAGGGGGAAAGAAGAAAGATATGTCAAAAATTAAATGCTTCTATTGTCATGAATTAAGGCACTATGCCACGAAGTGTCCACACAAAAAGGCAAGCAAGAAGACCTTAGAAGGAGGAGAAGGTGAATCCATGGATTCATAATTCGAGCTTGAATTTACCCTCATTGTATGCATGGTTAGAATAGTGATGGGGATCATGTGGTACTTGGACTCAGGTGAATCATTCCACATGACATGGTGTAGAGAAATTTTCAGTGACCTGGAAGAAAAATATTTGTAGATGCACATCGAGATGGGGGACGATGGAAGGTATAACACGACCATGCTTGGTATAGTCACCTTTCAGAGGGAGTCAGACTCCCCCTACGACTAGAGGATGTCATGTTCCTTCCGGGCCTAAAGAAAAATCTCATCTATGTTGCATTTTTGGAAGATTGTGGTTATGATGTGATCTTCAAAAAAGGAAAGGTATTCCTAAGACACATAGCCATGGGACAGGTGAAGTACATTGGGGTTCGTGTGAAGAACTTATATAATCTAGATGTGGAGGATTGTGTTGCATTAAGCACAAAGACGGAGAAGGTGAAAAGTCGCGATGTCGATGAAATTTAGCATAGAATACTTGGCTATTTGCATCATGGCACCCTGAATATTATGCAGTAGATATCCACAGGCCTCCCTAAAGGAGAAATTGAGTTGCAGGATGTATGCAAAGGGTGTACTTTAGGGAAGTACACAAAATCCACATTCCATGATCGATACATCAAAGCACATGTAGTCCTAGAAAGGACCCACTCTAATTTTTGTGGACCTTTCTTGACAGCCTCCATTGGTAGGCACACATAATTTTTCATTTTTATTGATGACTTCTCATAGAAGTGTTGGATATTATTCATGCATAAGAGAGATGAGACATTCTCCAAGTTCATATAATTCAAGGCACTGAAGGATCTCAGGAGAGATAATGGAGGTGAGTACTTGTCGAATGAATTTAAAAATTTATGTGCAAAAGAAGGAATTTGACGAGATTTGAAAACACCCCGTAACCCATAACATAATGGGGTGGATGAGATAAATAATTTTATAAATGTAGGAGTAGTGAGGGTGATGTTCCATGACCAAGGCCTACCTCTGCACTTGTGGGTCGAAGCATGCAACACAACAGTCTATTTACAGAACCGGGGTCTTCATTGGATTTTGGACATGATTAAATCAGAGGAGGCTTTCTCGGGGAGAAATTTGGATGTGTCGCACTTTAGGAGTTTTAGATCTTATGTCTACTGTCATGTCTCCAAAGAATCAAGGAAGAAGCTAGAGCTGATAGCAGCATTTTGGTATTTTTGGGTTACAAAGAAACTCCCCACAACTACCATGTGTATTTTCCATCCCTCATAATGAAATTTGTGTGAAGGGATGTAAAATTTGATGATGAGAAAGTGATTTCGTAGTCTCTTGAGAGGGAGCTTCAGATCCCATCAAAAGAGGAGATTTTATCTCCAAAGGAGAAACACCAAGAATTTGTGGATCAACCACAAGTTGAGGAGCAGTGAGTGGAGACATCCACTCAAGAAGAATCGTCCAGAGAAGGAAAAAAAAGGACCAGGGAAGCTGAGATACTTATGTATGATGTGAGGGAGAATGTGGCTGCTCCTTCAAATTTGCGTAGACATAGAAAGTCACCATATCGGTACAATAACTACATGGCTCTAATGAATGAAATTGAAAATACTGAGCCATCCTCTTTCGAGGAAGCAGTAGATAAAATTGTATGGGTTGAGGCAATGTTGGAGGAGTACAAATCCATTGTAAAGTAAAATTTTTGGGAAGTGTTCCCAAGGCCAACAAATAAATTAGTTGTGGGTTAGGATGGATCTTCAAGGTAAAGCATGCAACATATGGAAGCATAGAGAAGTACAAGGAAAAATTTGCGGCCAAGGGGTAATCTCAAGTTGAATGGATTGATTATGAAGAGACCTTTTCTCATGTAGAAAGGTACTCATGAAAGATCCACCAGATGGATGTAAAAAAAACATTCCTCAGTGGAGTTATTGAGCAGGAGGTGTACATCGAGAAACCAAAAATCTTTGAGACTTTACATTGAGAGTCTCATGTGTGCAGAATCAAGCGAGCATTGTACAATCTCAAATAAGCACCTCGTGCTTGGTACACCAGTATCGATAGATATCTCATTGGTTTGGGCTTCACCAAAAGTGAAGCGCATGAAAACCTCTATCATATCTTGGTATAAGGTAAGTTTCTCATTATTGTCTTATATGATGATGATTTGATTTTAATTGGTGATGAAAATTTGATCGTATATTGTAAGGATGACCTTGCAAGAGAACTTGAAATGAAGGACATGGGTCTCATGCACTACTTCCTTGGATCAAAAGAAAATGATATACTATAGAGGTTCTGCATGGAGAGTTGAAAACCCATGGAGACACCTCTAGCGACCAACTGGAGGAAGGAGGATGTTTCTTCAAGCGAGGAAGTGGATGATACTATTTACCGAAAGCTAGTGGGTTCACTGATGTACCTTGTGAACACAAGACCAAATATGTGTTATGAAGGCAACCAGTTGAGCCAAGTTATCGTGAGACAAACCAAATTATTTTGGAGGGCAACTAATAATGTTTTACGGTACCTCAGAGGCACTACACAATTTATACTATGGTACAAATAGATAGAGAGAGTGAAACTATGTGGCTTCAAAAGGGCATATTGGGCGGGGAGCCCATCATACTAAAAGAGAAAATCAAGTGGAATTTTTAATGTTGGGTCCATAATTTTTTCTTGCTACATTAAGAAGAAAATATTTGTGGCTCTCAGCTCGGCAGAAGCATAATACATGGTTGCAAGTCAAGCAACATGTGAGGCACTCTTGATGATAAAGATACTTATTGGATTGTTTAGTCAGATGATGGATCCACTATTATCTAATGTGATAATCAGAGTTGCATCAAGCTCTCTGAGAATATTTTCTTTCATGATTAGTCCAAGAATATAGATATCTGGTATCACCATTTGCGGGATTGTGTGCAGAGGAGGATCATGTTGTTGCAGTACATTTCGACATATGAACAATACCCTAAATTTTTTATAAAGGCCTTGTCAAGAGGGAAGTTTGAGTTCCACAAGTGAAAGATAGGGGTGGTTGATAATCCCTTTCTTGTTGAGAGGGAGTGTTGAAATGCAACAAGTAATTTTCAATTTTATTTTTCCTTGATTAAATTGAGAAAATTCAGATTTCCATGTCAGTAGACAACTTTGATGATATCAACTTGTGTGACATGGCTTGTGTCACCCATTTTACTCAATAAATTTGAGTTGGAGGAGTTATAGTTTATTTAAGCATGTGTGATTGCTAATTTGTAGCAATCAAGGTCAGTTATTTAATGTTGTCTCCAGTTAAACTAGTTCCAATTGTTGGAGGAACTAGTGGAGGGTTAAGTTGTGCAGTGGGACTTTAGAAAAACTAAAAACAATACCACCAGCCTAGATCCATCTTAACTCCAGATCGATCAAGCGCCGAGAGAGATCAAATATCTCAAGGTGCAAACCTTTCCTCAAGTTTTACACTAAAAAAAGAGGTTTCCACCTCGATAGATTTGAAGGTTTCCACCTCCACAGATTTGATCCCTCTCTGCTCTTGATAGATCCCAAGTTAAGATGGATCTAGGCTGGTATATATTTTTATTTATTTATTTACCATAGTTTATTTAGATTTTTATTTATTTAAATTTTGAAATATTACAATTTTGATGGGGAAATATTTATATCTTTAAAGATTTTAATTTATCCATAGAACATGAGTTTTCTTTTTAAAGATTCATTTTACAAATATTTAATTAAAAGAAATATTAAAAGATTTTGGATTTTGATTCTTTGTGTTGAATTAAATCTTTTCCTTTGATTTAGGAAATGGTATTGATTTTAATAAAGAGTAAAGATGTTTAAAATTTTACTTAATTTGGAAATTCAATGTGGTAAATTTTGTTGTTAAAGGTAAATTTATGATCCATTCAAATTCACGTATATAATAAAGCAATTATTAAATAGGTGAGATAATTTACTATCCATTCAAATTATATAAATAATATATAGTTGTATTTTAATAATTAATCTCAGCCCATTAATAAGTTTAAAAAGTTATATATAATCTAAATATTCAAGTTATATAAAATTAAAGATTAGGTTAATGCTTTGGCAGACATTAATAAAAATAAAATTTATTATTTTTTGAGGACTTAACATACTTGAAATCGGGTCATACTTGGCTGTAGACCCTGATGTCAAGTATATCCCTACCTCCTTCCTTATCTCTCCTTCTCTCCCCCCTTATCTCCATCTCTCATTTTTTGTCTCTTTATCTCACCCCTAAACATACATGCTCTCTCTCTCTGTCTCTCCCTTGTCACTCCTTCTATCAATCCACTTCTCACTCTCTATATTTCTTATTTCCTACTTCTCTCCCCCTCCAACTCCATCTCTTTATCGATCCCTCTCTCCTCCTCTCTCTCATCCTTCCTCTCTCTCCCTCTCTCTCCTACCTCCCTCTCTCTTCCCTGATCTCTCTCTCCCTCTCTCTCTCTCTCTCTCTCTCTCTCTCCAATACTCTCTCTTCCCCCATAATTCTCCTTCTATCTCTCTCATCCTTCCCCTCTCTCCCTTTCTCTCCTACCTCTCTCTCTCTCTCTCTCTCTCTCTCTACCCCTCTCTCCCTCCAACTACATTACTATATCCCTCCCTCTCTCCTTCTCTCCAAACATCCTACTTTGTCTCTTTATCTCACCCCTAAACATGCACACTCTCTCTCCATCTCTCCCTTGTCACTCCCTCTCTCTCTCCACTTCTCTCTCTCTATGTATTTCTTCTTCCCTCAGTCTCTAGTCTCTGCCCCTCCAACTACCTCTCTCAAGTCCTCTCTTTGGTCCTTCCTATCTCTCCCTTTCTCTCTTACCCCCCTCCCTCTTCAGCCATTTCTGTCTCCTCTAATCCTATCACTATCTCCCTCCCCCTCTCCTTCTCTCTCCCCCCCTCCATATTTGTGTCTCCCTCTCTGGCTCTTCATTCCTCCTCTCCCCTTTCCTTTAGTTTATCTCCATCTCTTCCTTGTCAATCCCCCTATATCTCCACCTCTATCACTCTATATGTTTGTTCTTCCCTCCCATATATTTATATATATTATAATATAATAAATTTAATATTTTATTAATATAAAGTTATTAAATTTAATAATATTAATATTATAATATATTAATATGAGTAGTAGATTTAATAATAATAATAATAATAATAATAATATTTTAATATTATATTAGGGTTAATAATGTTTTTTTTGCATGGTATTAATAATAATTTAGCCCATGATATTTGGACCATAGGCTTCACCTAAATAAAACTTATTTTTTGAGTGTTTGTAAATATAAAGGATATTATGAAGTAAATATGAAAAGAGGTTTTATTTACTTACCATACCTCTGGTTTATTTATATTTTTATTTATTTACTATACCTCTTTTATTTACTATGGTATTTTGCCCATAGGCTTGATATATAATTAGATTTTTATTTATAATCATATTTGATATATTTTTATTTATTTACCTTGCCTCTTTATACCTCTTTTATATTTATTTATTTACCATACCTCTTTTTTTTTTTTTTGTAAATTCGATGGGTCCATTCCATTTTCTATTTATAACTGTAAAGGCAGGCTACATTATGTAAATAATATCTGTTTAGCTTGGCCTCAACCTGCCCGCAGGAAACCAGGTCTGTTGGCCATCTATACGCATAATACGCTGTCCAAAACTGAAATTGTTTCATTCTCCTATACTTTTCATCCGCTGTCTTTTCTATAAGTCCTATACTTGCTTTCTTAAAACATTTAGAACTTCTATTTTTAAACAAAATTATCATCAGAATTTAAAACATATGTTCATTCCTACTATCTAGAAACATACTGCTATATTTCTGACGAAGAGACTGGGGCAGGGTCTTTTGCACTGGTCCCCGGCATATCAGTTTGCTGTAGCTGTTGTAAAATCTGTTGAAGGATTTTTTCAATCCTTCCTACCTTATCATCCAGCCTGCTAACTCTATCCACCGTCTGGTATTGAGTTATCTTTATGTGCTGTAGTTGGTCTTGAATTTCTAAAATCTGGCCCTGCATGCTTGTCCCTTGCTTGGCAGCTTCTGCTTGAGTATACTGAGGATGGAAGCTTTGCATGGCTTTAGCTATTAAGCATTTAACTATCCAATATGTATGGACAGTCTGATTGAAAAGGGTGAATCGTCCCCGCGTATTTCCTGGGTCTTGTATGAAGTCCAGAATATCTGCTTCTGACTCCTGATCTTCAAATTCTGTTTGTATGTCCCTCTCCCATCCTCGAATAATCTGCCTTGTATTAGAGGAATTGCCAATGACATAGGTAGCAGCTAAAGTTTCCAAGTGTTCCTGGTTTTTCTTCCTTCCCCTTTTTTCCTGGACTGGTTCAGCTTGCTCTGGCTGCTTTCCTTTGGCAGCCTCTGTTTTCACTTTTCGTTTTCCCATTAGCACTGAAACCCTATGGACATGCACCAATGCATCAACAGGAACAGTAACAATATAATAAGTTAGAATATCATGTACAGTGCGCCACCTTTGGTTGTCCATCTCCTGGCTTCCATGCAATCTAATAGACTTAACATTGGTGCTTACACTCTGAGAATTATTAGACAAAACGACTGTATTAACCTTGGGACTTTGGTTCAGGGACTGTAGGTTAACGCACGGAAAATTATACCTGTGCAGAGCCTCTCTCTGGGCTCTTGGGTTCAGGACAGGACGACAGTTTGCGGCATGGAAGCCCAAATTGGTATCGGGCCCTACAGTGTGGGCATTGCTTATGAGACGACCCCCATAAGGCTGGAAACAGAAAACCCAAACCCGAAAACGCTGAGAAAATGCTGTGAACCCACCCTCGAAAATGCAAACATTAAGACTCCAACTAACACCCTTCTGAACAGGGCTCATGCACCTAACAGTCCTGAAATTCAGATTCTCACCAATACCCACTAAATCGAACCCACAGCAGAGCTTAGAGCCATTATGACTTAGTAATGAGCCCGGTTCTGGTCCCAGAGGCTCACGCAGACTTCCCATTTCATACATTTCCAAATGGGAAAGTTTTTTAACAGACTCATACTCAATTATCTCTACAGTACTAGCAATGGCGGACAGTAACAGAACCCAATAAACAAAGTAAGCTTGACTACCACTGGGGTCTCTAAAACATGGCTGGATTGGTTCCTTTAGAGGAATTTTTGGATACAGGATTCGACATAAACTCATCAGGTAATCTTCCATAAATCGTCTACTACATGCAACAGTATTAGACTTCAGAAGAATGATCAGGATGCATCTTACATACCGTAACAAGATCAACTGAAGCGCCGGCTGAATTCTGAAACTTCTCCTTTGCCTTCTGTTTCCCACAGGAGCCCGCACAAGTTTTTGCATGCGAGAATGAGAAGGTGGAGGACCGCCTTTTACTTGAGCGGTAGATTGACGTGTGTGAGCTGGCCACCCAGCCTGGCCATATTCCCTCTTAACTATCTGCATTGATGTTTCCTGTCCTAGCTTCATCATTATCTTGACAGCGGTGGCATTAATCCGCGTGCCCTGTTGCCACGACTCCCATTTCTAATTGCCGGAGGATCACCTGGGACGGGGGATTACCATACCTCTTTATACCTATTTTATATTTGTTTATTTATCATACCTCTTTATACCTTTTTTATGTTTATTTATTTACCACAATTCTTTTATAAATATGGTATTTGGCCCATGGTATTTAGCCCATGGTATCAATATTAATTTGTCCCATAGGCTTCATGTTTTTGAGTTTTTTTAAATATAAAAAGGTTTATGGAGTAAATATAAAAAGAAGTTTTTGTTTATTTACCATACATCTAGTTTATATATATTTGTATTGATTTACCATAGCTCTGGAGTAAGTATAAAAATAGGTTTGATTTATTTACCATAACTCCAGTTTATTTAGATTTTTATTTATTTAAATTTTGAAATATTACAATTTTGATGGGGAAATATTTATATCTTTAAAGAATTTAATTTATCCATATAACATGGGTTTTCTTTTTAAAGATTCATTTTACAAATATTTAATTAAAAGAAATATTAAAAAATTTTGGTTTTTGAATGTTTGTGTTGAATTAACTCTTTTCCTTTGATTTAGGAAATGGCATTGACTTTAAGAGTAAAGATGTTTAAAATTTTACTTAATTTGGAAATTCAATGTGGTAAATTTTTTTGTTAAAGGTAAATTTATGATCCATTCAAATTCAAGTATATAAAAAAACAATTATTAAATGGGTGAGATAATTTACCATCCATTCAAATTATATAAATAATATATAGTTGTATTTTAATAATTAATCTCAGCTCATTAATAAGTTAAAATTTTTATATATAATCTAAATATTCAAGTTATATAAAATTAAATATTAAGTTAATGCTTTGGCAGGCATTAACAAAAATAAAATTTATTATTTTTTGAGGATGTGACATACTTGACATCGGGGTCATACTAGGCTGTTCCGGGCAATCACATTTTCAAATTTGAAATGCATATCGCAAAATCTCATCACCTTAAAACATATGTTAATAATTGTTCATAACTTGAACATATTTGGCCATAGTAAGCCACATTCAATTTTTAATAATTTGAATGTTATCAAAATTTTTAGCCCTTATTAGAGAAAAACAATTAAGTTATGGAATAATCATCCATATAATAATAACATCAAATGATAAAAAGTGGACAAATTCAATTCACTTGCATTCTAGCAGAAGTTATAACAATACTAATTTTTGTATTCTAGAGGAATTTATAATAATATTAATTACAGGTTTATAGTTACAGTAACTATCATTAACTTAGGAATTTGCATAATCATTCAGATTTTATTTTCTTATTATAAATATCTTTATTTTCTTTTAGAAAATATATGCAAAGAACATGTATCAAAGCAAGTACTTTTCATTTCAATTCCACTAATAAGTTCATTTTTCTGTATGAAGATGACTCTCTATTCCCAATATTCCACAACTTTTAAAATTTATTCAATTGTCATAGTTTTCGAGTATCAGATAGCTTAGACCAATGTTAGATTTATTCAGTTGTCACAATTTTTGAGTATTACCCTAATTAACACAAATGTTAAATTTGTTTGGCTGTCACAATTTTGGATTACCAATTAATTTTGAAAAATGTTGTTTTGGATACTTACTTTCCATCTCACATCTTAATAAAAGGGTATATAATCAAGTTCTTAAATTTTATTAAGTTGTCATGGTTTTCTAGTATCAAGTAGTTTAAATAAATATTAAATTTTCTTCAATTATCATGGTTTTACAGCATCAAGTAACTTAGACAAATATTGTTTTAGATAGTTACTTTTTATCCTATCTCTTAATTATTAGAAAAACTTTTTATATAATTGTCAAATTTTGAAGTTCACTCACTTAAAAGGACACGTGTTAAAAACAAGTAATTGTGACCAAAGTTTCAATGTAAATTTTAAATTTCATGTTTGTATGTCTTTCCCATACTCTTAATAATTAAATATTTGTAGTACATGTAAGCAAGCAAGTTCAAATTATGATTAGGATAGATTTGTTCAACTAATGGCTACTAATCCTTTGTAACTTTATTATTATTATTATTTTTGTTTGGGTTAAAAACAACACACGAAAGATATCATGAGCAAATTTTGCGATAACAATGGTGAGCTAGTTGCCACAGCAGTGACAAGCTAGTTGCCACGGCAGTGACCAGTGAGTTGTCGCAACGACTACCCACATAAGTGTGATAATTTGTTACAGTTACCACATAAGTGTGGTATTTCTTTGCAATTACCACATAAGTGTGGTATTTCTTTGCAATTACCACACAAGTGTGGTATTTCGTTGGGTTGTCGTTTTAACAACTCACTGGTCACAGTTGGGGCAACTAGCTTGTCACTGTTGCAGCAACTCACTGGAAAAATATTAACAGAATAAGCAACAACAGAAAATGGGGGTGTAATGAAATTTGGTAGAAAAGATAAGTATGTTTGTGAAGAAACAACAGGAACGCTCCCAGTCGAATGTTTATGTTATGTTTTCGGGACAAGGATTCAGACAAAGAAGATATTTTCGTCACATGCAAGACCAGGAAAGTTACTTGTGCTTTACAGAAGTTAGGTTCCGCCGGTGACGATATCTCAATCAGAGGCGAGAATCAATATGCCCTCACGATCTTGAGAAACAAGATAGGCCACCTTTCTGAAGAAACAACTGGAATGCCACCAATTCTTTTCTTTTCTGCATTGTTCACCATTGACCAGCTTCCAGGGAATTTGTCTGCTTACTTATTATCTCGATAAATCGCCTCTTTGGATCCCACCTCTGCTGTACCACCCCCCTTCAAATGTAGCAACTTTTTCTTCTTTTTGCCCATGAGAATCTGTTTAACGACAAAAGGGCTTCTGCATTGACAGTATGGCAAATATTTTTGGTTTGCTACGTTTTCCTTTACGTCCACCAATTGAAATCCTTGCGCGGACAGTATGCAAAGCTTTTTCATTCTGTAAATGTGATCGGTGTCCCAGCAAAACGCTTAATAAATAGAAATAAACCGTTGTAGAGGAAAAGAACAAAGCCGTCTTCTGTCTGCTTTGGCCTTTTTATTTTTTCTGCTCACAGACATGGCGGAAATTTCACTGCCAATTAAACTTTAGTGATTTACACCAAAAAGCCACCGAAAGAGCCACTGCCCAATGGTTCCCCGGGCCCGAGTTACACGTAAAACCTGCTCGTGACAGCACCTCAGAATATATCTTTTTACAAACCCGCAAATCGCCATCGTCATGAAAAATAGATATTTTGATGAACTGGTTTAATATTAATATTAGATAAATAAATAAGTAAATAATTTTATTTTTGTGATACATTAAAAAAACATTTTATTAATAAAAATGTTAATGAAAAACATTGAAGTGGTATTTAATTAAAAATAATAAAAATGATAATTAATTTAATTTATTTTTATTTTTATTTTTTTTAAAATTAAATTTAATATAATATGAAAATAAATTAATTTTAAAAAATAAAATAAATAAAAATGTCCAAAATATTTAATAAAATAAAAAAAACAATTTGGAAAAACATCTTTCTAAATTATGGATCACAAAAATCTGTTTTTTTTCTCTGAATAAGACTAATTCTATTAAGAAAAAACATATGGTACAATCAGAGCTTGCTTGAAGGCGAAGCTAAATAGCAAGGGAGCCGGAAATGATAGACTATCAACCTCGGTCCCAAAGAGCAACTACGGCATTAGCAAAAGATAACAAGGAGAACAGAAAATAGATAGCTAGACTAAGGAGTCGACCGAGAATGGGTGGAATCTCCCATTCGACATTTTTTCCCTTTCTTCTTACTGACTTTGACCCAGCCATTGTGACCTAGCTGGACAGGCACCACTTGCAAACTATTCTGCGATACCAGAGGAGTTTCCTTGTCTGAATCGGAGGAAGAAGACTCATGAGTGCGTTTTTGCGAAGTCGGAGGCACTGAAAGATCCTTGGGACGGGCTGGGGGCGCGTCCTTCGGGTGATCCAGATTTTCCCCTTCCACTTCAATATCTTCCTCATCAGAGCTAGAGGAGTCTAAGTCATCCATAGGGGGTCTATCACATGGTTTCCAACTCTTAGACTTGGATTTGCGATCGTTGTTCTTCTTCTTGTCGAGGAACGTTGCACATGTATTCTGGAGATGCCTTGTCTGATGGCAATGGCGACACCTGAAGGCAGTGTTCTCATAATCCAAGGTTTGCGTCCAATGAAAGTCCCCAACTTTGAGGTTGATCTGATCAGGTAGCCCTTTACTAATGTCTATTTCTGCGCATATTCTGCCAAAAGTGTAGATGCCTTTCTCCCCCCTTGAGGTATCCGTTGCTAGGAATTGGCCTAAGGTGTCCCCAATCCCTTGAAAGACAACAAAATGCCATAGATGCGTAGGGAGGTTTGGAAGCCGAACCCAAATGGGAATTTTGGTGATAATAGCCGTAGAGGGGTCGAAATCTAGGAACCAAGGGGTGAGGAATAGTCCTGCTGAACCCCAGAACCAAGGGCCTCCCGTTAAGGCTTTCTGGTAATCTTCGTTGAAGGCAAAGGCTACAATAAAGAAGCCTTTTGAGCATAAGAAGACCTTGCAGTTGTTGGTCCAGTTGGAGTGGATCCACTGATATAAGTCAGTAGTATGGGGCCATAGGCCATTAAATCTGCAGATGATGGCTGTTTCTGCAAACGTCTGATATTGATCATGCAGAGATGGATGAGTGATCTCAATGGAGGGGGTTTCTTCCATTTTGTCCACCAATAAAGGCTTGGGAGCCTCAGCTGGCTGAGCAGGCTTCATGGAAGGTTGTGCATGAACTGCATCTTTGTAAGAGAAAGCAGGAACTGAGGATGTTTGCCCAGATGCTCCTCCTCGCAGACGTAGGGTAAACATAACTAAAGCACCTCTTTCAAAATTGTAATAAGACAAGGGCATAGGGTCTTCGAGCTGTTTACCTTCCTAGGTCAATCTCTGAAGAGCTGAGGGGATACCCAATTTGAGTTCCAGATCTCGCTGGACATGATGCACCAGATCCGAAGCACACACCCAGAGCAACATTGTTTTGCCGGAGAGAAGTAGGATCTAAATTTGAAAGCCAAAGATGTTTTCAGAGGGCAATGCTACCTCAGCTTCCCATTCATGCAGATCCGTGAGGCCGTGCTGTATTATGGCCTCCATTGCGAAGGAGGCGCTTATTTCTTGTGCTGTCTTACCGCTTGGGGCGGCCGCTGCTCGCTTTTCTGCTAAGGCGATCGTAGAATCTGCTTTGGGAGCAGAACGCTTCCCCCAGCCATCGCTGACGGCGTTGTCGGCGGCACAATGGGGGTTGGGATCTTGAGCTTTGAGCTCTAAGCCGAAGGGGATAGCTGTGACAACTTCAGGAGCGTTGTTTGATTCGGAAGCTATGGCAGCCTCGTAGGCATTCTGAGCAAGAGTGAAGTCCATTGCGGCAGAGCTAAGAGAAGCGGCCATGTTAGCGGTAGCAGGGATTGCAGAACCCTAGCTCGCGCGACCTTCCTCCAATCGTAATAGTGTTTTTTGAAAAATGGATCACAAAAATCTTACATCTAACAAAAAGTAATATTGAATTCAAAACTAAGATATATATAAATGCTTTTGATATTTAATTCATATAATTGAATATATATATTCTAATTAAAATACACACACAATGTTTTTTTTTTTTATATAATTGAGATTGTGATTTTTGATGGTTTAAAAAGTGTATTTTAATTATATCACTGGTTTCAATTATTATTATGGCTTAGCCTAAAGTTATGGGAGTACCTTGAAGTAGTGGTGGAACTTGTTGTTTCACTCAACAAAAGCATATTAAATGGCTTTTTGACCCTTCTAAACATAAGGAGATCAAAGTCCACCACTATGTCACTCTTTGAAAAGTCACATTTTATTGGTGTTATTGGATTTCAATATGTTCAATTTTCTAACAAGATCAAATTATGAAACTTGTTGTACCTAATTGTGAGAAAACATAAAAAAAAATCCAACCATCCAACCATGTTAAAAATTGGATGTGACCTAGCCTGTGGGGACAGTTCAATTGATGATTGTGTCTGCTAATGGAATATGGTGATTTGCTTCAACCCAAAGCCAATGACAACCAAATCGGATCTAGCTTATAGGGTGTGCATCCAATGGAAAAGTGTATAGACTGGTCTGATAATGAGGTATGATTATCTTGATAATAAAATGTTATGTACCAAGATTTAAGGTTCAAATATTTCAATCTATCCATGTCTATCAAGTGTCATGTCTAGATTTAAAAAAATCAAATATCTCAATATGTAATATTCTTTATTTAAAGTGGAAAACTTGAAAAAAAATTTACACAAAATTCGTCTTGACACAAAAATAAATATTATCTTACAAATAAAAATGTTACTCAATTACCAAAAAAAAAACTTAAATAAAGCTAATTAATTAATATTAAAGTACAATCTATGAATCAAATAAACCTAAAACAGTACACACTAACAAATAATCATGAAATCTCCACTCTGTAATTAGAAATAAAGAAAAAAGGAAAACAATCAAATAAAAGTTAATGAGCCAACTTCATTACAACTTTTTATTAACAGATACCAAATGTTAAGACAAAGTAATTTACATCTGACTAAAATGGATAATCATGATTATATACAAGCATAAACTAACTTGATTGCTTCTATCGCAGATAAAGGTAAAGTTGTTGCTTTGGAAAAATATATAAAAGAACGTGTATCTCGATTATCTCGGCGATATAGTGAAAGGCCCAGTTCCGTAAAAGGTTTATATATATATACACGGCCTGTGTACCTGCAATAGGAAGAAAGCCATGGATTACTCACATAAATCTCTGTTGCTTCAGAACGATTGCGAAGACGAGGATTTGGACTTCTCAGACGAGACGAAGATTATCCGGATGGTGAACCGGGCACTCAACGGAGCTGCCCATCTGAATAATCTGCTGCCGACGGGCACCATGCTGACCTTCCAAGTGCTCTGCCCCATTTTTTCCAACGGCGGGCAGTGCGACCTGTTACACAAATTGCTGACGGCGGGGCTGCTAACCATTTGCGGGCTCTCCACGTTTCTATTGTCATTCACCGACAGCGTCAGGGCGCCCGACGGCGGCAAGATCTACTACGGCGTCGCCACGCCCCGGGGGCTCTGGACGTTCGGAAGCCGGAAAGGGTCGGCCCTCGACACATCCCGCCTGAGGGTCAAGTTCTTGGATTTCGTGCACGCATTTCTGTCGGTGTTGGTTCTACTATCGTTGGGTGTCGCAAATTATGATGTGGTGGACTGCTTTTATCCGGAAATGCCCAGAGTTTATATGAATACAGTGCCCGTCGTGGCGGGCTTTGTGATTAGCATGCTGTTTGTTTTGTTTCCAACAACCCGGCGGGGGATCGGTCACCCGGTCATGTTTCACCAGCAATTCATGCCAATGTCCTACTGATTGGGGTGCTTATTGGCATATATATATTGGAAGTTGTTTTGTGCGATTTTTTTGGAGTTTTTGGTGTTGGAATCTGGTGAAAATATTTGAGGAAAAATCTTGATTTTTGTTATTTAAATTGGTTTTTTGACTCTATATATGGATTTAGCACCCTAAAAATTCTAAGGCACTTCGATTGTGCAAAGTTATCTATATTTTCAATCCATTCCTGTCCAGAATTTAGAAAAATGAAAAATCCACCAAAAAAATCTTCAAAAAAATTGCACTATAAACTACCCTACCCATAGTTAATGCATTTTTTCAAATAATGATGTATTCCTATTCCTGAAATATGTCTAACAAGTATGGCTGTACGCCATCACTATTGCCGCAAAGTTAAGCTAATAAAAAATTGGGTGGAACCGTAGAATACAGAGCTATTTTTTAAACTCTTTCATCTGTGCCCTCAACGCCATTTGGATGGTAAAATATTGACTAAAACGTTTAAAATATAAGCAACTAACTAAAACAAATGCTCTTAAATGGGGCCATTCTTATATGTTGATTGCAGATTCCCTCGTTAGTAAAGTTAATTATGTTGCCACATTCGCTCATTGGCAAAGTTAATTGTTACTCGTATTTGTTCAATTTCTAAAATATTTTAGAATTTATAATCAAACTTATTTATGTAATCAAAAATATTTTTAAATCTTAAAGGATTGAAAAATTATAATGTGAACATTTCGATAACTTAATAAAAATGGAAAGAATTGAGAAATCATAATGGGAAGATAATGTATACATTTCTATAAACTTTATTATAAAATATTGGCATAAGGCACATAACTAAGAACTCAAAACTAGTGAATAGTAGTTGCGCACCTTACATCCTAGGTTAATAGGTTAATTGAAAGTATCTAGGTTACCAATAAAGCCATGTTAAGAACTCAAAACTAGTGAATAGTATATGTGCACTTTACATCCAATGTTAACTTTCAAAAGGTTAATTGAAAGTATCTAAGTTACCAATAACGCCATGTACTAGTGAATAGTATATGTGCACTTTACATTCAATGTTAACATTGGAAAAGGTTAATTGAAAGTATCTAGGTTACCAATAACGCCATGTTAAGAACTCAAAACTTGTGAATAATATATGTGCACCTTACATTCAATGTTAACATTGGAAGTATCTAGGTTACCAATAACCCCATGTTAAGCATAAGTTAAATATCATATCTTATAAGTAATTTCAAATTTCAAGGTTTCCCAGGAATATATATATATATATATTTTTTTTAATGTGGGGATTTACTTTATTGTGTACATTTTTATTTAGCAATGTGATAGTAAAATCTAAGTTTTTCAATATTATATTGTAGAGAAAATTATTGTGAGATTTGAAGATAGTAAAATCTAAGTTTTTCAATATTATATTATAGGGAAAATTAGTGTGGGATTTAAATTATTATTAGATAAAATGAATTATTAATATTTATGGTAAAATAGGAATCATTTTTTTAAACCACTTGGAAATACATGAGCAATTTTGGATTTTTGATTTAAATTAGAAAGTGTAATTTGGATTCTTTATAACAAAGTCAAACCCCTTAAACAACATTTCACAAATTACCATGGACCAATTAGAGTGGTTGATTTGGATTGGTGGATGTAATTTCAATTATTTGTGGCCAAGTCGAGCCTCACAAATTACCATGGACCAATTAGAGTGGTTGATTTGGATTGGTGGATGTAATTTCAATTATTTGTGGCCAAGTCGAGCCTCCCTCCTCAAGCATTTTTCAAATATTGTAAGAATTCTTTAGCCATCAATTGCAAGTGAATTCACTATTAATAAGAAAGTACCCCCATATTAAGATAGATAAAGGTTAATATTGTTAATTCTTATGCACTATTGATCTCCTTTGAGCACAACCATTAATTCCTCTTTATACCGAAGACTTCCTCACCATTTAGCATTATCTCATCATTTCTCTTAAGACTCAAAAAATATAGGTAGATTCATCAACTCCTATCTAAAACGATGTATGCCTAACTAAGAAAAATCTATTAAGTGGCCTTAAAATGTCCAAACACCCAACTAAATACACATAACTATGGAGCATAACATACTTGATCCATAAATTGTCATGGATATTCAACTGGATAATTCATTACAACATATCAGATAGAAATTTATTGATTATTAAGTTATTGTGCCATGTTTATGCATGCAAAATATAAAAATGTGAAAAATAAAGAGTAGATAAAAACAAGCACTCGAAAACCATAATAACACATGGTATGACCTAGGAAACTCTTTCACGAGAAAACCCAACTAGAAGGTGAGGTTGTTTTTCACTCTATTTCTCTAAATGGAAAATGATGCAAATATAAAGGAGTCAAACGTGTGGCCTGTGGGCTACTATAGAACACAAACCCTCTCTATTATGTCGTCTCTCTATCCACTCTCAGCTACTCTACTCTTTTATGGAACAAAGAGGAACATAATATAATCGACCCCTTTTCCTCCTAGTGGCTCAATTATAACATAGCTCGATAGCCAACTAGTGGTTAAGTTTGACTCCTTCAACCCTCAATATGAGTTACAAATTGAATCTTTTAGAGTCTTCTTCATCACAGTCACATGGATATCCCGATTATCATTAGTAATGGAGCTAGCATGGAATCCTCTCAAATCATGGTGGTCAAAATGAGAAGTTCAACTTCTTGGTGGAATAACTTTTGCATATAGACTATGTTTGAGGTATTTCTTCTGCCATTGGAAAAATATCTATGAGTAGAATACTACCATGAGGTCTGGCACAAATGAAAGTTTTTGGACCCCAAAAAAACTTAGGAAATGCGTAAAATTTCCTCTAAAAGTTTTAAAACCCCAACTCCCCAAACTAGGAACCACTAATAAAAATAGTAAAGTGAGGTTATTTCTCCCATTTTTACACTCTAAAAGCATCAATATGGATGAAAAATAATTTAGTGATCTAATTCATAACATACCTCCCCATTTTTGGATGCTTTTAGTCCCAAAAATATTTTACTAAATGAGGTGAGGAAAATTTTCCTCTACCTTCTCCCTGGAGTACCATTTTAGCCTTTCTTGGAAGTTTCCCTTTCAACCCAATCCACCAAAGATTGTGTTGGATTTTTTTAAATAATTTTAGACCTCTTCTACAAAACTATATCCTCTGTTAACTTTTCATAAGAATATGGTGTTATATCCTATACAAAAGATAGGATGTGTTCCATTTCCTGATCCATCATGGAAGGTTCATAGAGTTTCATATTTTCTACATTCACCACTGAGTAAATGTGCATGAATGGGGGTGGACTAAGTCTATAGGAATTCTCTCCAACCTTTTATAGTATCTCAAAGGGACCATATTGTAGATCCTTGGTTTTATTAATAGGAACCAGTAGCCTCTCCTTGTTCAAAAGTCATACTTTGTCTCTTACTCTAAATGAATTCTTTGTTATGTGTTGATCATGCCTAGCCTTGTATTTTTCCTATGAATTTGGTAGCATCTTAGGTACATGTGTATGTATCTACTTGATCTTCTCAACAATTTTTTCTACCCTTAAAGCATCCCTTGTAATATACTCCCTTTCTCTTTATTGTCCATATGAAATATCTAGTGTTGAAGGTGGAAAATATCCAAAAAAAAGTTTCAAATGGGGACTTACCAGTAAAAGTGGGGACTGCTCTATTATAAGAGTGATGTATATATATCAAATTTTCATCCTAAGTCTTCAGATGCTTTTGATTCTAACTCCTCAAAATTTGCACCAAAGTCATGTTGACTACATTTTTCCCATATGTCCATGGAAGGAATGTTGTAGAGCTCTTTAAATTCATGTCCATCTTCTCCCACAAAATAATCCAAAATGCACTGAGAAATGTTGTGTCCCTATTTTACAAAATTCTCCTTGGGATTCCAAATTTCACCTAAACATATCCAAAGAACGAGTTTGTTGCTTCTTTCTTGTTGATAATATTTTACAATGCATGAGAATGCACATCTTGCTAAAGCTACCAACTACCATGAACAACAAGTAGTATTGTCCCTTCTTGGTTGTTGTTAAACCTCCCACAAATTCCATGGAAATGTTTTCCCTAGGATTAGTGGATTTAGGTAAGGTATGGTATAAACCATATTCCCTCTTACTAGGCTTGCTATTACATCAATGTATACATCCTCTTATGAACCTAACTATATCTTCTAGCACCTTGGGCCAGTACACATACCTCTGTAAGTTGTCCATTGTTTTCCCTAAACCAAAATGCCTTACAACCTTGGAGGTGTGAGCCTCTCTAATTAGCTAAGTCACTCAACCTTAGAAATACATAACTTGTCCATCCTATAGAGTAATCCATTATGGAGATGATAATAAATTGTTTTGTCACCACCATCCACATGATTATGGCTTTTCCACAGCTGAAACACATCCTTGATGTCTTCGCCTTCTTTGTATGCCTCTCTTTATGCGTCAAGGGTGATAGGACCCATGTGCATTAAAGTTCCAAAAGTTGTGATCTTTAAGGTGGGTGGCCTTGGAAGCATTTCGGCCAACATTTTTTTGCTACCCTTCTTCTATTCAATCTCTAAATGAAACTACTATAAAAACCCCATCCACCTATAGTTCCTAGTCTATGGTTACATACTATGGGCTTGTAGGTCCTATAGTGGTTGGTGATTTGTGTGGGTTATTGTCTCCTTTCCTAGCATGTATTGTTTCAACAATGTTACCAATGAAACGAGAACTATTACCTCAAAACGGGAACTCTAGCCCAAAAAGACTCAAAAAAACATGAAAAAACGCCCCAAAAACAAAAAGTGTGTATTCCAGAATGCATTTGTTTTTTTCTCAAGGTCAAATTTCACTTTTTTACAAAATTATTCTAAAAACGAAATTGTTTCTTGAAAAAATGATTGATAAAACACCCTCAAAACAAAACGAGTTGATGCTGGAATAACAAAAAAAAACATTGTGCCACACTTTTGACACATTGTAACAATGGAATTAAAGACAACATATTAGGACATTGAAAAATCGTAAAATTCTAAATTTTTTGATAGATGATGTTAAATATAAACAAAATCATGTCTGAAGGGCTTATCATTTGGAACAATTTCTATGCATGTTGTTAAACATCAAATATCTTGACTCTAAACAATCCTAAAATTGTAATTATTTTCAACCATAACATTAAAGATAAAATTTTGCAACACATAAAAACCTTAATGACAAGTTGTAAATCTCAAGTTTTCAAATCTTAAGTTTTCAATATACTTGAACCATGAAATTAGGGAGAAATTATATGACTTAAACAATTTTAAAAAATGAAAAAGTAAATGAGAAAGTTATTATTCATATATTTGTTTGTTTATATATAAAAGTATATTTTTTAATTTTTTTTTATTGTTTTTCTATATTTTAAATTATAATTGTTTTAGTTTTAAGAAAATAAAAATTAAAAATAAAAATCTTCTTATATATGTTTGTTTATATTTTAAAACACACACACACACACACACACACACACACACACACATATATATTTTAAATTTTAAATTTATTTATTTTTTATAAAATAATTTTTTTAATTTAAAAAAAAAATTAAAAAAAAAAATAATTTATTTATTTTATTATTTGTTTGTTTATTTTTTAAAACATATTTTTTAATTTGTTTTTATTGTTTTTTTATATTTTAAAATTTTAATTGAATAGTTTGTTTGTTTGTTTGTTTTTTATTTATATTAAACAATACAATTTTTTTTTTTATTATAATAGTTTTTGTTAAAAAAATAAATAAATTTTTTAGATGGTTTGTGTTTGAAAAAAATAAAAAAATAAAAAATATTATTTTTCCATCAGCCGGGGGCCAGAGGCAGGCTGGGCAGCCCTCGACAACGCCGCCCGTCCAGCCTCTGGCCCTCGGCTGGGCGAAGGTCGATTTTGAGAATCACCCCCAACTGGGCGGAGGGTGATTTTAGGAATCACCCTCCACCCAGCTGGGGGTGATTCTCGGAATCGCCCTCCGCCCAGCCGGGGGGATTATCGGAATCACCCTATGCCCAGCTAGGGGTGATTCTCGGAATCGCCCTCCGCCCAGCCAAGGGTGATTCTCGGAATCGCCCTCTGCCCAGCTGGGGGTGATTCTCAGAATCGCCCTCTGCCCAACCGGGGGTAATTCTCGGAATCACCCTCCACCTAATTGGGGGTGATTCTCAGAATTTCTCTCTGCCTAGCCGGGGGCTGGAGGCAGGCCGTGCGGCGCCATCGAGGGTTTCCTAGCCTGCCTCCAACTTCGGCTGGACAACCCTCGATGACGCCACTCGGCTGGCCCCTGGCCCTCGGCTGGGCGAAGGGAGATTCTTGGAATCACCCTCCGCCCGACCAGGGGCTGGAGGTCGGCCGGGCGACACATCGAGAGCTACCCAGCCTGCCTCTGGCTCCCGGCTGGGCGGAGGGTGATTCCAAGAATTTCCCTCCACCCAGCCGTAGGTCAGAGGCAGGCTGGGTAGCCCTTGATGGTGCCTCCCGGCCTGCCTCTGGCCCCTGGCTGGGCAGAGGGCGATTTCGAGAATCACCCCCAGTTGGGCAGAGGGCGATTCCAAGAATCACCCCTGGCTGGGCAGAGGGCGATTCCGAGAATCACCCCCGGCTAGGTGGAGGGCGATTCCGAGAATCACCCCCTGCTGGGCGGAGAGCGATTCCGAGAATCACCCCTGGCTGGGCAGAGGGCGATTCCGAGAATCACCCCTGGCTGGGCGGAGGGCGATTCCGAGAATCACCCCCTGCTGGGCGGAGGGCGATTCCGAGAATCACCCCTGGCTGGGCGGAGGGCGATTCCGAGAATCACCCTCTACCCAGCCAGGGGTGATTCTCGGAATCGCCCTCCACCTAGCCGGGGGTGATTCTCGGAATCGCCCTCCACCTAGCTGGTGGTGATTCTCGGAATCGCCCTCTGCCTAGCCGGGAGTGATTCTTAGAATCACCCTCCGCCCAGTAGGGGGTGATTCTCGGAATCGCCCTCTTTCCAGCCGGGGGTGATTCTCAGAATCGCCCTCCACCCAGTCAGGACTGATTCTCAGAATTTCCCTCTGCCCAGCAGGGGGTGATTCTCGGAATCACCCTCTGCCCAACTGGGGGTGATTCTCGGAATCACTCTCCGTCTAGCCGGGGGTGATTCTCGGAATCGCCCTTCGCCCAGCTGGGGGCTGGAGGCAGGCCGGGCGACGTCTTCGAGGGATGCCCAGTTTGCCTCCGACTTGCGGCTGGGTGGAGGGCGATTCCGAGAATCACCCCCGACTGGGCGGAGGGTGATTCTGAGAATCACCCCTGGCTGGGCGGAGGGTGATTTCGAGAATCACCCTCTGGCTGGGCGGAGGGCGATTCTGAGAATCGCTCCCAGCTGGGCGGAGGGCGATTCTGAGGATCATGTAATATTCCCAAAATTTAGATTTTATCTAAAATGAATATTATAGTTGATTTTATCCTAGATCGGTAAATAAAGGGGTGAGAAGGCCCCCATAATCCTTAAGGAGGAAGAATAACAATCCTCATGTGAAAGGAGGAAGAATAAAGTAACTGATTTGAGCACCACATGGTGTGAACATGATTGGATCATGTTTGATCTAGTCATTTTGACCAAGTCCACAATACACTGTCTAGATACAATGTATCTCCTTGATGGACTGCGTGGTTTTAGAGGAGGATCACTTGCATGAGTTGAAAGGAACAAGTGGATGGGACCCATGGTGGAGAGGAGCACTTGCTATAAATAAAGAGGAGGAGAGCCATTGTCATTCATGCTTGATTATTATTCTCTTGGTCTGCTGAGACTACGCTCCTCTTACTATTTAGCAAGGGTGCAGTACTGCATAGCACAAGGGTGTTTCCGGTCAGGAATCCCTACCTCATCCTCAGGGAAGGAGAGGTTCTAGAGATGTATTTCCTCATTCCAACATTTGGCCAAAGCTACCTCCTTCATTCATAGCGTTATTCCTGGAGTAGGATAACTTTGTGCTGTAGGGTGCAACAACAGAGGATCTCTTGAGTTGTTCCTTGGCTTGTTTTTCAGTGGAGGGCTTGGCTATCCATCGGTGGATCAGTGAGGAGGACTTTCGGGCACATTTTCATATCATTGGCATCAAGCCAACCATCCATCTTCCCTCACAATGCAGTCTCCAGCTAGATTTGCGTTATTTTGGTAGGCAGTTGCTGGGAGAGTCATTTGAGTTCATCAAGAGGAGTTGTTTCTAAGTAAAGGGATCAGCCTTTTGCTTAGATTCACTATCAGAGGAGGGCATCATTATTTCTGATCTGCTACAGCCTCATTTCATATTTTGATTTAGTTGCAGTGACAAGTTAATTGTCACCTTGTACATTCTCTGGCATTTCTAGCAATCTCTCCTAGATTGGCTAGAAATCTTGTATTGGAGCACATTCTTATATTATTGGGCATTTATTTGTATATTTAAGCCATATTTCATGTATGCACATCTACAGCAGCAGCTACACTTATATAGACTACGCAGTCACTCCTCTCTGGCATTTTGTGTAATTGTAGCATCTCATGTATTCCATGTTATAATCATTGGAGATTGATTCCCATTGCTTAAGTGGCTTGTCGCTCATGATATTTCTGTATATTGTTGCTGATATATTAATGAACATGATGGCTTCATTATATTCCCTTTATTTACATGTTCATATTTGCAGAGTTTAATGGTTATGTTCATATATTGCTGTAGCTCACTCTTTGAGCACTTTCCTGAGATACCTAGGTGTGGGAGATCTGTTTAACCCACCTAGAGGGATTTATTTGAGCTCAAATGCTGGAAGTGTAATTTATGGTGTATTAAATAAGGGATCCAAGTCCCCTTCCATCTTATTTTTTCATTATATTCCTTATACAGTGTCCCTTTGGACCATACTGCAGAAATTCCTGAAAAGGGGATATTACAAATCACCCCTGGCTGGGCGGAGGGCAATTTCGAGAATCATCCCTGGCTGGGCGAAGGCTAGTCGGGTGGCATCGTCGAGGGCTGCCTAGCCTACCTCCGGCCCCTGGCTGGGCAGAGGGCGATTCTCAGAATTTCCCTTTGCCCAGTCGGGGGCCGGAGGCAGGTTGAGCGACACCGTCAAATGAAAGAGATTGGGTTTTGGATCTATTTTCAGGTTCAGGTAAGTTTTATTATACAAATTTAAATTTAATATTTTATTTTTTACTTTTTATGTCTTTATACTAATTTTATTACTTATTTTTTTATACTTGATGATTAGGTACAACACTAGCATGTTGCCTACCAAAATAAATAAATCACATTTCCATTGAGAAAGACCCAGTGCAACGCAAATTTATTCAACAAAGAATTAACGCTCTTGAATTCCTTCCAGATGCGAAGAAAGAAGTTGTTTTGAGGAAAGGGGATTTTAATGAATCACATGTGGCAAAAAAAAGCAAAAGAACCTCAACCACCATTATATGGAATGATTGGAAAGGGACACTTTGGAAGATTTGCAGACATGAAAGATCCATTAGAAGATGAAAATGGCCAAAATGAAGTAGAAAATGTTGCGGAAGAAGCCATCAATGATGTTCTAGATGATGTTGAACATGTATTAGTTGATATTGTTGAGGATCTTTAAGTTATGCTTGCAAACAAAGCTCATTTTTGAGATCTATTAATCAGTTTTACTTGTAATGTTTTGACTTTGATATTTTATGAGAAGAATCCTTATTTTTTGTAAAAAACATGTGATTACTATTATTTTTTGACATAAAATCCAATAAAAATGCTATTTTCTTAAGTTTTTTTGTTAAGATTTTCCCAAAAATTAGTTTATTTAACATGTTTTTTTTAACAAAAAGTCTCTAAAAGTGTATTTTTTGCATTCTATTTGTATTGAAAATTTGTCTTTTTATGTCATATCGTTCAAAACTTTGGTTTTTTAGCGACAATTATTTGATGTGCATTGAAAAATTAATTAGCAATACAAAAACTTGTAGAAAATATAAAATTTATAATATTGACCCTTTTTTCATTTTTTATCTATGTGAAAAAGTGAAGATATCATTACAAATTTTTATTTAAAAAAAAATATTTTTTTCTTTTATAAACACAAGTACATAAAATGCACTTAAAAATAAACATCTGACGGAAGAAGAAGACATTAGAAAATGTATAGTGTCAAAATCAATCCTCTAAAAAAACGCTGGTGATGATACGCCACCACTATTCAAAATCGACATAAAAAGCATCACAGAAAAGAAAAAAAAAATAAAAAATTAAAGTGCCAAAAACATGCTAAAAAAATAAATTGATTCTGCATCACCACTTTTCAAAATCGAGTGTTTTTCTTCATATGTCAAAAAGTAGGTACCAGTGCAGTAACCTGTTTCATCAGTAACAATGTTTTTCCACTTTTTCACAGCCTGCACAAGAGCATAGAGCTCATTTTCAGAGGTAGGGTAGTTGAGAACCACCCATGAAATACCTATAGTGGTAACATGCATTCCTTCCTCCCTGCAGCAAGACCACTTCCAAACATACCCACTTGCATTTGTCTCCACTTCAAAAGGTTATTGCAAGTTCGATAATGCAATAACTGATGCTTGACTAATTTTATTCTTTAACTACTCAAAGGAATTTTGTTGAATCTTTCACCATAGGAAACTCTTTCCACTTGTTGTGATGGTATGGAGTGGTGCTTCTATTGTTAAAAGTGAGGTTATGATTTTCCACGAGTATTTTGTTTCCAAAACAAAAATCCTAACCTCATAAACATTGGTAGGCTTCGACCACTTCATGATGGCTCCCATCTTCACAAGGTTTATCTTCAACTCTCCTCCAACTATCACATATTCTAAATACACCAAATACTAAAGTGCAAACTCACATTTTTTGAGATTTCCTAGTAGTTGATGCTTCTTTAATGTCTCTAGCACCTGTATCAAATGTGAGATGTGTTCCTCTTAGGTAGAATTGTATATCAATATACCATCCAAATAAAAAATAGCAAACGAATCTATATAAGGGAAAAAAATATCATTATTTAATCTCATTAAAATCTCTAGTGCATTGCATAAACTAAATGGCATGAATAACCACTTATACAAAACTTTGAAGGCAATTTTATGGGTATATTCTTCTCTAACTTGAACCTATTGATACCTTGATTTTAATTCCATCTTGGTGAAGTATATTTCTTTTTGAAACTGGTCCAAAAAATTATCTATATTTAGCAAAGGTACCTATTCTTGAGTGTAATTTTGTTTAATTCCATGTAATAAATACACATATTCCAAGTCCCATACTTCTTTGGCACAATTATGATGTGTGACCCACATGGTGAGGTACTTGGTTGAATGAAACCATGTTCTAGTAGTTGCTACAATTGCTTATTCACCTCATAATGGTTATATAGCCCCATTTTTCGCAAAATATATTCCAATAACAATTATATCTCATGGTCCAATTCCCTCTAAGGTGGTAGCCCTTTAGGATCCTAGAACAACAACATATATGCCTATAAAAATTCTTCTAGATGTTGAATTTGTACCTTAGTGAAACCCCATAGGGATGACTTTGCTCTCACTGACTATTTTACACACTTGTTTTCTCTTGAAAATTAAAAAAAACATACTTCTTATTGGAACTAATCAATTTCTTGGCTTGGTTGGCACTTACCAACCAAAATCCTTCAATTTTATGGTGAAGGATTATTTTCCATCCTTGATGAGGCAATACTAGTTGGCTCTTTGCATGAAGATTACATTTGATATGTACATATAGGGACCTCCAAACCAACCATACATACATCAAGTGGAGCTACATCAAATTATACTTCATCAATAAAATAAGAAATAATAGAAAATAAATTTGCGCATTGTTTGGATACCTTTATTATTGCATCCTTATTTACCCATCCTAATGGATATGGGCTTGGATGATCATGAACCTCCAATCCCAATTTTTTGACTAGATATGTCAGAGTGAGATTTTCCTATGATCATGAGTTGAACAGAGCATCAATTTTCATCTTCTTGACTTGTATCTTTATATGGAAGAGTTTAGTCATCTCCTTGTCTTCTTGTTGTTGAATGTTAGTCAGATTTGACACCTCCTTTTTCAATGATATGTAGTTAGTGTTCTCATTCAAGTCTTAGTTACTTTCCACTTGATTAGTTGAGTTCTAGATGTAGTTTCCAATATTTTTCTTTTGTATGTTTTTTAATATTATAATGGTTGCAGTGATTGTTGGAATAATTTCAGTAGTGCATTGTGGTTTTTAGTCTTCCTTTCCTTCCCCTCTTTCCATTTATTCTTCCCTCTTTGGAAGCTTCTTGGTTTTACTTTCGACCCACTTGATTTTCCTTTATTTTGGCTTGTGTTTTCAAAATATTATACCTATACACGAGCCTCATCCACTATTCTAGGCTTGAACAACATCACTTGCTTCCTAAAATATTGTTGTGTAGACAACCAAAATAATTGAGGAGCATGTCTTTGTTCTTAGGAGAGACACACAACATTATTTCCATTTATTGAATTATATGGTGTATTATTGTACAATTTACCCCTATCTCTAGTAATGCCATTGAATCCACTAGTCCTCTACATACCAAATAGAGTAGAAATAGGACTTTATGAGAGTTTTGAAAACCTATGATTTAGTAATTGGAGAATCCCTCTCCATATTTAGGGTTTTTGTATGGATTTCCTACTAGTTCAAGGAATTCCCTTATATTTTTAAACAAACGAAAGAAATATTATATTCTTCCTATATGCGATAAATATTAAAATAAACTTATAACTACTGCAACTAGTGATTTAATTTCAAATCATTAATATCACCTTGATATGAATTGATTTTTACCTTCAATTCGATATTGAATAGGAACTAGGAATTAATCATGGAAATTGAATTGGGTTTTTATTTTTCAACTTCTATCTTAGCCTTCTTCTCTGGTTCTTGTCAATCCCTCGATTTTCCCTCTATTTTTACCTCTAAGTTGGAACCTTCATCTTCTCTGATTCCAAGCTTATATTACAAAGTTGCAATGAAATTTTTTCATATTATGGATAATATCTATGACCTTCTCTTCTAGCCTTGTGAATCTATCCTTTACTGGATCTTGAGGGTTGTTAATAAATTTATCGAATGGCTATGGTTTTATGGATTTCATCTTAACTGGTCTAGATCCTCTACAACTCCCCACAATATACCTAAAGAAACATATTCCAATACCAACATGATATGTAAACTATTATGAATATTACATTGGATAATGCATCACAACAAATTGATTGGAATTTACTAAAATCTGAAATCTATACTATGAGGGTTAATTTTTCCTTAGATTTTTTGGATTATTAAGTTATTATGATCTGATTATGCATGCAAAATATAAAATTGTGTAAAATATAGAAGAGATAAAAATATTCACTCAAAAACCATAATAACCTAAGATATGACCTAGGAAACTCTTTTGGGAGAAAACCTAGTTGGAAGGTGACGTTGATCTGCTCTCTCCTTCTCTAAATGGAAAATGGTGCTAATAAAAAGGAGAGAGACATGTGGCATGTTGGCTTCTATAGAACATAAAACATTTCTATTCTTCCCTCTCTCTATATTCTCTCAACTACTCTTGTCTACTATGGTACAAAATTCACTAGAATAGAATCAAACTTTTTTTCCTCCTAGTGGCCCAGTTATAACACAACTTCATAACCAACTGATGATTAGGTTTTACTCCTTCAACCCTCAATATGAGATACAAATAAACTATGCTAGAGTATTATCCATCATGGTAATATGTCTAGTCCTTTTTTAATGATTAATGGAGATGACATTTCATCCTTTCAAATTATGGTGGTCAAAACTGGAAGGTCAATTTCATGGTCGTGTAAATTTTACATACATACTTCATTTGAGGTATTTCTTATATCATTGGAAAGGTGTTTGTGTGTAGAATATCACCATGGGGTTATACATAAGCAAGAGTTTTTTTACCAAAAAAAACTCTAGAAAATGCTTCAAACTACCTTTGGAAGGTTTAAAATCCTAATTCGCCAAACTAGGACCCACTTGTAAAAATGGTCCTATGAGCTAATTCCTCCCATTTTTTCACTCTTAAAGTATCAATATGTATGGAAAATAATATAAGGATCCAATTTGGATCAATACACTCATAAAATTGATCATATTCGTCCCACATTGGACACATTTCAATATTAACCACTACGTTGAGCCTATAATCCTTGGGTAATTTATAAACATATGAAATACCTTGGCCTTTGAGGGAAAAACCCCACAATATTTATTTCAAATGGAATGAATCATAAATTAGTTTCCTTTCTTGTTTATTTTTCCCAAAAAACTAAATCTCGATTCCATTTCCAATGATTTCAACTTTTGTCATCAATAAATTTGGACATTTATACCCAAATTTCACAACTTTATTCATCTTCGTTGAAGTTTCTCTCAAGAAGGATTGGGCCTATATTTCATAGTAAATTATAGGCATATAATCAACACCACTACTCATATGCATTTAATTTTTTAGTAGCTCCCACCATACATAAATAATGTGATTATGAATAGCATAATAATTGAAACCTAATCATGTGTGAATAGTGATAAGAAAATGCACTCATTAGATTGGAAACTTAAGCCTCATAAAATATTACAAGCATGTCAATACACTAAAGTCAAACCATTAATATTATGAACTCATAATATATTCACTTCTATAACCCACCCATACCAATTAATCTTCATCTTATTCACTTCTATAACCTACCCATACGAATTAAAACCATCAACTTAGCATGTTGGATATTTGTGAAATTTTTGCTAATCCTCATTGAGTTTTTTTATTAAATAGTCGGTATGCAACTATAAATCCCATATAAGCACTTTAAGTTTCTACCTAGTATATCTTAATGTCATAGTTAGAGCTCTAATACACATATATATTATCTTTAAATTATCGTGGATATTCCACTATACTAGTATGTCACAACAATTCTACTAAAATATATTTGAAAACATGAAATCTACACTACGAGGGTTGATTTTGCCCTATATTTATGAATTCATTAATCATTATGTTATGAGTATGCATGAATTATATAAAATATAGAAAATAGAGAATAGTGAGATAAAACTCACAAACCACAATGAAAAAATAAATTGGGAGACCCTTACGGGAGAAAATCCAATTGGAAGGTGAGGTTGCTATATTATCTCTTTCTCTGAATGGAAATGGTTACAAGCACAAAGAAGTGAGACTTGTGTCCCATGGGTTACTACATTATACAAAGCCTCTGTTTTATCTCTCTCTCTCTATCCACTCTTTGCTACATTGTTCATCTCTGGAGAAAAATTCACTCCCATCAAATGGAACCCCTTTTCCTGCTAGTGGCCCGATTATAACTCAACTCAATAGCCTATTAGTGGTTAAGTTTGATTTCTTCAACTCTTAACTAGATTAAAAATATTAATTATTTTAAGGTCTTATTCATCATGATCATGTTTCTATCCCATTTTCCATGAATAATTGGGGCTAACATGACATTCTCTTGAATCGTGCTGGTCAAAAAAGGAAGGTTATCTTCTAGGTGGCATAGATTTTTCATATGTACTTTGTTTGAGGCATTTCATGCATCACTAGAAATGTGTATGAGAGTAAAATATTACTTGAAGGTGACATTATTCAGTAGAAAAAATAAACCCCCAAAAAATACACCATTTAATGCCTCAAATAGATTCCAAAAGGTTTCAAACCCCAATTCACCAAATTAGGAAAAACTAATAAAAATGGTCTTGTGAGTTGAATCTTCCAATCTTTCCACTCATAAAGAATCAAGGTGGATGAAAAATAATATAATTATCCAATATAGCTCATACCTCCCCATATTTGGAGGCTTTTGGTCCCCAAAGTATTTTACTAAATGAGGTAAGGAAAATTTTCCTCTACCTTATCTCGGTTGTACCATTTATCCTTCCCTGGAAGCTATCCTTTCAACAAAATCTCCCAAAGGTCATGCTACTTGTGTATTATAGCTTTGGACCTCTCCTGAAAAATCATATCCTTCATCAACTGTATTTAGGCATCTAGTGCTAAGTCCTCTAAAGAAGGGTTGACCTATTCTATTCATCTTCTTGATCCAACATGGAAGGCTCATATAATTTTAAATTTTCTACATTCACCACTGAGTAAATGTGCATGTATGGGGGTAAACTAAGTATATATGAATTACATACCATATTTTCTAGTATATCAAAGGGACCATATCATAGATCCTTGATTTTATTATAAGACCTTATAGCATTTCCTTGTTCAACTATAACTATACTTTGTCTCCCACCTTGAATGAATTCTATGTTTCATGTTGATCATGCCTAGACTTGTACTTATCCTATGATCTCTTCAGTGTCTCCTATACTTGCATATGGATGTACCCGATCTTCTCAACAAATTTATCTACCATAAATATATCCCCGGTGAAATCCACCCTCACTCTTTGTTTCCCATATGTAATGTCTAAATATGAAGGTTGAAAACATCTAAAAGAAGTTTCAAATGGAGATTTACCTGTAGAAATGTGGATTGATCTATTATAAGAGTGTTGTATATATATTGGATTTTCATCCTAGGTATTTAGATGCTTTTGATTGTAACTCCTCAAATTGTTGCACCAAATATCTGTTGACTACTTCTATTTTCCCATATATGTGTGGATGGAATGTTGTAGACCTATTCAACTTTGTGTCCACATTCTCCCCATAATGCATCCAAAAATGCACTAAGAAATATTGTGTGCACATATAAAATGATGCTCCTTAGTATCCCAAAGTGTACACAAACCTATCCAAATAACAAGTTTATTTCTTCTTTCCCACTTATGCACTTTTTATAGGGAATTAGAACAGACATATTATTGAACATATCAACTACCATTAACAAGTAGTCATGTCCCTTTCTAGTTGTCGGTAAATGTCCCACCAAGTCCATGAATATTCTTTCCCAAGGATTAGTGGCTACAATTAATGGATGGTATGATACATGTTTCCTATTACTAAGCTTAGTAATACAGAAAAAACATGCATCCTCTTATGAACCTCGCTACTTCTTCTTGCATCTTGGGCTAGTACACATACCTTTGCAAGTTTTTCACTATCTTCCTGACATCAAGATTCCTTGTAACCTTGGACATGTGAGTCTCTCTGATCAGTTGCAACCAATCACCTTTATGCACACATAACTTATCTAACCTATAGTGTAAAACATTTTGAGATGGTAGTCAAATGTTTTATCACCATCATGCACATGACTCTAGCTTTGCAATCGTTGAAATGCCTCCTAAATTCATCATCCTTTATATGTGTCTATCTGTATGCATCATGGGTGAAAGGATCCATGTGCATAAGAGTTCCCAAAACTATGATCTTTAATTCAGGTGTCCTTGAAAGCATGTTTTCCAATGAAGAAATTTGATTTTGTCAGGGTCGATGCTTCCTCAAATTGTGGGGATCGATAACAATTCTTTCTTTTAGGTTTTATCTATCTTGAATGAAGGACAACTGAAATGGTTATATGCTCAGGTTTTTTTATGCTTACCTTCCTATACATGATCGCTAAATGAAATTGGTGTAGAAACACCATCCACTTGTAATGCTTGGGTTATTATAACTTACTTTGCACCTGCAAATGCTATAGTGGCTAATGATGAGTTTTTATTATTTTATCCTTTCTCCTCATATAGTGTTTCCTCTTCTTAACAACTTGTACTAGGGCGTAGAGATCCTTGTCATAGGTAGGGTAGTTAAGAACTATCCGATGAAATAATTTAGAATGGTAGCATGAAAGCCTTCCTTCCTATATCAATATTACTCCCATAACATGCCCACTCACATCTGTCTCCACCTTGAATGACTACTACAAGTTAATTAATGACAAAATTAATGTTGTACGAATCATATTCTTTAGCTTCTCAAAGGCCCTATAATGACCCTTTCCCCATTGGAAACTCTTGCCACTCATTTTTATGGTGTGAAGTGGTGTTGCTAATGCTAAGACCAAGGCTATGAATTTAATCAAGTACTATAATGTGCAATTAAAATTATGACATTAGAAACATTAGTAGGCACTCGCCACTTCATGCTGTCATACATTCGGGGAGGATCTACATTTAGCTCTCCTCCACCTATCACATATCCCAAATACATCAAATTTTGTTTCAAAAACTCACAATTCTCAATATTTTCCAACATTTGGTACTTCCACAATGTCTCTAGCACATGTATCAAATGTAATATGTGCTCCTCCCATGTAGCAATATATACTAGTATGTCATCTAAATAAACAATAAAAAATGAATCTATAAAAAGGCATAGCATATCATTCATTAACCTCATGGACATATTTGGTGCATTGCTTAGTCCAAACAACTAACTAACCTCTCATAAGAACCTTGTCTGGTTTTTAAGGCAATTTTCTATGTATCCTCTTCTCTATCTCAAACCTAGTGATACCCTAATTTTAATTCGATCTTGGTGAAGTATTTGACTTTCCACAATTGATCCAGTAGGTCATCTTTCCAAGGTAGGGGGTACCTATTCTTGAGCATAATTTTGTTTCAATTCCATATAATCAATGCACTTCCACTAGGTCCCATCCTTCATAGGCACAATTATAATGGGTGACCCACATGGTGAGATACTTGGTTGAATAAAACCTAGTTATAGTAGCTACTTGATCTAGATCTTGGGGGGAGGCCCCCAATATCTAAAAAATTGAAATGGATCTCACAAGATCTACAAAATTAGAATGCCAGAGAAAAAGAGAGAACACATTGCAAATAAAACCACAAAGAAACTTTTTTATTAAAACAAAGAATAACTGTAGAAACTACATTGTGGTGGACAATCTGTCCTTTTACAAAGTGAGGCTTGTTATTTATAGCCTTTTTTTGAGTTACAATACATGGGTAGATACCATAGGTGGATACCACTTACAATACCATGTGTAAATTCCATGTGTGGATGAATACCATGGGTGGACACATACCATGGGTGAATGAATATCATGGATAGATGTCAATTACAATACCATAGGCGAATAAATACCATGGGTCGATGCCATTTACAATACCATGGGTAAATTCCATGGGTGGATGGATAACATGGGTGGATGAACACCATGGGTGGATTTAATTTTCCATTCGGATCATTCCTCCCTCCTTAAGAAGAAATGGTCCCCATTGCGTGAAGTTCCCTCCTGAGATGCATTTGTTGAATATGAAGAGCCACCGAAGGGAAGGGCTTTGTGTAGTTAACCCATACCCATGATGAACGAATATCTGAGGATAGAGATACCATATAATTCTTGTGACCAACTGTGATATTGGCAGTGTGCGATCTAGCAAATGGACTTCGATGAAGTGTGGGTTTGTGGATGACCTAGAACCATAGCAGGCGAAGATCCGAGGATAGAGATACCCTGTAATGCTTGTGACAAACTGTGATACTAACAGTGTGTGACCTAGAAAATGGACTTCGATGAGAAGGATTTTGTGAAATTGACCCATAACCATGATGATAATTGTTGATGAAGTAGTAGGTGTCTACTAAAGTGGGGTGGGAGGGCACGTCTCCAAAGGGAACCCGCTCTGAATGCTGCTCCAGATTTAAAATGGGCATAACTCGGTCAATATAAATCAACATATATATTATAACCTATTTTTGGAAATAGAATTGTCATTCTGCATCTTCCCATGTGTTTCAAACTACTATCTGGAGACTCTAGACTCTCAGATTCGTGCTGGAACTGTCTCGCCATCACAATTTTTTTGAAAAAATAGAGTATTTTAAATCAATGATAACTCCCACATCCAGACTCCGATTCGACTGATTTTTTTTTAAATCGGATAATTTTTCAGGGGAGCTCAGATCTATAACCATTTATCTAAAATTTTGCACTGAAAACTACAAAAAATGATAGGAGAGCCGTCGTCCACGAATTGTTGTCAGAAAATTTTCTACAACATTGCTGATTTAGAATCAGCGATATCTCCCTCATCTGAACTCTAATTCGGCCGATTTTTTTTTTGAATTCGTAACCTGAATCTGATACCACTGATCTGGATCTTGGGGGGAGGCCCCCAAGATCTGAAAATTTGAAATGGATCTGACAAGATCTGCAAAATTAGAATGCCAGAAAAAAAGAGAGAACACATTGCAAATAAAACCACAAAGAAACTTGTTTATTAAAATAGAGAATAACTATAGAAACTACATTGTGGTGGACAATCTGTAATTTTACAAAGTGAGGCTTGTTATTTATAGCCTTTTTTTGAGTTACAATACCATGGGTACATACTATAGGTGGATACCATGGGTCAATACCATGGGTAGATACCACTTACAATACCATGCGTAAATTCCATGTGTGGATGAGTACCATGGGTGGATACATACCATGGGTGAATGAATATCATGGATAGATGTCAATTACAATACCATAGGCGAATAAATGCCATGGTTCGATGCCATTTACAATACCATGGGTGGATGGATAACATGGGTGGATGAACACCATGGGTGGATGCCATTTTCCATTCAGATCACTACTAGAACTACTTATTCACCTCATTTTCCTTTATAATGGACTACCTATACGTCCCAATGTTTGGAAATGGAGATTCCCGCGTCTCCACTTCCCTCTTGGGTGGTAGTGTAGAAAATCCATGAAATTATGCAACTGCTAATATGAACAATCTGAAAATACTTTCTTTTCATATAGGCACAAAATTTATCTACTAGATTTTGTAGTGGAATAGTAACATAAATAAATCACAATTACACAGTAGCAAACCACAATATATTTTCTAGGGAACCCAACTAGGAAAACCCTCTCCTTGTATGAGAATTTTATTGAAGAAATACTGAGTAATAGATCGCTTACAATAAAAATTGTTTCAATAGAGAATAAAATCTAATTCAATTTGCTTGTAATAATTTGAAAATTCCTTGCAATTCCCTTGATCTTCTCCTAAATTTCCTCCTAATTCGTTGCATATAGGTTGCTCCTAAATTCTTGTGCAATTCCCAAGGAAATTCCTCTCTCCAATAATGTGAAAAAGCTTCTCCTGGCACACTTTTATCTCACAAGCTCAATACATAAACTTGTGTAAGCTTATCAAAAACCCATGATATCTATTGGCTTGTCTCACCAACTCATGCTCACAAAACAATGATCAAATATGTGCCTTCATTCCTCCTTTTAAAGGCAATTTGAATGGCTAAAATCAGAAAAATTTTATTTCTAGAAAGTTGAAATTGTGATTGAATGAGTTAAGTGAGTCTGACTGACTCATGTAACTCGATCTTCCCAAATTGAGACTTGGAACTCACACATGTTGGCTTCCACAGCTAACTCGCACTAGAAATCACTAAATTGAGCCTTCCACTTCAGACTATTAGTTAAATACCGCATAACTCGTCCTAACTTTTAGGAAGAAATCCGAAATTATAGGAATTCATTCTATCTTATAGGGAACTCGAACATGCTAAGGATAAACTCATTGTGGCTCCTTTAATTAAGGTGCAAATCAAGGAACCCTTTCTTACTATCATTTTAAACACTCCCTCTTGGCCATGAAGGTTTTCCTGGAAGAACCTCATCCAATTGGATCTATCTCCAACACTACCAAGTTATATGCTACTATAGTTGCTTCCTCTTAACTAGAATACTTCACTGCTTTCTTCTACGAACTTGCCTTGAAGGCCTATTATTTCCCACCATGCTTTGTCATTCCACCACTTTAGGCATAAGTGTCATGTACCCTATGTACCTCTATACTTGCTTCTTAATGGTTGGAGACTTGGATCTCTTATGATCTCCCTTAACCAAATCCTTTGCCCACTTGGCTCGAAATCTCCCTATAATAGAAGTTTGTTACTGAGTGGTTGCCTCCACTCGCCCTCAACTATGCTTTTCATCATCCTTCTAGTTACCCCAACTTCGAACTAGCTTAGACTGAAACTGAGATACTGCATGAGGCTCCATTTTGAGAGCTATATCCTTCTCATACTCAACCACCACTTCTCTACTCTAAGCTCTCACTACCTTGTTTCTTAAGGTGGCATATATCTCTATCTACAGCTTGTGGATATTATTTACCCTCAAGTATTATCTACTTCTTGCATCCAGAAGCTAAGTGTTGGAGTGTTGGCTTGAGGGGTTCTGACCTAGGTTCAAAGTGTTCTGCGCAACCAACAAAAACCCTCCAACTACTGGGCCTTTCGGCAGTGATTTTCTTGTGCAGACGAAAGTCTCACTGGAAGCAGTATGGAAAGGTGATGGAACCAGGATTCCGCACCCTAAGGGAGCATATGATGTGGAATTTAACCCTAATTATCAAATCTAATGCTTATCTTCCTGCGTGAGACTTCAAAAAAACTCGAATCTAATTGCATATAGAATCCTTAACATATATGTGTAAAACATATTACTATACTTCAGTCAGATCTAGTTTATCTGAGCGAAAATAACACTTGAAAAATCACAGAGATATTTCACATATAATTAACTCAAATAATTATGCATTCAAACAAAAGCATATATATAACTTGCAGTAATCAACAGATAATTAAACCAACATATTCATGCATAAATGAAGAAATCATAATGCAACAGAGTTCGCCAAATATTCTTCTTTATTAATAGATCTTCAATTCTATACAATCGTTTTCGTCTGTGCACACAACAATGGAGTCCTTGCACATAGCTCAGGACTAGGTCTCCGTGCAAAAAGCTAATAGGAGCCTTTCTACCCATACTTACCCAAAACTTAGATCAAAGCATAAACATAAACATCATGTATGACTTAACTATATTTTATCAACTCAACTTCTTACATATTTATATAGCTTGGATGCACACATACCATGGTCTCAAACCATGGTGTGAGACTCATGGTTTCCCTTTTCGCCCATTACAATTATAAAGGAGCTTTGAGCTGCCCCAGAGCCCATTTACTTCTGTGCGCAGTGCGTATTGACAAAATTTACCCAAAATTATACCCAAAAAATTGACCTGAGGGGACCCTATCCCAATAGGCCCCTAACACAATCTAGTGACTCGACCCAAGTCACTTTGGTCTAGGTTCCTGCATCTTGTCTTTCAACGCATGAATGGAAGCTTGGAATGGATGAAGGACATTTGTACTATGTGCTGCAACATTTTTCACTTCTTCGATCAATTGCAACAAAACCATGTTTTGGTTTGAGGGGTCCTTACCCAAGTTCGAAGTGTTCTACGCAACCAACAAAAACCCTCCAACTACTAGCCCTTTTGGCAGTGATCTTCTTGTGCAAACGAAAGTCTCACCCGAAGCAGTATGGGGGGGGTGTTGGAACCAGGTTTCCACACCCGAGGGAGAATATGATGTGGAATTTAACCCTACTTATCAGATCTGATGCTTATCTTCCTGCACGTGACTTCACAAAAACCTGGATCTAATTGCAAATATAATCCTTAACAGATATGCATAATTTTTTTTATTATAGTTCAGTCAGATCCAACTTATTTGAGCGGAAATAATACTTGTGAAATCACAAATATCTTTCACATATACTTAACTCAAATAGTTGCACATTCAAACAGAAGAATATCTATAACTTGCAGTAATCAACAGATAATTAAACCAACATTTTCATTCATAAACACATAAATAATAATGAAAAAAGGTTCACCAAATCTTCTTCTTTATTAATATATCTTCAACTCAGTATAATCCTTTTCATCTGTGCACACATCAACAGAGTCCTTACACACAGATCAAGACTAGTTCTCCACGCACACAACCAACAAGAGCCTTTCTATCCAGACTTACCCAAAACTTATGTCAAAGTATAAACATAAACATCATTTATGACTTAACTGTATTTTCTTGACTCAACTTATTATATGTTTATATAAGTCGGACAATCCTATACCATGGTCTCAAACCATGGTTTGAGACTCATGGTTTCCCTTTTCACCCATTACAATTATAAAGGAGATTTGATCTGCCCTAAAACCCCTTGAATTATGCGCGTAACGCATACTGACAAAATTTACCCAAAAATATACCCCAAAAATTGACCCGAGGGGACCCTATCCCAACATGGAGGTACACCTTACCTCTGTTGAAGATGATTTCATATTCATTTTCCTCAAGGGTAGCTATCGAAACAATATTTTTCCTTAATCCTGGAACATAGAGAACATCTTTGAGATGAAGAGGATTACTTGACTCCCTCTAAAAATTGATAGTAACAACTCCTCTAGCTGTATATTGACCATCATATCCTAAGTCAATCTGAAACTTCATGTCCTTCTCCTTCAGGTGGGTGAAACTCTTCTTTTTCCCTGTCATGTGGAAGGATACTCCTTGAACACATATGGAAGGTACTTTGCCTCCTCTATTGTCGATCACTGCAACTTCTGCTACTTCAGAATGCTTGCATCTCCAACCATCAAATATACCACTATCAATCTCTCTTGGTTGCTCCAAGAAGAATGCACATAGGCTACTCAAACTATATTCCATCTAGTTGATCATGGTTAACACATATGTTCTTCATCAACTGCCCACTTGCTTCTCCTCAGATATTCAAGAACACAACATTTTGGGACTTCACAATCTTCCCACTTTTTCCTTCCTATGTTTCCTTAATGAGTAAAAACTAAGGGCATGGAGGTTTCCCTCTATCACTATGAAAATTCCTTCTCCAACATTCAAATTAGGGCTTGTTCATAAACCCACTTCACTAGTCCTTATTCCTTTAATAACTACCTCTTAGGAATTCTCTAATTATGCCCTTCTAAAAATCCTTAAATTCCTTTATAAGTGATTTTTCTTAGGGCTCCTTTGGCACCTACTATAGCTCTCCTAACATTCCTTAAGATGCGAAACATAAATTTTCCAAATTGGACACCTCATTTACTAGCAAACGTCAAATTAAAGAGGACAAAACATACCTTGTTTTCTCAGCCAACTACTACTCCTATTGACCTTGACTTATGTGCCCTTCTATGTGATTCTCAACCCTCTGTTAAGGCTGAATATAACTATGGTTAACACCCCACAAAAGTGACCATCTATGCCTCCAAATATTTTGGATTAACTTCCCCAATAGTCCTCCCTTATTCATTGTCCTTCTTGCCTTTATACAATCCATTGTTTGGCTATTTTGGTACTCGAAGAGACCACCTACGAGACTGGGCCACAATAGGGCATAATAAAAAAATATTCAGACTTTTTTCTAGATAAAATATTAAACCAAAACCTGTGGCTAACCTTACTCTATAGCTCCTCTTCTTCGCTGACCCTTAGGATACTTTTCTTCCCATTTTCCTAGCCTTTTGGCCTCCCAAAAGGACACCTCCGGTAGTGCAAATGTCATCCCAAAGATACATAAATATACAGACCTTTTCTTGAGGATTTAGCCTTCTAATTTGTCACAAAAATACCTCAAAAGGTGTCACCTATATGCTGGTTGTAACTCCACAAAATTGGCTTGTTGTCATAAGATTATTTGACCCAGAACAGTCCAATCTCTCTCCTTCCTTAGGGCTCCTGGTTTGTGGTTGCCTCAGAGGTATCTTCTTTTGATGTTTTTTCTCCTTGGATTTTTAAGTCTTTATTTTGTTCTATAGCTCTAATAACATGTAGAAAATCCATGAAAATTTACAATTGATAATATGAACAATCTGAAAAAATACTTTCTTTTCATATAAACAAAAAATTTCTCTACTAAATTTTACAGTGGAATAGGAACAAAAATAAATCACAATCACATAGTATAAACATACAATATTTTTTCTAGGGAGCCCAACTGGGAAACCCCTCTTCTTGTATGAGAATTTTATTTAAGAAATACTAAGCAATGGATCTCTTACAATACAACTTGTTTCAATAGAGAATACAATTTTATTCCATTTGCTTGTACTAAGCCGAAACACTCCTTACAAGACCCTTGATCTTCTCCGTCATTTCCTCCTAATTCCTTGCACATAGGATTCTCCTAAGTTCTTGTGAAATTCCCAAGGAAATTCCTCTCTCCAATAATGTGCACAAGATTCTCTTGGCACACCTTTCTCTCACAAGATCCAAACATAATTTTGTGTATCCTTCTCACAAACATGTGAGCTCTATTGTCTTGTCTCACCAACTCATTCCCACAATAAAATGATCAAATATGTGCCTCTCTTGAATTTTTTATTAAGTGAGTGAAGTGAGTCTAACTAAATCATGTAACTCGATCTTCCCAAATTTATACTTGGAACTCACACATTTTGGCTTCCAATACTAACTCACACTAGAAAACACTAAATTAAGCCTTCCACTTCAACCTATTAGTTAACTGCCTCACAACTAATCCTAAATTTTAGCAATGAATATTAAATTATAGGAATTAATTCTAACTTATAGGGAATTCAAGCATGCTAAGTAAAAAATTGTTGTGGCTCCTTGAATTAAGGAAAAAATAAAGGAACCCTTTCTCGCTATCATTTTCAACAGTAGCCCTTTAGGCTCTTGGAACACACCCCTATATTCCTATAAAAACTATTATATTTGTTGTTTTTTTTGCTTATTGCACCCCTCTAGGGATGAATTAGCTCTCATGGAATCTTCTACAAATTGATTTTCTCTAAAAAATAACAAAACTTACTTCTTGCTAGAATTGATCAACTTTTTGGCTTGGTTGGCACTTACCAATGATATATTTTACTTTTCCTTCTCCATGTTGATTATGAATTATTTTCCATCATTTATGAGGTGGTACTGGTTGGCTCTCCGCATGAAGGCCACATTGTGCTTCTACATATAGGGACTCCCAAATATAACTCCACATACATCAACTGGAACTACAACCAACTCTACCTCATCAATAAAATAAATACTAAGAGAAAATTTGATTCTATACTATTTGTTTACCTTTACCTATACCTCTTTTTTGACCCATCCTAATGGATATGGGATAGAACGGTCATGGATATCCATTCAAAATTTCTTGATGAGATCTTCTACAATGAGATTCACCTATGATCCTAAGTCAAATAGAGCATCATTTTTTTTTTTGACTTGTAACTTTATATGTAATATTCTAGTCATTTCCTTCTCTTCATGTTTCTAAAGGATACTAAGACACACCACCTTTTGCATCAATGTACATAAAATCCTCCCATCCATGTTTTATATGATTTCCACTTGATTACTCAAATATATGGCTATGATATTTTTCTTCTTAGCATATTTCTTTTGATTCTTCAATTTGATATTTAGATGCAACCTCTAGCACTTTTCCTCTATATTACCATCAATGTTACAATAATTATACTGGTTGTTGGGATCTTTGCACTGGTGTTGGAGTAGGGTCCCTTAGGACCACAATTTTGGGCCAAATATCAGTATTTTTGTCAGTTTTGAGTCGTGAGTACTACACAAAGAAGATTCAAGGGGCTTCGAGGAGGGTCAAAGTCCCTTTATGAGTTGTAATAGGTTAATGGGTAAACTAGGGGTCTCAAACCACCGTTTGAGGACCATAGAATGAGTGCAAGAAAATGTATAAATATAAGTCTAGATTGAGTCGGATAATATATCTAAGAATAGATGAATGATAAGAGATTGATGATAGAACTCTGAAGCAAATCGGCTGTAAGCATTGCGTCTGAAAGGCTCCTGCTAGCTATGTGCATGGAGACCTTAGTCCGGTTGTGTGCGAACCCCGCTAGCTGTGTTTTCCGGTAGATATAGTGAATTGTAAGGGTTTCTGTGAAGACTGGTTAATAAAGAAATTTTTTGGTAATTATGTGTACCAAATGCATTTGTGATTAACTTCTGGATATCATTTATTTTTTCTGTGTATGATTTCTATTATCTGTAATCGGATTGGTTTGTGTACCTATTTATATTTCTAATGTGTAATATGATGGTTTAGATATGTTACTTTAAAGGTTTAATATTACAATGGTTAGAAGAGTCAAGGGGAATTCAGATCTATTGTCTGTGTGCATGCACAGGGTTAACCTGTGCTATTTTACCTGGGGTTTCTGGTTAGTGTTTATGGTACACAAGAAAATCTATTAATAAGATAGATATGTGGACGCCCACTTCATTTAGATATCTCTCAGGGTGTGGAAACTTGGTTCCAGCACCCCCCATACTGCTTCGGGTGAGACTTTGTCCTACGCAAGTAGGTCATTGCCGAAAGGGCCAAAAGTAATAGGGTTTTGTTGGTTACGCGCTAACTCTAAACCTGGGGACCATCAAGCCAAAAAATGGTTTCTTTTCCAGGACTAGGATCATTTTGAGAGAGATTAGATGTTGTGGTGGCCATAAAACACTGAATTAGATGACTGGTTTGAGAAAAAGATACATGAATTCGCCATCAAGGAAAATAGAAGTAATAAATGTTCTACTGAAGATTGGGAACATAGGTACATTTTCACAGAGGTCCACAAAATATTCTTTGTGACCTTTGCACATAAAATACAGGAGTGGATATTAAGGGTAGTTGAGTTTCAAGCATGTTGGAAGGAAAATAAAATCATTTAGTGGATGCCTGGGTTGATCCAACGATTGGAAAGGACTGATAACACCATCACTCACACTGTAGACCATTGGGTTGACAACATTCTAGATGGATTTGTGACAGAGTTTGCAGATGATCAGTTTGTGTCATATTCTGAAGCAGAAATGAGGTTCTTCAAAGGACCAAGTGGTAAGTTCACATGCTCTCTGCCTTTGCTGATTAAGATGTTATTGTGCGAAAAGGGTGTTTTTTGCAGTCACACCGAGTGAATGACCCCAAACGAGATGGAAAGCACTATGTGCAGCGGAAATTACTTTTAGGTTAACCAAAGAGGTGACAGATTAGTATACAACCATCTGAGAAACTCGCCTAATAGTGATACAGAGAGTGGTGAAGCAATGTGCGTAGTAGGTAACCCTCCATCCACAAGACATTCGAACTCGCACAGGGGTAGGTCATCTCCTACTCCACCTCCTCCACCACCAGGAGGTGATATGTGCACATATGAAGCTAACCACCTTCAAAGGTGTGAGAGATGAAGAAATGCATAGATTCTGGTTTGTTTCAGATGCAGTATGGACTGTGCAAAACACCAACACTGATGCTTTCAAGAGGGCGCAACTAGATATGGCATTTGAGGGTCGTGAACTGGATTGGTTTATGGGATATTTGACTCATAACACTGACCCTAATTTTGATGAGATCAAGAAATCTTTGATGTAGAAATTCAGAAAACAAAATTTCTTTTCGCAATGTGTAACATAGCTGAAAGAAATTCGACAAGAGCCAAAAAAAATCTGTTTGGGAGGAAAACCAATGATTGAAGCGCACTATCAACGAAGGAGGATTTGTCTATGATGATAAGCAACATAAAGAATGATTTATTTCCATGCTCCTGCCGCACCTGCATGACCCTCTGAATAAAAAAAAATTGATTCTTAGGCCGAAGCTCTTGAAGTTTCCATGAAGGTGGAAGCCGCACCCATAACTGCTGACCAATTTGGAACTATAAAAATCCAAAATCAGTTAGAAGTGATGCATTTGGAAATTTAGAACCTGCACAAGGACAGGGAGAAATACGTTTGCACAGAGGCATGGTGTATATGCTGTAAAGGTTTCGGTCACACAAATATTAGTGTCCCATGCTTGAGTATTACATGCAAGTAGGAGGGCTAAATATGTTTCGACCCATGGACGCTGCAGTACCAAGCGGTACTCCCACGCTGTGGTGTGATGACTATCAAGTGGCTAGATGGCAAGACACAAACCATTCCCCTCGATTATGAAGTTATGTACTAGAACTGAATTAACAGTGGTGTATGTTTTTCTCTTCTGTTGGCCACGATGAGCACCACTTCCACACATTCGATCTGATGATAGACAATGCCAACCTCTATAGAGTGCAAGCCAACCCATCCTCACCAGCGTCCCCCTCTGGGCATGGTGGATCCATATCCAGAGGGAGGGGAGGAGGAAGGTGGAGGTGCAGGTTGCAGAAGAGGAAAAATGATATGATACAACTATGGAGATGTTGGGCACTTTGCACGCGATTTCCCGAACCCTGTGGGACAGTCTTGCAGGTATTGTAGACAGTTTGATCATGCTATTGAATATTGTACTTTTTTGATTGCTAGAATGCAGGAGAAGAAACAACAGATGCCTACGTAGAATATACAAATGGTTAGAGCTGAGCTGCGGGAAGATGATCCGAGTATAAACGTAATTACACGAAGTGGTGCTGCCACTAGAGAAAATTAGGGAAAGAAGGTTGATGCAGAACCCTATATTAGGAAGGCTTCTGAAAATAAGGAAGGATTCAAAATGCAGAGGGAGAAGGAGACTTTTGTAGAAGCTAGAAAGGATTTTGTTGCTGCAGGTGCTTGCACATCCAAGTCAATCACAGAAGAAAATATTGATGACAAAGTCGAACCCTTCTTGCAAGTGTGCATCAAGCTATTGTGTAACCAGAAAGAAATAGACAACCTTCAAGATCTGATAGATAGCCGCGTGGATAAGGATTTTCCTCAAACTAAGAGCAAGGTTGTAAACAAGATCTACAAGAATAAGAAGAGAATCGGTTGAGAGATGCGCATGATCGTGTAAATTGGGGAATATGAGATGGATCAGGTCATTTTGGACTTGGGATCCGATGCGTATGTTATACCAAAGCAGACCTGGAAAAATATGGGCGAACCAAAGCTTGAATGGTCCACCATTTCGCTATTCATGGCCAATCAACAAAATATTATCCCATTGGGAAGACTCCCATAGGTTTTGGTAGATATTACTGGAGTCAAGGTACACGCAGACTTTGAAGTAATACAAATTTTTGATGATACATACCATTACCCTACGCTACTAGGAATGGATTCGGTTATCAACATGGGAGGAATCATCAACTTGAAGCATAGGAGTATGATCTTTGAAAACAATGGTACTCGAGTTATAGTACCTTTGGATCCTGCAGAAGGGGAGAGATATATAGAACTTGTGCGCGCAGAAGATGATGTCGACCACATCTACAAATTGACCACACGAGATGAGGATTTGATCAAACCAACCACAGATGGGATGCTGAATTGGGAAAAGGATAGCTCATGCTTCTATGATTCGGATAAGGAAATGGAAAACTGGTATAATCACCTGCATGATGTTTCTGCGATGCATTGCCTCAGAGTCATTATAAATTTACGATGCATCTCCTTAGAGGTACGAGAATTGCCCTATTTTGATGGTTCTGGTAATGCTGTTTTATTTTTGGAAGAAATGGAAAAGGTTGTCCCCAAATATCTAAGGTTCTGGGCACTCGATCTTTCCATGCGTGCAACTCCAGCACATTGGTGAGATACACAAAAAGGGAACTTTGAAAATTGGGAAGAATGCACCTATGATGTAGTTGCGCTTCACTCACCCACTAACCAAGTTGCATGAAGTATACACAGGAAAGGATGACCCACACTCACACTTGGATAAATGGACAACTTCTTTGGGTGATGAACCTCAACCAAATGGGTGCATATTTTTGTCCATACTCTAGTAATGTTGCCCATCAATTGGTACTGGGAAACATAGTTGCGCCGAGGAACTACTGGTTGGGCCTCATTAATGGAAAGTTTTCTCCTCATTTTTAATTTTTCCAATGGGTTTGAAGGCATTAGCTAGGTATTGCATGAAATCCAAGGATCTGTCTTTGACACATCCAAACCTGCAATAGAGGTTCCACCACTTGCATGGGATGCACAAATGCAGATTATTTCCAACTGCAGAAATTTGTCAGAAGATAACAATAAATATCCAAGAAATGTCAATATCCCAGAGCCTGAGGGGAAGTGCGCAGTTGAAGGCCCCTTTTTAGGAATGATGGATGTGACTAAGCCCTTAAAACTTAAACAAGTCAACATTGGGATGTTGCAACAACCCAAGTTGGCCAAAATAGGAGATTATTGGGATGATGACACAGTGGGAAATATTGTGGAGTTGTTGACAGAAGATCATGACCTATTCCCCACAAAGATTTCCGAGATAAAAGGGATTGTAGGAGACTTGGGAGTTATGAAAATCACTTTGAAACCAGATGTGTGCCCCGTCAAGTAGCGACCATACCAGTTAAATCCAAAATATAAACATAATGTGAAAGAAGAATTGGAGAAAATGGTTGTTGTAGGAATCATTGAGATCGTGGAAGAGTCTGAGTGGGTAAGCCCGATCGTTGTTTAGGAAAATAAGACTAAGGGAGAAATAAGTATTTTTTTGGACCTATTCAAATTGAATGATGCATACGTACATGATCCCTTCCCTACCCCATTTTCAGATGAGATATTGGACAATGTTGGAGGAAAAGAGGCCTACTCTTTCACTGATGGATTTTCAGGGTATCATCAGATCAAGATTGCGCCAGAAGACCAAAGTAAGACTACTTTTGAAATAGAATGGGGATCCTTCCAATACATAGTCTTGCCCTTTGGATTGAAAAATGCACCTGCTATATTCTCGCATGTAGTAGTAGCTGTATTTAAGGAGTTCATGCACAAGTTTCTAGAGGTATACTTTGATGATTGGACTATGTTTGGATTGTTGAAGAAGCATGTTTCCAACATGTGCATGATGCTTGACACTTGCAAAAATCATCATATCTCCCTTAACTTGAAGAAGTGTATATTTTGTGTTCTTTTTGGAATATTGTTGGGGCATATTGTTTGTCAGCAAGGTTTGATGGTAGATCCAACCAAGATTTTAGTTATTGTAAATTTAGAGGTTCATACCAATGTAAAGTAGATGCACTCTATTCTGGGACACACAGGATATTATATAAAATTCATTCAGGGCTATGCGTTGATCACTGCACCCATGGAATTTTTTTGAAGAAATATGTGTCCTTTTGTTGGGATGAGGACTGCCAAAGGAGCTTTGAGCTACTTAAGGGAAAGATGTTTATTGTGCCTATTTTGGTATTCCTTGACTAGTCCAAGGTCCTCCATGTGCATGTTGATGCATCCGAAATTGCACTTGGAGTTGTCTTAGTGCAGCCAGGAGGAGGAGATATTGATCACCCCATTGCCTTTGCAAGTAGAAATCTATCTAGTGCAGAGCGCAACTATTCGACCACGGAGAGGGAAGGCTTGGATATGGTATACACCCTGTAGAAATATAGGCATTATCTGCTAGGAGGGCACTTAAAGATGTTCATTGAGCACTCTGATTTGAAGTACCTAGTTAACAAGCTTGTGTTGGGGGGAATATTTTTAGATGGCTTCTACTATTTCAAGAATATGATTTTGAAATCATTGTTAAGCCTGGTAGACTGAATGCTCGACCTGATCACTTATCACACATTGTGAATGGGGAAGAATCGACCAGTCCGGAGGATGGATTAACTGATGCACAACTATTTTCCATTAAAGTGGTCAATGAACATTTTGCAGATATCATTCACTTTCTAACTACCTGTAGTGTGCCTGCTGAATATTCGGTGCAACAAAAGAAGGAGATGGTTTCACGCGCAACTAAATTTACATTGATTGTTGGTCAATTGTACAAGTTGGGTGCGGATGAAGTTTTAAGAAGGTATGTATTAGAACATGAAAGACAATAAATCTTGTCTGAAGCTCACAGGGGAGTGGGAGGAGGCCACAATGCAGGGAAATCCACTTCGCAAAAGGTTCTACGTGCTGGATTATGGTGTACCACACTGCACATCGATGCACATACATATTGTCGAACTTGTGATGCATGCCAAAGAACAAGGAAGCCATCGAGTAGAGATGAGATGCCATTACAGCCACAGATGGCTTTGCAAGATTTTGATAAATGGGCCATAAAGTTTGTTGGACCTATTAATCCTTCTGGAAAAAAGACTGGAGCACGCTACATCATTGCTACAACAGACTATGTGACCATATGTACAAAAGCTAAGCCAATAAAAGATTGTAGTTCATATACTGCTGCGCAGTTTATTTTTGAAAATATCTTGAATAGATTTGGGTGCCCAAAGATATTGATGAGTGATCGGGGTACACAATTTGTTAATGAGACTATTGAAGCTCCGACAGAAGAATTTAGGATGCATCATCAAAAGAGTACTCCCTATCATCCTCAGGAAAATGGTGCAGTATAAGCCTTTAACAAGATCTTGGAGAATGAACTTACAAAGACATGCAATGCCAACTGGAATGACCAGGATGTGCACATACCTGTTTTCTTATGGGCGTATCAGATCGTATGCAAGAAATTGAATGGTAAAACACCATTTAGGATGGTTTATGGACAAGAAGCTATCATGCCAATGGAATAAATCATTCCAAGCCTGCGCATCTCATCACTCACTAATAAGGCTGAACCAAACATCACGGAGGAAAAACTGTCACAATTGGTTGCTTTAGAGGAAGATCGGTTTATTGCCAACTTTCATTAGCACATCCAAAAGCCGTGCGAGAAGGCCTGACATGATAGGCACACCTAGAAGAAGGAATTCAAGGAAGAATACCTAGTTTTATTATACAAAATTCAGTTTGCGCGCCACCCAGGGAATTTTAGAATGCATTGGTTGGGGCCATATATTGTGAAGGAGATCACTAATGGAGGTGCGGTACACTTGGCCACGTTGCACGGTGAGAGTCTGCCAGGGTACGTCAACGGAAGTCGGCTGAAGCCATATAGGGATAACCCTGTGCCTACCAAATGAATATATGGTTGGAGAAAAGGAATCCATTATTCTACATGCTGTGCAGAGGGAATTCACAGGCATGTGCGACATGAGCACAGAGGTTGTGCGCGACGAGAAAAACTAACCGTTGGAATAGTAGCTCTAGGAGAAAAACTGATTTTACCGTTGGATGGAGTGGATTTTCTGTAATTAATGAGAAGATATTACGAGATTTTTGACCATTTTTATGGGGATAAGGTGACATTAATGAAGTTCTAAATTTTTTTACCATGGATCGCCTATAAGGATGATGAAGCAGATCGTATTCTGTTCTTTTGTTCTTCGAGTGAATTGTGCCCTGAGGTTATTAGTGTGTGTTTTATGACTTCCCATGAGACTCTTGAGCCCAAATTAAGTAATCTCGAGTTTATATTCAAGCCAAGGATGATGGCCACCAACCCCACTGCCGAGAGTGCGCAGTTTAAGGAGAAATATGTGCCAATTACGACGTCTACCGACCCAGGTTATGAAGAATTTCATGAAGTTGTTCTTGAATTCATATAAAAACTTGCCAAGGGGAAGGCTAATGTGACTAAGGGATCATCGTTGAAGTTGCATACATCCCCTAGACAGATTACATCCCCGCGCTAGGCGTCCAAGGATAGATATCCCATGGGTGATCATACGAAGAGACCTATGACTGCAATTGAGGAAGTTGCGCTCTTTTTCAAGCCCATCTCATGGCTCCCAAAGTATGTGAAGCCACACAGACCCTCCGTAAAAGCCCCAAATTATTTGGATACAATGTGCGCCTACCTGCATATGTCATTGATCCCTGAGGCGGTCTCGTTGGAGGGGGAGATGGTTGGGAAGATCCCATTTGTTAAATTTGATGACTATGATCTGGACAATGAGAATACCTTCCCTGAATTTGCGTCAGAGTACTACCTCGCATGTGTTCTGTATGGTGGAGTGTTAAAAGTAGAGCCCATGCCTTGGGCACGCATATTAAGAAATTTTGGAATTGGTATGGAAAGAATGGCACCGAAGCGTAGTCCCCCATTAGGGAATTTTGAGGTCTAAAATGGGCCTCCTAAGGAAATTATAAAATAATAGTGGAAATAATAAAATAAGATTTGATTACATCATCAAATTTTAGAGGGAGAAAAGAAAAAACTACTTTTTCAACTCGTATTTTCAACTTATCTCCCAAAGTTTTTACTCAAATTTCAAGCGGGAGTACTCGTTGGATGCAAAATTTAATTCATCATCTAAGGAGTACCCATGTTGCGTACTTTCGATGGATCCTACTACAGGAAAAATGAGAAATGCATGAAAAATGTGATTGCAATCACGTTTTTAATGTATTTCTCATTTTTCATGTAGCAGGGTCCATCGAAAGTATGCAAGATGGGTACTCCTTGGATGAGGAATTAAATTTTGCATCCAACGAGTACTCCCACTCAAAATTTGAGTAAAAACTTTGGGAGATAAGTTGAAAATATGAGTTGAAAAAGCAGTTTTATTATTTTATTATTTTTTAATCTTCTTACCCTTTTACTTAAAAAATGGAGAATCACCCCCCATGGTTGACATCATCATATTGAATTCTATTGGTTCTTATAAAGTTTATTTTGGTTGTTCATTTTTCTTAGGAGGCCCATTTTAGACCTCAAAATTCCCCTAATTTCGAGGCTGAAAACAAAAATATAGAGGTAACATCAAAACCGCTTTGGGCCTAGGATCTAGCCCTCCTAGACCCATAGAGGGATCAATCTACTAGATATAGCTTTGTTTATAGGGGAATTTTAGGCTATCTATTAGTGCATGGGGGTTTTTTTGAAGATTTATGGTTGAGACAATAAAAGAGGTCTATTGGGAAATGGAGTCAACAGGCGTAAACAAATTCAAATGGATGAATAACTAAGATCATGTGAGACCAGGCAAGCTAGCCATGTCAATGGATATTTACAGTTTGTGAAATGGAAAGGGGGAGGAGAGATTAAGGTTAAACGTGAATGCAGAGCATACCTTCTTTGAATTCTGCATTCAAATTTCAGAGGAAAAACATAAATACTACTTCAAGATTGAACATGGTGCCCGATGAAAAATCTTGAATTTTTTTTCTTATCCACAGTAAAGAGAGAAAATAGTATGTGAAACTAGAAAATGACAAATTACATGGAAAAATCACTTCACCACAGATCATAACATAAGAATCTGGAAACAATAGTTTCCTTTCATTCATCCAAAAAGAGAGTGTTTACAACCAGATGAGACCTTTATAATTGTTTTTTCCTTCCAGGCTCCCTCGGGTTACTGCAAATGCACACTGTATTTATCTAAAACTTAAGTCAGTTACTCTATCTACCGCAGTGATTTTCATTAATTACATTCAAGCAGAAATTGGACAAGTGGAACCATGTAGGCAGTGATAAGATAAATCTGGCCAAGCTGTAGCAGTGTGTTATTAATTTGCAGTGATCAGAATCTGGCTTGTTTGATGCCGAAGAGGCAATGATGGCTCTGACATTCGACTCTACTTTGGTGGAAAGTGATTGCTGGATGACATGATCTGTTTTCTACGTTGGTTGTCATGATGGCCACTCCATTTATAACTACCTCAGTCTCTTCTGCGTTGGTTATTTGTTGCAATGGAGTTTTAAAACAGAATACCAACTGCTCCCTTGGTGATCAACAACTTATAACCATAGTCGGAAACCCACTGTCCCCTTTAAAACATATAGAAATGCTTTAATAATCCCTTCAGATGGAAATGATGTGGAAAAGTGATGTGGAGAAATGGTGGCAGTGGACGACATGACACAACCATTTTGCGGGGGTCTGTAGGTGGGCGAGGAGCAACGGGTTGGTGGAAAGTTTGTCAACGTGGAGTAGTCATGGCAGAAGTGGTACCAAAGCGGAGAAGAGAAATTTTCAGGGGAGAGGGGGGTAGTGGAGTGGTAGGGGGTATTAGAATGGGGAGATACGAAGTAGCAGAGGCATGCCACCTAGGGGGAAAGGCAGTAAGGGATACCACCCATTTTAGACCCCCCCCGGGGTTAAAGATCGAAGGCTGGGGGGGCACGAAATGCGCTGGAGATCGTTGGATGCAGAGATGGGGAGCGAAGATGGTGAAAAGGTGCAGGATAGTTAACATGGAGGGGATGTATGATGTGACAGTGGGGTCAGTTAGTGGAAAGGTCTGCGATGCAATGGGGAAAGGGTCGCGTGGCAGGGAAATAGGTCCCATTATATCGTATCGATGTTAGAAGTGGAAAATTGGGATGCGAAATGGTAAAGAGTGTGAAGTTGTGAAAATTTGATTAAGGGGTAGGTGATGTGGCAGGGAGGGACCCACTATATCTCATTGGTGCAGTTATGGAGTGGAAAATGGAATGTGGTGGCCAGGATTGTTGCAAAATTTCATTGCGAAAAGGCAAGGAAGGGGTAAATGGGATAAAGGTTTGCTGCGGTAAGGTAAGGCTTATGCGGTTTATAAAATATGCATAATATCAAGTGGCCTAAATTGGGGGGCGAAGCTGAAATGGAGGAATCGGGGCTTAATATAAAGTCCCAAAACTTTATATTGTGGGGTTTGGAGGGTAAAAATATGGATTTGGCTTTTATATCATCGATGGGATTACTGGCGAGGTTTTTAGGATAAGCTCTAAAGGTTTATAAATCCATTCCTCTGAGCACTTTTATCTTAGAATGGGGTTTTAAAAACTTTGGAATAAGCATCCTTTGCTATTTTGACATAGTCGGAATCTGTAGTACCTTCTTGGAAATAAATGACAACCATGGAATATTATTTTAAATATAAAAACCATATGAACATAAATAGTCAGTCACCTTGAGATTCTGTAAATTACGAGACCCTAACAGTGGCTCCAGCTGGGGATGGCAGCTCCTTCGGGAGGTGTCAAGAACACCATAGACTAGTAGCCTGAACCATTGTGCTGATCCCAAATCAACAACTTGATCTGCTACAAAACCTATGTGGCTGGAAATTTTTAAGTTGAAATCAACATTCTCTGCAAACTGAAGTCTGGAACACACTTGACCTGGAGAACTGAAAAACGATTTGAAACTAAAACTGGAAAGATTCTTAGAGTACTGAGCTTATTTGCGCAACTACTTACTCTAGTCTGATAAAAAAATATCCCATCAAATAATAATCAGATTTCCAATGTAACCAATCAAGAAAATGACTACATGACTGATTATTTCTCACTTCTTTGAGCAGGTTGAAAAAACAAAATGGCCACTCCCATCTTAACTACTGTTGAACGTAAGTGTTCAACTTTTTCCTTGAATTTTGCAGCGAACCATCCATGGCATAACATACACCTTCTTTAAATGATTCTAAGAGGTCAGTAAAAGGATATTGGAAAAATACTTGGTCCTGAGGATTCAAATAACAACCTTGATCTAGGACTACTCTTTGTTCCAATTTTTTATGCTCAAAATCCTTCTCCAAGAGAATATCCATATATTCTTCACAATCATCTGATATGGCATCTTCATTGTATACCTATATGTTGTCCTCAAGCAAACCTAATATATCTTGACTGAGATTACTAAATTCTATTTGAAGGCCATCCTTTTGATGAACAAAAGTACTTTCTACCAACAAGCCTTCTTGTGAATGTAAAACAGCCTCAACATCAATATATTCTACATCTTTTTCTGCAGGAGGAACGAATTCAATACATAAATCAACAGTAGAACATATATAATTAATCTCCTGATCACATAAACATTGAGAGGTTGGCTGCATGCTTAGAATTTGATTAATTTCTTCCTCAGTTAAAGGGGGAGGTAGTCTCTGTTTTCTTTGGATTGAACTACAGTTGTTTTCTTTCTCTCATGAAGATTGATAATGATACTGAATGTCTTTTTTAATTTTATACAAGGGAGCAGATAAATTGTCATTTGTCTCTGAAGACAGATCACGTGAATCTACTTTCATTTCTTGATTGATTTCAACTTCGACTAACTTAGGCTTGCTCATGAGAATTAAATTGAGAATGAAATCCATAAAGTGCTTCTAAGAGATCCTCATCATTCATATCTACTAGATCTTCATCAATACTTTCAATGTATTGTATGAAATCCTTAAATTGATCACAACAGTTTTCCATTAATGACAAAGATGGGGAATATTAATTCTAATGCTCATAAAACACTTTGTGGAAATATTTTAAAGAAAACAAGCTACCAGGGTTTAAACCTTCATACTAGTTCCTCGCTTTTCCTTATAATGTTTCCATAAACATCTTCATGTGATAGCTTTCATGCCATTCAACTTTCAACTTCCATGAATGTATGTTAAATTTAATGATATGTAACAAAGCATCATCAAAATTATCATCTTGAAAAATAGGAATATTTATTTTCCAATTTACCTAAGGCATTTTGTTTGGGAAGCCTGGAATGTAATCTATGTTCATTTGAGCATATCTCCTTGCAACTGATCCCATCTTGAGCTTGTGGAGTTTCCAGTGAATATCTGTTTCTAAATTTTGCTGCCATTGGAGTCACCAAGTGAATGGAACAACCTTCAAAAGTTAAAACTAAAACTTGAAGTGCATTACCGGAGATAGTTCATTCCCTAGTATGGTCGCCATTATGTTATCACTCTGTAATTTCGACGTTGAAAACAAAACTACAGAGGTAACATGAAAACTGCTTTGGGCCTAGGATCTAGCCCTCCTAGACCAAGAGAGGGATCTTTCTGTTAGATATAGCTTTTTTTATATGGGCATTTTAGGCTAGCTATTAGTGCATAGGGATTTGTTTGAATATTTATGGTTGAGACAACAGAAGAGGGCCATTGGGCTATGGAGTCAATAGGCGTAAACATATTCAAATGGATGAATAAATAAGATCACGTGAGACCAGTCAAGCTAGCCATGTCAATGGATCTTTACAGCTTGTGAAGTGGAAAGGGGGAGGAGAGATTAAGGATAAACGTGAATGCAGAGCATACCTTCTCTAAATTCTGCATTCAAATTTCAAAGGAAAACATAAATACGGCTTCAAGACTAAAGAGGGTGCCAAATGACAAATCCTGAATTTTTTTTCTTCTTATTCACAGTAAAGTGAGAAAACATTATGTGAAACTAGAAAATGACAAATTACATGGAAAAATCACTTCACCACGAATCATAACACAAGAATGTGGAAACAACAATGTCCTTTCATTCATAAAAAAAGAGAGTGTTTACAAGCAGATGAGACCTTTACAATGGTTTTTTCCTTCCGGGATCCCCCCTGGTTACTACAAATGCATACTGTATTTATCTAAAACTTAGGTCGGTTACTCTATCTACTGCAGTGATTGTCATTAATTACATTAAAGAAAAAATTGGACAAGTGGAACCATGCAGGTGGTGATAAGATAAATATGGCCAAGATGGTGGCTGTAGTAGTTTGTTATTAATTTGCAGAGTGATCAGAATCTGGCTTGTCTGATGCTAAAGAGGTAATGATGGCTCTGACATCCGGCTCTACCTTGGTGGAAAGCGATTTCTAGATGATCTGATATGATTTCTGCACTGGCTGTCATGATGGACACTCTGTTTCTAACTACCTCTACCTCTTCTGCTCCAGTTATTTATTGCAATGTAGCTTTAAAATGAAAATCCAACTGCTCCCTTTGTGATCAACAACTTATAACCATAGTTGGAAACCCAATGTCCCCTTTAATACATACAAAAATGCTTTAATAATCCCTTCAGATGGAAATGACGTGGAAAATTGATGTGGAGCAAGGGTGGTGGTGGATGACGTGATGCAGCAGTTTGGCGGGGGTATATAGGTGGGCGAGGAGTAGCAGATTGGTGGATGACGTGATGCAGCAGTTTGGCGGGGGTTTGTAGGTGGGAGAGGAGCAGCGGATTGGTGGATGGTTTTTCAACGTGGAGCAGTGGTGGCAGAAGTGGTATCGAAGCAGAGAAGAGTAGTTTTCGGGTTGGGGGGGGGGGGTAGTGGAGTGGTAGGAGGTATCGAAGCGGGGGGTGTGAAGTAGCAGAGGCGAGCCACATAGAGGTAAAGGCAGTAAGGGATACCACCCATTTCAGATGCCCCCCCCGCAGTTAAATCTCGAAGGCTGAGGGGGGCGCGAAATGCACTGGAGATCGTTAGATGCAGAGATGGAGAAAAGGTGTGGGATAGTTAATGCAGAGGGGATGTATGATGTGATGGTGGGGTCGGGCAGCAGAAAGGTCTTTTATGCGATGGGGAAAGGGTGGTGTGGTAGGGAAATGGGTCCCATCATATCGAACTGGTGTTAGAAGCGATAAACTAGGATGCAAAATGGTAAAGAGTGAAAAGTTGTGAAAATGAAATTAAGGGGTAGGTGACGTGGTGGGGAGAGACCCACTATATCGCATCGACAGAGTTATGGAGTGGAAAATAGAATGTGGCTAGGATTGTTGCGAAATTCTGATGCGAAGAGGCAAGGAAGGGGTCAATGGGATAAAGGTTTGTTGCGGTAAGGTAAGGCTTATGCAGTTTATAACATATGCATAACATATGCTATATATATATATATATCAAGCGACCTAAAGTGGGGGGCAGAGCTGAAATGGAGGAATTATGGCTTAATATAAAGTCCCAAAACTTTATATATGCGGGGTTTGGAGGGTAAAACTATGGATTTAGCTTTTATATGATAGATGGGATTGCTGGCGAGGTTTTTATGATAAGCTATAAAGGTTTATAAAGCCATTCCTATAAGCACTTTTATCTTAGAATGGGGTTTTCAAAACTTTGGAATAAGCATCCTTAGTTATTTTGACAGAGTTGGAACTTGTAGTACATTATTGGAAATAAATGACAACCATGGAATATTATTTTCAATATATAAACCATCTAAACATAAATAATTAGTCACCTTGAGATTTTTTAAATTACAGGACCCTAACATCTCAAAGGCACCAAGTGAGGAGATGAAACTCCCAAGGGTGCGTGCAAGAAGAGAAAGGGATATAAGACAAGAGGCGCGGACGATGTCACCCTCACGGAGGATGATCTAGATAAAATTTCATATGTAGTCCCCTCTGCCTCTGAAGACCAATGGAATGTGCCGAAGGAGCAGTATAAAGTTGAGGTGGAGGGAATGCAGGTCAGTTTGCAGGTACATCAACTCAAGATGGACAACATTCAAGTGAGCGTTGCTCAGGTGAGTCCGGATCAAGCGAGCACGAGTACAAAAATTTTCATAAACACAATAGATAGCTGGATCTGCCCCTTTCTTGTAGCTGCAGTCACCTTGGAGCAGCCCGATTTGCGCGAACAGGTGTAGACGTGATTTGAGGTTGGTATTGACTTGTCCATGATTCCCAATGGCAAGTTGCACAGAATAAAGTCTTTTATCACAGACAAGATGCAGTGTCGAGAGGCACACATCCACAAAAAACTCACATATGCAGAGCAAATAGTTGCAGCGCATACACAAGAATATCTGCAGGTTTAGACATCTCAGCATGCAGCGGTGGCCCAAGGAAGTGAATTAAAGAGCCTAATTGATCACCTCTGTGGTGACCTTCCCGAGGTTTCCATCCATGCCTTTGTTGCACCTCAGGACAAGGTTGAAGGATTAATGACTTCCTTGATGGCCTCTCGCTTAGAAGTCCAAGTGGTCAAGGAAGATTTCGAACAACATATTTTTGAGTTACAAGCCAAGCTCTAGCTAGAGACCCTGCCTGAAGTACGAGTCCAACGTGCTAACCTAGTGAAGGAGGCTTCATATAACATTGCAGAAATAGTTGATAGGGGCAAAAAAATCCTGGACATGGCCATGTGATTATGAACTTCAGTGCAGACAGACCCCCTCATCAGAAAAATCTTACAGGATCTACGCACAAAGGAACATACCTTTGATGAGATCCAAGAGGCGCTACCAACACTTGTTCTTGCTCAGAGAATGGCTCACTTACAGTTAAGCAGGGCACTGCACGACGAAATTTAATATCTCCGTCGTAAGTAGCATATCCTCACCACCCATATGAAGCCATGGGCTAATGAGGCAATGGAGTTATCGCAGGACATAGATGATGTCATGAAGACCCTGGGCTAGACGCAACAGAGAATTAGTCTAGCAGTAGAAGGACCTACATCGCAGAAGTTGTTGGAGGAGGTTCAGAGCACTGCTGATCAGAGCGCGTGCATCCTTGCAACCCTCACCACCGCTATTGAAGAGTTGAAGGCCAAGATGAAGACTCCACCTCCTCTGTGACTTAGGACAAGTCACAAGATTGCGTTGGGGGACTGTTGGAGCAAGGTCCCTTAGGACTGCAATTTTGGGTCAAATATCAATATTTTTGTTAGTTTTGAGTCATGCGTGCTACGCAAAGAAGATTCAAGGGGATTTGGGGTAGGTCAAATTCCCTTCATGAGTTGTAATGGGTTAATGGGTAAACTAGGGGTCTCAAACCATAGTTTTAGGACCATAGTATGAGAACAAGAAAAGGTATAAATATAACTCTAGATTGAGTTGGATAATATATCAAGGAATAGATGATTGATAAGAGATTGATGATATAAATCTGAAGCGAATCTGTTGTAAGCGTTGTGTCTGAAAGGCTCCTGCTGGCTATGTGTGTGGAGACCTTAGTCCGGTCATGTGCAAACCCCGCTGGCTATGTGTGCGGGTAGATCTGGTGAATTATAAGGGTTTCTGTGAAGACTGATTAATAAAGAAATGTTTTGGTAATTATGTGCATCGAATGCAACTATGATTCACTTCTGCATATGATTTCTATTTTTCGCGTTTGATTTATGTTATTTGTAATGAGATTGGTTTGCGTACCTGTTTATATTTCTAATGCGTAATATAATTTCTTAGATCCATTTCTTTAAAGGCTTAATATTACATTGTTAGAACAGTTAAGGGGAATTCAAATCTACTGTTTGTGCGCACGCACAAGGTTAACCTGTGCTAGTTGACCTATGGTTTGTGGTTTGGGTTTCTGGTACACAAGACAATTTATTAATAAGATAGATCTGTGGATGACCACTTAATTTAAATCTCTCTCAAGGTGTGGAAACCTAGTTCCAACACCCCCCCATATTGCTTTGGGTGAGACTTTGGCCTTCGCAAGTAGGTCATTATCGAAAGGGCCAGTAGTAAGGGGGTTTTGTTGGTTACACACTAACTCTGAACCTAGGTCAGGACCCATCAAGCCACCAACTAGTGTTTTATGGTTATCATATATTTTTATTTTCCCCCTTTCTAATTCTTTTTACCCTCCTTGGAAGCTTTTTGCTGCTATTTCTTCTTTGACCCACTTGATTTCTCTTTCTTCTAGCCTATTTTCTCCAGGTATTGTACCTATACACAAGCCTCATACATCATTTTTTATTTGAATATCATCTATTGATTTTGTATATGGTTATGTAGACTCCCAATATAAGGAGTACATCTAGGTTCTTTTTTGAGATACCCAACATTATTTCCACATTCCTAAATATTTTGTTGTGTTGTCGTACACTCTACCCCTGTCTTTGCCTGAAGTATTGCTATTAAATCCACTAGTCCTATACACACCCAATAGGGTAGAAATTATGACTTCATGAGAGTTTTGAAATCCTTCCACTTAGTCATTAAAGGAACTCCCTCTAGTACTATGGTTTCTATGTGGATTTCAAACCAAAGTAGGGCCTAACTATCTAATTTAAAATAATAATATTAAATGTTTGGTTCTTCCTATATGTGGTGAACACTAAAATAAACCTCTCACTATTATAACTAATTATTTAAATTCAAAGCATTAATATCACCTTGATATGGCTTGATTTTAACCTTCACTTCCATACTGAATAGGGACCATGAATGTTTCACAACACTTGAATTAGGTTGTTCCTTTTTAGGTTCTTTCTTAGACTCCCTCTCTAGTTATTAATGATCCCTTGATTTCTCCTCTAATCCAATATCTAAGTTGGAATCCCCATCTTTTATGATTCCCAACTTGTTCACCAGAGTCTCCGTCAGGAGATTCATGTTACAGATGATATCTGTGACCTATTATTCCAACCCTAAGAACCTCTCCTGTAATGCATCTTGAGGTTTATTAATAGATTCATCGTCCATGGCTGGGGTTTTATGACTTTCTACTTAAACCTATATGGATCCCATAAAAATTCACACAAATACCTAAATACATATGCTATTATACCAATATGATCTGTAAATTGTCATGGATATTCCATTGGATAGTTCATCACAATAGGTATACTAAAATATATTTGAAAATCTGAATCTACATTATGAGGGAAAATTTTTCCTTATATTCCTGGATTTGTTAATTATTGTGTTATGCTTATGCATTTAATAGATAAAATATTGAAATTAGTGAAAAGCGAAATAAAAATCACAAACTACAGTGAACTCAAGTTATGATCTAGGAAACCCTCATGCGAGAAACCCCAACTATAAGGTGAGGTTGCTTTGGTATCTCTTTCTCTAAATGGAAATTTATGCAAGTATAAAGTAGCATTACATGTGGCATGTGAGTTGATACAATACACAAACACTCTTTATTTTCTATATCTGTCTCCACTCTCTGCTACTCTAGTCATCTATGGAAAAAATGCACTCCCATCAAATGGAACCACTTTTCCTCTTAGTGGCTCAGTTATAACATAGCCCAATAGGATACTAGTGGTTAAGTTTGACTGCTTTAACTATTAAATAGAGTTACAATACTGACTCTTCAATACTATTCTTCATCATGATCACATGGTTATCCCCTTTTCAATGAACAATGAGCACTGACACGACATCCTCTCAAATCTTAGTGGTCAAAATGGAAGGTCAACTTACAGGTGGCATAATTGTTGCATACGTAATTCACTTGAGGTCTTTCTTCCACTGTTGGAAAGGAATCTAAGCATATAATATCACTATGTGTTGTATGCTTAGGCAGGAATTTTTTACTCCCAAAAACCTTTGTTTAATGTCGCAAACTACTTGCATAAGGTTACAAACCCCAATTCACCAAAATGGGACTCAACGATAAAAATGGTTCTGTGAGATGACTCCTCCAAATTTACACTATGAAAGCATCAAAATGGATGAAAAATAATATAATGATCAAATCCAATTCACTACACTGTACCTAGATGAATCCCTTAGCCATAAAGGCACTCAATTTTAAATATTTTCCTCTCACAACCAACTATTAGGCCAAATTCACCCTCTAATAGTTATATGAAACAAAATCATACGCAAATGTAAAGACATGGAAAAAATATCATCTCATGCTATGAATTCATTCATTAACTAGCTAATTCAAGGTATTTAAGTGATACATCAAGCATTTTTTTGGTCAATTTAATTATGTCTTAAATTTATTTACATTAAATTATCAATTTGAGTAAGTAAACTTGTGAAGTATACAACATAGTATATGCTAGACGTTTATCTTTCAATTCTAATAGAAATAAACTGCCATTAGAGAAATTTATACTCTATGAAAGTGAATAAAATGACATGAAATGAAATGATAATCTAGAAAATCATACACATCTAATCTATGAAAGCATGAATTTTTTTTCTAAGAAAGCATATAATTCTATATTATGAAAGCAAGAAACTTATTCTAGGAAAGCGTAAACATCTAAATTATGAAAAATTTACTTCTAGGAAAGCGTGAAAACATTATCTTTGTCTATTTTATGAAAAAATGAATTATAGTCGTGAAATCATTCAAAATTATTATATGAAAGCAAACATTATTAGTTTATGAAAGAAAGAAAATCTAATATATGAAAACATGAATTGTAATTTTTAAAAAGAGTGTAAAATTAATTTATGGAAGTGTTGCGGGAAAATCTATCCTGAGGTTTGGGTTGAGGGACCTAACAGAGCGGAAGGCATACAATCACAAGAAGCATTCAAACTACAAGTCCTAATGCTTAAACTAGAAAACTAGGGATATGTGACCTTACCTGTATGTCCTATGTTTGAGATCGATCCTGCAAGGTGCAAACCCTCTGCTACTCCTTGTGCTTCAAAACCTACAACTCACTCAAGAAAAATCACAGAGACAAGTTGTACAATATATATATCATAAATGTCAGTATGTTAGATCATATAAACTCATAAAATATTGATAAAATAACGATTACAAGACCATTAACATGTATATGAAACATATAAGAGAATGACATCAGGAATGGGACAAAGGTTCTTTTATTGATAAATGTAAAAATAAAGTGGATATATCACCTGAAATCAGCCACGACTCCAAGTGAAACCACCCTCCGGATCCATCTAGTCCAAGCCTCAACAATATTATTCCATAAGAGGTGCACAAAGGATGCCACATAAATGGGATGATCATCACAAGGAAACAAGGGTTTCCTGAACTTGGGAAGTGCAGGAGGCACATAGATAATCAAACTTGATCTTGGCTATAAGAGGTTATAATATCAATATCATTCTCTCTCATCACTTAGGCCTTCCTCATGAGGTGTATTTATACTTCCTCAAATCAGTTTTTTAGTAGGGAAATATATTGGCCACGGGCTGGTGTAGATATGAGCGAACTCGCGTCTACACGTGTAAAAGTCTGGGCAGAGTCGTGTATGGAATTCAAAAAAATATTTTTTAAAAATTTGACCAAGTCTGAAAGGAAAAGTATGCCCAAGGCCAATACATAAGTAATCAAGTATATAAAGGTGATAAATGATGCTATAAAATATGCCCCCTAATATATGAGGTCAGAAGGGGTACATGAGGGCCGAAATGTATTATGTGCATAAGAAAGAATCTTGCGAGGACTTGAGAGGACTTCACAAGATTTCAGCCTGCCAAAAACCAGTGACAGAAATCAGAAAGAAAGATCACGTATGAGGTGGGCATACCCATGCTTAGTGAAAGAAAAGCATGTCCGCATAACAAGTATGAATCAGATTCAATATATATATATATAAGTATAGAAAGAAATGTAAAGTACATAGTGGATCATCTGATCACTGCCCGAAAAGTACATATCAAAACCATGTCCAAGTATCACATATAGAAGACTGATCGATGATGCTGCAAAGAAATCTGATCACTAAAGTCACAAATGAATCTCCAAGTACCAAATCATAAGAGGTGGAAAAAATGGTACTACATGCAACTCGGGTGCAAACATATAGAATGCTACTGTGATGAACTGCAACATATAAGGGTGGATGGTGTCACTGGCAAAAAACTAAAGGAGTTGTCAAAGTGAACCAAAACATGTTGATGCAAACTCGAGGTCTTCACCGATCACTATGGTAGAAGTCTACACAATGGGAATAAATGAGCTAAAGCCGACCATGCGGGAAATCATTTGATTATCGGTCATTGATGTATACCATTAACAAATGCAAGAAAACTCACCGATAATGATGATGGGAGTCAAGGTACCCCATTACAATCTAACAAGTACGAATGAATGATTTGAAGTCAAACACTTGAGAGAATCTACTAATTAGGAGACATTGATGTATTCTCACTGTCAATAGTGAAGGAATCTTCCACTAATGACTGAAAACCCTAAGGTACTGAGAAAATAATCTAGATCTTATTCCCAGAGCAATAAGTCAAAGTCGATGGAAAAATATCTACTTGAAGGAAGGCATTAAGGCATCCCACATTATTCCAGTGTGAGTGTAACCCGCAGGCCAAAATTTGGAAGGAATCAAATGAAGAAAAGTGAAGTAACCAACCTGAAGCACGTTTCCGACATGAAAAAAATGTATCTACCGCATGAGAGAAACCATTTAAAACAACCAATAATGAAAGCTGACAAAGAGGTGAGGAATCCAATGATAGGGTCAAATGGAAACCAAGGCACTACACGAATCCCAGGTGTGATAATTAAATCTGAAATCAAACACAAGTGAAACCACTCAGTCAAAGACCCATGATGTTGATCAAATTCTGAGCACAAGGTCGCCTATCAATGATGTAAATAGGGCCAGGGTGCGACTCTAGGTTTACTCTCAGAGCAATTTGTCGAAGTCGATAAGAGACAAACCTGTCGGCAAGAAGTCAATGGAGACATTCTCAAAACATCACGAGCAGAGGACCAAATAGTTGATGTGATAGAACAAGACCGTGACAGATTGGTGATGGTCGACTAAAAAATGAGTCACGATACATGGTAGAAATGCGGATTCAGGTTTACTTCCCTTGAAAAAAAGCACAGCTCATTTTGACTATGGCAGCATATGATAACTTTGTATAATATTGTCATGCAGGAGACACGAACAAACCCTCCATATGATTGGAAGATATAACTAACTGGGGGATTATTGAATCGATAACAAGGTTATGGCTTCTCCTAAGTCAAACTAAACCCATCCCAAAATGGAAAAAAATCTTAGCTTTTTTGTGATTTGTTCAAGGGTGACACAATTGACTCTTTAATTGCCATCAAATGTGGAAGTAATGTCCCGATCCTGCTCTTTTTGAGATATTTAATTTTTTTGTCTTTTTCATATATGTTAGAGTCCTGTAATTTAAAGTATCACAAGGTGACTGTGTATGTCTTATTTGCAATTTTTCATATTGTACATATATTTAATATTCAAAAGCATTTCCAAAGAAGATAAAAAGAAACAAAAAAGAAAAAGAAATGAGGGTGTTAAAAAAAAAAAAAGGAAAAGAAAGCCCCACACAAAAGAAAAAGTGAATATTTCTAAAAGTGCTGCAAATCAAAATGCCATTGCTATTGAGAAAAGTTTGTGCAATCATATAGTTTAAGCATGATTGTAAAATTTTGAATTTTCTGCTGATAGGTTAGAAAATGAAGATTTGCTAAACCATTTAAGCTTGGCTTATCAGCAGATACGTAGAAAATGACATTGGTTCAACAGCTTAACCTGAACCAATAGGAGAAATAAGGGATAGATGATAGGTTAGAAGTTCAAAAGGAAAATGATTTCATAGTCTACAAGTCTAAAGGCACCCTATTAAGAAGGAGAAAGGTTAGGTTTATATTTTGGGTAGGTAAATTGCTAAAAAAGAGGGATGAAGAAAAATGTAAATTTCATCCTCTAAATAAGCAGCCTAAAAACTGCTTAATTGTTTTCTATGATAACAGAGGAGAAATCAAACAAAGAAAAATGAAATTGCAAGGAAAAAATTATACTTTAAAGCTTCGAAAGGGGGTGTTTTTTATAAATATTGGAACCTTATGGTATATTTTTTATCCCTAACTCCCAACCACATGCATTTATTTTCTACCCCACACCTTTCATTTTTTCTTTATCGTAAAGTTTCATCACCTCTCGACCCTCACATCCCGACCCCACCATCACATCTCTCGTCCCATCACACCCCACGTCATCCCATCCCCACCTGCGTTAAAACACCTCGCAGCTCCCCACATCTCTGTGCACGCACCACGCATCTGACGACCCACATCTTATTATGCCCCTCCTCACCCTTTGAATGATAACAAAGGGGGTGGAGGGGAGGGGGGGGTTTGAAATGGGCAGTATCCAATAAAACCCAGACCACTACGTGTTGCACACCCCCCCACCCCCTCCCCCCGCCGATACAGATTACCACCTGCACCCCCCTCCGAAAGTGGTTTCCGCCTCCACACAAAACCATTCCCCCACCGACCGTTAGCTTATCCGTTGTCTGCTCCTGCCATGCCACGTCCTCGCTGAACTGTCCAGCCCCTGTCCAATCACAATCACTCCCGCCAAGATGGTCGTTGGACCATGAATGGTAGGGCCATTATCCAATGGACTCGCACCACCCCAACGGATCACCAATAAGTAGTTAAAAACCAAATTCATACCTGCTACACAGTTTTACTGTGTTTATTTTGTTTAAAAGTTGCAGAGATTGAATTGGCCAAGAATTACAGGAAAGCTTATAGGTTAAACAAATTGTCACAAGGGAACCTGTGTCCACCAAAGGTACCAACAACTCTCAACCGATCGGGTCACAGTATCACTATCAAAGCATTCTGATTGTGGTCCCTCTTACTCTCTCCTTTCCCCAATAGAAATTTTTTCCCCTCTCTGATCCCTTTTCTTATATCCCATTCTCCATTGCAGATTGAAGACATGTTACAGAAGATTAACCATGCCTCCTAAGAAGGACTAGGAACCTTTCAACCCCATGGTATAGCCACAATTATACTTATATCATATGGCCCTAGCAGAACAATATTAAAAAATTCACGAGACACAGTCAAACCTCGACTTGTTCGATGTCTACTACTAGCTCGAGGACAAATTTATAGATGAAGCCAATGATATCAGCCTGCGGGAGATCCAATTCCCTTTGTACATTTTCCCCAGGACTCATAGTTGCCCCGAATTCATCAGAAAATGCTAGGTATGCTATGACATCAATCAGAGGTGCATAGTCACCCCAAGAAGAGAAATATTGTTCACCATCAATGCCTAGTCCATTCAACAAATAATCCAGGCCACCACACCTAAAAAATCAATCCCCTTTTCGTACGAAGCCCTTAGGGAAATTTACCAGAGAATCGATTTTGCCATCAAAGCTAAAAATCTACAACTTTTATGGCAATTGATGCACCAATGCCTATAAAAAACTCACCCTACCCTACATATAGTTTTCCTGAAAGAACCAAAAATATTGTCACTGTCCTATCTTATTTATTAGGCTATCATTCTGATCAATGGGTTGATGAAGCTGTGATAGGATTTTTTTCCATTCTCTCCTATGAAGTTAAGCCCTCCATCATGTTTAATTATGCCCATTTCCTGGCAGATGCCATACATGAAAAGTTCTTAAGGTTTCACATAGAGGAGGTTTTCAAATACACCTCTGTGTTAGTGTATATGTTTATGTATTTCCAGTCCAACAGGTTTCAGTTTCAGATGGCCAAGGTAAATGAAGATGCAGAGCCCCAGTCCATCACCTTTTGGACGACCCTGCTATTTAAAGAGCATAAGAGCTATACATATAAGGGATTTGTATATTTGTTTGTGCACCCATCCATCAACACACTTAGTAGTGCAACAGAGCCCAGGATAAGTGAAGAGATCAGGAAAACCATGCAGCTAACAGAGCAGGTGAAGACAACAGATTGGTACTTATATCAAAATTATACAGAAATTCGAGTTTATGGAAGTAAGCTAGCCCCTTATAAATTACCAAAGTTCCTCTCCATGAGGGTCTTTGCATTAGATTATATAAGGCAGATGATAGATGCAGATGAGCTCCATTTCATTTTTACAATGAAGAAGGATCAGTTCAAGATCAAGATACAAGTTGGGCCTTTCATCTGCAACATCAGAGCAATAGGCGAATAGGCAGACAAAATACTGAAGGGGATTGGTTTCACTCATAGTTTCACCTAGTCCTATGACCATGCAGGTATTATCTCCAAGAAAAGGATAGAAAACACCCTATGTTCATACACATAGACCTGCAATTGAGCAGTATGCTAACCAAACAGAATTGGTGGTCGACACCCTCCAAGAAGATGAGGAACAAGTGATCTCCACTTCAGGTACTCAGACTCCAACACCACAAGTAGGAGGAATGTAGAAGAAAAATAAGACAAAGGGAAAGAACCAGAGAAGGAGATAGGGAGTAAGAGGCTTAGAGAGGATCGGTCACCTTCGGTGACTGATACCTCTAACAAAGAATTTAATCTAAAATATAGGAAGAGGGCCCAAATTCATATGGAGATCGATCAAGAGGATGAGTCATGGCAGCAGGTAGTGATTCACATTATGGATACTCCTAAATCATCAGTAGCAAGGGGAGAGACAACGACATCACATTGATCATCAACCACAATGTATGTTCAACAACAAGGTCTACAAGCATCTGCTTCAAAGAAATAAAATTGAGAAATGAGGTGCTGAAGACCAATACATACAACCAATTCTGGAAGCAGACTTAAAGATAACAAAGAAGGCTACTGCCTACTTTTGACACTAAAAAGGGAGGATGCAGATGGTACTCCTAGAAGCCTTGGTCCCATAGCCTCAAGGAGCAGGATATTATAAGAAAGCATCATTCGAGTTTAATGCCAAGGATATCCATCCTATTGACTAGATGGAATTACATATGTAGACATGTGAGATGGTAGCCTTGACATTGATAGGTACTACAATGAGCTTGTCAAAAATACTGGTGTCTTTATCCAACACCCAATCACAACTCAAGATGGAGAGGATATCTGCCATGGCCAGAGACTCAAGGATCAATACTTTATAAGATATAATAATGAAGCTTGGGCATGACCCAAACACTATTTAGGCTGTGGAGGAGTTGATAAAGAAAAAGAATGCTCACATAGCAACCCTTGAGAAATAGCTAAAGATACCAGTGATAGAAGACCCCTTAGCTAAGGGCATTGAGGAAGATGAGGCACAAAAGGTAGAATTGATGAAGGTAGTTATTGAACAGTCTTCTTAAATCAAACAAATGGAGACTGAGATGGAGAAAATACTGAAGGAAAAAGAAGAAGAAGATCAAGGGACACTCATCCCCTTAGAATTTGTCCCCATCTCATCCATTCGATCAGTTGTTCCAGCAACTGCTAGAGCATCCAGTGGGACAGATCAACTATCGAAAGAAATGGAGAGCATGACCCTACAAACACAGGAGATCAATAATTTGGAGGCACAAATTCGAATCCTAAGGGATCAAAAGGCTAGATCAGAAACCGCCCATGAGATAGCCAAGAAACAGATAGAAAGGTTGGAGAACGCAACAAAAGATTTCTCTGCCAGCAATATATTGGGTCAAATGAAACTGATAGTTTGGGGAAGCATCATAGAGACAGTGGATGGAATGTGGCATTCCTTCCACATTATTTTTGAACAAAAGGAACTAATTGACATATGCAAGGTGGCTATTGATAAATACAATAAGGAGTTGGGAAATATGCCAACAATAGCCCCCAAGTTCATAAAATTTATGAACTCAAAAACTAGTTTTGAGCTGGAAGATATGGATGTACAGGACATGAAAAAAAACATCCTAGAGGTAAGAAGGTTCCTCACTAAAAGGAATTTAGTGAGGCAATTGGAAGAAAGTGTCATGAATTAGACATGGTCATTGGCAGATTCTTGAATAATATTGAGCCCTTGAGGGCCAAAGGACTTCCCTCACTATATAGGATCAAGAAAAAGCTAGTCCAAAAGGGAGATTACATGAGAAATATCAAGGAAGTGGCTGAGGATACCACCAAATTTTCCAACATTAAAGGAAATGTGACTGGGAAGGATGTTTTGGATCTCCTGAGTAATGATATCTTCATTCAACAAGAGCTGAAGCATTTTTTCCTCACCAAGGCTAATTTTAACAAATACACAGAGGTGGATGAAGTGTACAGATAGGTCATAGGTATGAGGATTATAGGCAAGAAGGAGTGGGATAAACTGTGCATGTACCATGACTGAAAAGGCACGATGGACACGTCAGCACTGCCTCCGATCGATCTGAAAATCCAACGTCACGTCATATTTAATATTCAACAGTGGTGACCCAAAAAGTAGAGCCAAATGTCAAGGCCTGCAGTGTTTCCTCTTCATGACCACCTCAACCACCTTCATCCTACCTTTTTTATTTACAAAGGGTTACCGAAGTCAATTTTATAGTCAGAAGTTAATTTTATAGTCGGCGTTTTTCCGGAGATATTTTTTGTTTAGGCATTGCATGGCCACAATTGTCAAGTTCTAATTAAATTGTAGTTAATGAAGGTTGCCAAAGTAGATTAGGGCAACCAGTATAGTTGCCATTAAATACTACTTGTATTTTCATTATCAAGGGTTTGACCTTGTTAGACTCTGCATTGTAAAAGATCATTGTATTGGAGCATTGTAGTTTTTGATGGGCATCAATAATAAGAGACCGTTCACAGGATTCTTGAGCTATGTTAATGGTGATGTTTCTTCTTCTGTGTTGATGTTTTTTCTCTGTCCTTCATTCTATGCATCAATTTATATTATTGTAAAACATAAAATTTAGATTAAGATTTGCTAAGAGAGCACCTTACGTCTGTTTGTGTTTACTATCTTAATGTTTTCTTATGAAGTATAGTTAAATAATTCTTAATTGATCTTTAGCTATTGCTAAACTCACTACTTTATTTCATATCATTTTCACACTAGCAGCAAGATCTAGTCTCCATAGTCAGCTTGCACTATGAATTCCCTTGAAAAGTTGATGTACATTTTAGCCTTTTATGACTCCATAGCCTAATGGATTAAGTTCTGCAACTCTATCTGTCCAACCACATAATAAATCAAAACAAAAAACCCTCATAATTTCTATAACTAACCTAAAATCAACATTTATAACCATCAAGACAAATCATAAAAAATAGAGAGAGACCTCTCTCAGTCTAGTAAGGCTAGTTCCTGACTCCAAAGTGGTTTGATGTTGTCATTTGTCGTTTATTCTTGAAAATCTTATAATTAGAGGGCCACAAAATAATGGCGACCAAACTGGGGAAGTTTATTGAAAAGCTTATCATTTCACTAGAACTCAGTAACCCCAGTTAAAATATTGTGTGATTCAAGTATTTTCCACAAATTAGTTTTTCAGCTTTTGTAAATCATTCAGCCTATTTGTGCTTTGCGTTGAAATTCTGGCTCCCAGAAGAATCTTTAATTGATCTCATCTTGACTCAAATCCCCTTGCAATAGTTGACAATCGAGAGAAAATTCTGAGAAAAACCCCAGAGCAGAGAGTCCAACTATTAGCAAGCCTCTTCACAGAGAAAGTTCCCTCCTTGAAAACCTTGCAACCTTGCAGGACATCCATTTTGACTTATACTTTGAACAAGGCTTGTTCAGGACCAAATCTCAGAATTAGATGACCCAGATAGTTTTCGACCCATCTATATTACAAAAAAGTGCAGTTGGGGAAGCCTCCATCTCCACCCAAGCTGACCTTCAACTTCTCCAACACTTTGACTCCCTTCAAGGTCTGGTGGCAGAACTCAACTCAGTTATTGATGATGCTCACCTTCAACAGTCTGTAGAATTATTTGTTCTTACTGTAGCAGCTCCCTCTCTTATTTCCAAGTATTCTTATCCTCGTTCAATTTGTCTAGGTGTATCTGCAGCTCCTACCATCTCCTTGAACATTTCCCATCAGAGTGTCCAAATCCCCACTCATACACCTACTACCACCTTCCTCCAGTTAATCCTCCACCTCCCTTGGTTAATCCTCCTCTTATTAACCCCCCTTGGTTTCCACCACCACCAATTATGGCAGTTTGATATGCCCCATTGACACTACCATTACCCGTGGTGCCTATGCCATAAGATTATTAGTCCAAGATCCCACATTTTGATGGAACTAGTCCTGAAACTGCTCAACAACATGTGGACAAAATGAATGACTCTTTTGATTACCAAGAGATAGATGATGAAACTATAAAATTGAGAATGTTTGCTCAAAGTTTTAGGGGAGAAGTAAAAAAATGGTTTAAAATATTGCCCCTGAATAGTGTCCATGAACTCCCTTCCCTTCATCAGCCGTTCACAAATAAATGGTAAGTTAAGAAAAATCCTCTTCAAATCTTGTTAGAATATGAAAACATCAAGAAAAATGTTGGAGAGAGTGTCCAAGACTACTATACCAGGTTTAATAGTGTATACAATGCACTCCCTCCTCACATGAAACCACCACAAGGTTTAGACCTGATGAAATTCCTAGATGGTTTCGATCCAAAGATGGCCTATCAGCTTAGAGAAAGAGATCTTGCTACATTATAAGACATGCAGAGGGGTGCAGTAAGTGTAGAAGCTTACATGATTGCAAAAAGGGATAGAATGAGAAATGAGAAGAGAGTCACTATAAGGGAAGAGCCTGCAACCTCCACATCTGATGCTAATATTGATAACCTAGTGAGGACTATGGAGAGAATGATGGAGAGAATCAACTTGAATGAGAGAGCTATCTCTAGGGAAAATCAACCAGCTCCTCAGAATAGAAACCAAAACTTTAGAAGAAACCCCCCTCAAATAAGACAGAGAAAACATAGAGTCCCTGACCAACAAATTAGGCCTCCTTTCCAAGAAAATTATGTTGATGAAGATGAGGGAGTGGTTGAAGAACTAGAAGAAAGTCAAATTAATCTAATGGGAATTAATGAAGAGGATTTTGTTTTCCTTACTAAAGAAGAACACGATTTATTTTCTCTGACTCAAACTGTAGTAGAATTTCAAGAATCCGAAGATTAAAAACAAGGAATTGAGAATGCCATAATGGAGGTACAAAGACAATATGACCTCAGGAGAAAGAATTTTTTTGATAATTCCCAGAAAAATAGCTCTAAAAACTCTGCTAAAAGGTCCCTAAAAATTATCCCAAGAAAGAAAAAAAAATCTCAAAGAAAGCTGTTAATATCCCTGGAAAGAATGATGTGGAAAGCAGCACTAATAAACCAACTGTCATCCCTATCAAAAATATTCAAGCTGATATCCCCACTACAAGTCAAAAAACCAAAGTTGCTACTAAAATGGTGCCTGAGAAGAGTGATTCGAATCTGCCAAAAACACAGACACCATTCAACATTAAGAACGAAATTTCTAAAATAAAGATCTTAATTCCTCTCATTGAATTGGTAAAAAAGTATGTATATAGGTCCCAAGTCTTAAAGGCACTGAATATTTGAGAAGTTATTGATACTGTCAATCTGAATGATGATAAACATGAACCGTTATTTGGGTTAGAAGTAGAGGGAAAATCCCAGGAGGGGGGTGTTTCCCCATTTTAGATCAGTTTGAATATTCATGATGAAATCCTCCACAATGCCATGTTAGATTCAGGTGCCTCTCATAATATTATGCCAAGGGAAGTCATGGAGAAACTTGGCCTTGAAATAACTAGACCCTACAAATATTTGTACTCATTTGATTCCAGAAAAGTCAAATGTCTGGCCATATCAAAGATCTCTGTGTTACTTTAGCCCAAATACCATCCAAGAGGTTAGTGATGGATATAGTAGTGGCTGACATCCCTCCTAAATATGACATGCTTCTATCACGTTCATGGGGAGCCAAGCTTCAAGGGACCCTCCAAATGGATATGACTTATGCTATCATACCAATTTTTGGTCAGAAAAGAAGATTGTATAGGGATTTTTGGCTCGAGGGGTCCTGACTTAGGTTCAGATGTTCAAGGTTTGCCAACAAACCCCTATACTACTAGCCCTTTCGGCAGTGACCTGCTTGCATAGGCCAAAGTATCACCTGAAGTAGTATGGGTGGGTGCTGGAACCAGGTTTTCGCACCCTGGGAGAGGGTAGGTAAGTCAAGAAGATCTGCGTTCACCCTTATAGTGACCAGATCTTGTATCACAGAGCCTATATCTACAGATTCCCTTCACATCCACGTGCGCAACAACAATGATACTCACAAAAATCAACAGATCATGAACTCACATAATGATAACACAACTATTCCAGATATTCTTGTATGAAGTAAAATAGAACAAACCCAGATCGCAGCATAAATAAGTAACACAAGTATGTTCGCAGCTTAAATCAATAACACAACAGCATATATTAAGTAGTCAAACATCATAGATTCATATTACAGTAATTCTAGTGGATTAAGATATTCAACAATACTTTCGCATTCATTAATCTTTCAGATCTACTTACAATACCCCAAAACCCAAACTGCGCACATAGCAGTAGGGTCCGCACACAACAGCATGAGTCCTTACCCAACAACCCTGACCAGATCTATCAATTCGTACTTAGCAGCAATATCTTATCATTCTTAGCCTCCCTTACAACTCAAAAAGGTTCAACTACTTATACTATTTTAGCCTATGTATCCAATGGTCCGCAAACTGTGGTTTGCAGACTCTTGGTCTACCCTTGACCCATTTAGAATGATTTAGGGGCTTTGAACCACCCCAAAACCCCTGCGATAGACTAAATATAATAAAAAAATACACAAAATGGACCAGTTTTGCAGCTTGCAGGAGACCCAGTTCCAACAGTCCCCCAACACAATCTTGTGACTCGTCCCGAGTCACTGTGATGGTAGGTGCTCCACCTGTGCGCGTAGTGCAGTGAGGGTGGCAATTAGTGGAGGCAGAACCTCTTGACTATGGGCTGCGACGCTCTGCGCGAGGTCCACAAGCTTTTGGGATGTTGGCCCTTCGGTTTCTGCGGTGACGTTTCCAATGTTTGGTTTAGTCGCATGACCGCGCCATCGACATCTTGTGAGAGATGGAGGGCTGTGGCAGCCCTTGGCTTTAATCGTTCCTCGATGACATGCTTCTTGCGCCAAATTTTCTCAATCGCATCTTGGAGAGTGCTGCTGGTCCGCAAATGTGCTAACCATTGTGTAGGCACCAAGGTGGGCAATGTAGCTTCGACCTGTGCGAAAGCTTCTTCCTGCTACCGTAAGTCCTGACTAGCCTTTCGGAGGGCAGGGTTGAAATGGACCATGGTCTAGAGCTGCATAGCTGATTCTAGCAATTGGGCGCCATGAGAAATCTTCCCTGTGATGGTGTTCGTAGCTTCGGCCACCAGCGCAGCGCTAGGCTCGAACCTCTGGCAGCGTGGTAGGTTGCAATGTGGCCTATAAGTCAGAGATATGCTTCTCCAGTTGTGCCTTTATGGTCTGCATTTCTGTCTGAGATGCTTTTACTGCTGCAACCATAATTTCTACCTTTGCCTGAGGTGTAGCTGCAACTGGTATTCCATCCAGAACCTTTGTGCAGAGCTGGTGGATCACTAGTTCAAGCTCCACCTATTGCGATATAGCGAAGGAATTTTCTGTGTCTTTCTGCGTGATGGCCCGCTTGGCCATACCGACCTGTTGATGCACCTCCAGATCTCGCCGATGGGTCTCCCGGAACGCGACGGTGTGGATACCCTGTAATGCCTCGTTGGGAAACTTAGCTAAATCCAAGTGTACCCCTCTATCTACTTGGAGTTGGGTTGCTACAAGAGCAGTGCTAGGCAAAGAGCAGAGATGGCTTTCTTTAGGTGCTAGCATGGTACTATTGATTGCCAAGGGAGCCCGTCTCTGAATTATGCTGGTCTGTAGTGTATCTGCCTTCCACTGGAGGGCGTAGAGTTCGGTCTGAAAGGTTTCGATTGCAGTCTTTCGTTGCTCCTCTATGGCTGCCCATCTATCCTCTGTGGCTAGTGTAATTTCATCCGTGATTTGTTCGAGGTCACTGTCAGTTAGCGTGACCGTCGCATCATATTCCTGGCATTGGGTGCACTACTTTTTTTAGGGCCCTTTATTAGGCTCGCCTGGCTGCTTTGTATTTTGGAGGGAGGTGGTAGATTGGTTATTCATCCCTTACACACTCAGTGCCAGCTGCGGACCAGCCCTGGCGTCCTTATCAGCGGTTTGTGGCAGCTGTGAGTCCCTCTCCGTGGCTGCGTCTGAGCCCCTCTCGCTTGGTCCTGTGGTTTATGTGGGGTTGATAGGGGAGGTTACTTCTGTTGTGCAGGTCCCTTCGGTGCTCTTTTCGCCAGGGGTGAAGCCACTCCTCCACCCAGGGAGCCAGAGTGCAATTATCCTATCGATTTCTTCATCTCCCGACCCAATCATGACTTCCTCCAGTTCGGGCGCTGTGGGTACCAAAGCTTCCGCGGGGCTAGGAGCTATTATTTTGGTGGGAACAGGGACTCTTGATTCTGGGGGCCTATCGACAGTACAAGTTGGTTTCTTTTCCATGAACAGGACGCTACAAGCCCAAAAAACTGTGCAGTATAGAGAAACTACATACAGGTTACATAAGTGAAACGGAACTGTTGTCTGAGCTAGCCATCCTACTTTATAGTGCCTATGGTCATCCAACGGTAGGGTAAATTTCACTTGGAGCTTACCATCAAGTAAACAATAAAAAATCTCAAGGAATCACTCCCTTAATTTCCAGCCGCCCGCTCCACTCAACGGTAACTTCTCCTCTTTACCCGATTTTACTGTTCCAACTGTCACTTTTCACTCCCTATGTGCACTCTGCATACCTGCTGAGATTGGACTAAACACTCGCACCTCTTGCGCACCCTCCCCCAACACAAGATTGTTCCTAAGGTACTTCACAACCAAAGACATGTTTTCCTGACAAGTGTCATCCCAATCGAATCGGACCCCCTCCGTAAACAAGTCTCTCAGAGGCACTGTAAGTAGCGCATATTCCCAAACAAACTTTTTGTAATACCCTGCATGGACGAGGAGTGACCAAAACTGTTTCCTTGTTGTGGGAGTCGCCGAATATATGATAACTCTGCCTTATGTAGCCACATCCTCATTCCTAGCCAATGTAAGGTGCGTCCAATTGCTACCCATTCATAGCCTGAGTGGCCCGATAGCCGTGCGTGCCCCTTCTGATTATGAGTCTGAAGCAGCCCATGGATCATCCTTACCCTCTATTGGGGCTAGGCTACGATAGTTGACCATGCTTGGTATCCGTGTTTCCCATGTGGGTATTTCCGATGCGATAAATAGGTGCGATTCACCCCACATCCTAGTGGCAATGTCTCGCAGGACTGCATCAAGCGCCTCGGTCCTGCCTACTAACCCAAATGTTCCCAGAAACTCTTCCTTCAACATCCCCTAGTGGCAGGTGCACTGATGTAGCTCCAAATCTAAGTACCATGCAGACGGAAGCGGCCCTAGGTCATGAATCATCAGGTGAACTCACTCTTTAGTCATCCTGTCACACCACTATTCTTCCCATGCAAACAAATATTCGCGTGGATCTTATGATCCAAGGAATGTCTTGACCCACATGCCGGTTGGGGCTTCAAATCACAGGATCATCATATCCTGACATTCATCCCAATCCTGGAATGCCTTCTCATGTGTCTCCCACCAGCGCGCAGGTGTTCCACGCATGACTAGCTTAAGGGACTGTAGCCTTCGTCCCTTGGGAACCTCTGCTTTGAATGCTCGCAAAAACTCCTTAATGCTACCAGAACCATCAAAGTAGGGTAGGTATCTTACCTCTGAGGAAATGTAGTGGAAGTCCCTTGTGACTCGAAGACATCGCAGCGTCGACCCATCGTACAACCGGTTTTTCCAATTCTCCATCTCCCCATCAGAGTCATAGAAGCATTCACTGTCCTTTTCACAGCAAAGTACTCCTTATGTCGTGGGGTTGATCCAATATTTTTCCCGCACAGTCAACTTATAAATGTGATCCATCTCCTTGTTGAGATTGCAACAAGATGAGGAGCTTAGTGGAAAGAAGTCACCTTCACTAAGTGGGCCCGCAGGCTATTTTTGGCACAAAGTCTATTTTTAGACTATGTCTATTTTTAGACATATGGATCATGTTCTATGAGTTGCAGGATGCTATTTGTGGATGGTTCATCAAGTCGGGAAAAATATATGGACATCTATTTTTAGACATACTGGGCGGAATCTATTTTTAGATTGCCAGTCTAAAAATAGATATGTCGAATATTATTAGCTCTTAATAATATTTGGACTCTAAAAATTATCTTATCCTCTTGGAGCACTTCAGTTCGAGTCACGGATGTGGCACATGCAGTTGATAGAAGGATTTACGCTATTCCTAGGGTTTAGTGGAGCTATTGCATGGTTGACTTCAGTTAGAACTCATGTGTCAAAGTTTTGTGGAGTTGATGAGACAGTTAATGGAGTTGTGTTCAGTTTCACTTAGTTGAGCTAGTTGTATCTAGTCTAACTGATTGATACAATTAGTGAGAGTGGTGTGAATTAATTATTAATTAATTCACTAATTATTAACTCATAAATCAACTAAAGAATACATCAGTTAAATGCAGTGCATGGACAGTTTCAGTGGAGACCAGTGGAGAGGTAGGTGAAAGAACAAGTGTGACTATTAGTTGTGACTATACTGGTGCATGAGATTTGCACACACATTGATGGAGATTCCAATGAGGATTGCGTAGTACATACCAGTTCGATTTGAACCTGGATCTTGTAATTATCCATATTGGATTGCGCAGTAGAGGCAGGCTAACAGGTGGAGCAGATTGGAGCATGTGTTTTGTATGATCTGAGCTTGTGTAGTGTGTAACAATTGGAGATTGTACTGAGATCTTGTGAGGAGTTTGTACAATGATTGCTACATGATATCTATCATTATAATATACAGATACTTGGGGTTTTCAGCTTTAAGCTTTCCCATAAATACTGTGTTTATATGTGTGATTGTTTATGGTTTTAATGTGCGCATGCGATTGTTTAATTTCCGCAAATTGATGATCAATAGTGTGATATTATGCATGAAGCTCAAATAGTGTGTGATCAGGATAATCTTGGTGAATAATTTAACAGTTATTCAAATTTCTACACTCCTCTTCATCACGCACTGGCTCTGTGTATCGTTCACCTTCTGCAGGATCTAATGGTACTATCACCCTTGTACCGTTATTCTCAAACACCATGCTTCTCTTTTTTTAGGTTGATGATACCACCCATATCTATGGCCTAGTCCAGCCCCAAGAGTGCAGGGTAGGGGTTCGCATATTCTACAATTTCAATTACTTTAAAGTCGGCTCGGGCCTTTACTCCTGCGATATCCACCATAATTTTAGACAACCTTCCTAGTGGGATGATTTTCTGCTGATTTTCCATGCGCAGCTAAATAGTGGACCATTCCAACTCAGGCTCTCCCATTCATTGCCAAGTCTGTTTAGCTAATACGTTCGCATCTGACCTTAGGTCCAAAATAACCTGACTCATTTTGTAGTCACCAATCAGCGCAATCAACCACATTTCTCTTCTGGTGCGTTTATTATACCTGTATAGCTGGTACACATCCTTGAATTTCGAGGTTAGATTGGGTTGCGCTGTGCAGCTATCTATTAATGCCTGAAGATTCTCCATAACCTTTGGGTTGTGCAGTAGCTTCATACATTCCTGCAAAAAGAGCTTGGCCTCCTCATTTTCCTTGAGGTTCGTAGGTAGCCGAGAAGTAGTTGCCTCTGCATCAACAAAGTCCTTATGAGCCGCGACAAATGTTTCTTTCCCCTTTTTTTAGGTCCAGGCCTTCTTGTTTGATAACTACTTGCGGATCAGAGGTTCCATCGCAGCCTCCTCCTCAGGCCCCCTGGTGGCCATCCCACTGTGTGTCACCACATTCACACTTGGATCTTTGTCTCGCAGCTCAGCCTTAACTCTTTGCACATTCTGCGTAGGTGTCGACTGCTTTTCCTGCATTTTTGTTATCAAGATTGGGCAATCTTCAATCGCATGGTCTAGCTATCTGCAATATCAACAATATTGCCTAGTGGGGTTCGGGAAGTCCCTTGCAAAGTGTCTTACTTCTCCATAGTTATAACAGATTAGTTGAACTTGTCCCCAACCTGCACTTCCACCTCGCCCTCCTCCCCTGCACCTTGATGGGGAGCCACCTATACCTGCAGGGGTTCTCGGTGACATAGGGTCTGATTGTACTCTGTATAAGTTTCCTCGATCAATCATCAAATAATATGTCCGACAGTTCTGTTCATCATGTCCCACTGATCTGTAGAACCTACACCATTGCTGCTTTACCTCTGGAACGTACGCAACAAGGCAAGGATAGTGGTTGGTATCGTACAGCCTCGTGACGTGACAATCATCACACCATAGTGTTGAGAATGCAGCAAGATGATGGAGCTTAGTGAAATGAAGTCGCCTTCACTAAGTGGGCCCGCAGGCAAATTCTGGCGCAAAGTCTATTTTTAGACTATGTCTATTTTTAGACATACGGAGCATAATTTGGGAATTCTACTTGGAGATTCTTGATGGATGCGACATGTCGGTAAAAATAGATGAGACCCTATTTTAGGACCGGGCTATTTTAGGCGATCTCTAAAAATATGGAAGTCAAATATTATTTACCCTTAATAATATTTTGACTATAAACAGCAGTTTACTCTCTTGGCGCACTTCAGTTTGAGTCATGGAGGTGGCTCATGCAACTGACACAAGGAATCACGTGGTTCCTAGGGTTTGATGGCCTCTTGCATGGTTGGCTTCAGTTAGACTTCAGTGGCAGGAGTTTTGGAGGAGTTAACGGGACAGATAGTGGAGTTGTGTTCTGTTTGTTTTAGTTGAACTAGTTGGGATTAGTTAACTAACTAATCAACTAGATATGAGTGGAGTAAATTAAATAATATTTAATTTACTAAATATTAACTCATTAGTCAACTCAAGAATACTTCAGTTCACTACAGTGCATGATCAGTTCAGTGAAGACCAGTGAAAGAGATAGATGAAAGGGTAGAGTTAGCTATCAGTGGTAACTATACTGTTGCTATTTGCAACACATAGATAGGTGGAGTAAGCTATGAGTATTGCAAAGTTTAGGCTGGTGGTTTATCTATATAAGGAGGCCATCACCTCGCATTAAAATACGCAATCAAGGTTGGCTATCAAGTGGCTAAGGATTGGAGCAAGTGATTTGCTAGATCTAGCTTGATAGTGTGTAGCATGGGAGGTAGTGCATGAGAGCTTGTAAAGAGTTTTTGTACTATGATTGTTACATGATTTCTCCATTATAATATACACAATAGCTGGGGGTTTTCAGCTATAGGCTTTCCCCATACATACTGAGTTAATGTGTGATTGATTTGATGTGCGATTGCTTCTATATTATTCCCGCATGTGACAATTAATTGTAGAAGAGGGTTATGTGTTATGCATGCAATTCGAAATTGATGTATGATCGGGTTAATCTTCATTGAATAAGTGATTTATTCAGCTAATTTCTACATGGTATCGGAGCGAAGTTAATTGTCGAAGTCTATTACGGTGATTGCAAACTTATTTCCTCGGACAGAGTCTGCATGCGGGCCGGGTAGCCTCCGGAATATTCATCCTTCTTTGTAAGGTGAAAGATCTGGTGAATGCCCTTTGCAGTCAATCTCTGATTTGGAAATAATTTGTTTTCAAGTATAGATCGGAAGCGATAGAGCTTGGAGTTTGGAATTCGAATTTTGCAGAAGGTTGTTCTTCTTGGTGCCGGTGTTGAAAGATGTCTTCTTTCAATGGTTTTCGACTCGAATATGCTCTTGAAGGCAGTTCGAATTATGTTGCATGGAAGGATCGCATGGAAGCAGTGTTAGAAGATAATGGTCTGAAGGAGTTCGTGGATGCGGATGTCCCAAAGCCCACTGATGCGGCTTTGGTCGATGCATGGCAAAAGAAGATCGCGAAATGTCGAAGGATCCTGTTGGAGGGCGTCAAGGATCATATTGTATCCAGCCTGCATGGAAAGGCTACTCCATATTTAATGTGGAAATATTTGACGGATCTATTCCAGAGTAAGAGCAACCAAAGGAAGCTGGCGCTCAAAGATAAGCTCGGGAACATCAAGATGGAGAAGGGCGACAGCATCGCCGAATACCTCACGAAGTTCACTCGGTGCAGAGATGAGCTGGGAAGTGTGGGGGTGGCTGTCAAAGTTTCACTGATTGCATGCTTAGTTTCAAGTATGCTGGGATCGGTGTGGTTCTTGGACAGCGGTGCGTCATTTCATATGACGGGATATCGGGAGTTGTTCTCAGATCTGGAGGACAAAGATTTGGGTGTGCACATCGAGATGGGCGATGACGGTAGATACAGTGCGACTGGTATCGGTACCGTATCCTTTCAGAGGGAGTCTGGTAAACCCTTTGTCTTAAAGGATGTCATGCATGTGCCTGGATTGAAGAAGAACCTGATTTCAGTAGCGATGTTGGAGGATAAGGGTTATGATGTGGTCTTCAGCGAAGGAAAAGCTTTTTGGCGCAGTAAGACTACTGGAGAGACCCGGAAGATAGGGGTTCGAACTCAGAACCTTTATCAGTTGCAGGTAGATGACTGCGCAGCTATGGCATGCAAGGCTGGAGATGTGGTGAGCCGGGATGATGAGGGCGAACTATGGCACGGGAGATTGGGCCATCTTCACCATGGAGCTTTGAAGATTCTGCAGCAGATTTCTACTGGACTTCCTAAGGGCACCCTTGCGCAGTCAGATCAGTGCAAGGGGTGTACTTTGGGGAAGTATGTGAAAGCCACCTTTCACGAGAAGGATAGTCGCGCCACGAAGATCCTTGAGAGAGTTCACACAGACGTGTGTGGTCCTTTCTCAGTTGCTTCGACAGCAAAGCACAAGTACTACGTGATCTTTGTTGATGATTTCTCTCGAAAGTGCTGGATCTTCTTCATGCAGAAGAACGATACATTCGCGAAGTTACGTGAGTTTAAACAGTCGAGATAAGTAGGTTATTGAGGAAGAAGTGTACATAGAGCAGCACGAAGGTTTCGAGATCTTCGGCGGTGAGTCGCATGTGTGCCGACTCAAGAAACCACTGTATGGGTGAAGCAAGCACCTCGTGCTTGGTACACTCGGATAGACGGCTACTTCCAGGGCTTGGATTCTCCAAGAGTGAGGCGGATCCAACCTGTGCCGGATTGTGGTGGAGGGGAAGGCTGCGATCATCGTCTTGTATGTAGATGATCTGATTTTGGTGACGGCAAGCGATTGATACTTTCATGCAGGAGGATCTTGCACGAGAGTTTGAGATGAAGGACACGGGCATCCTTCATTATTTCTGGGATTGGAGATTTAGATTTTAGCGTGTAATGGAGGAAATTGTTGTTTCTCGGGGGCAAGTATGCCCGGGAGATTCTAGAGAGGTTCAACATGCAAGGCTGCAAGCCTGTTGATACCCCTCTTCCTGGAAGTTGGAGGAAGGGAGATGCTACTTCGGAGGAGGTAGTGGATGCCACTGTCTATCGACAGTTGGTGGGGTCGTTGATGTATCTGGTCAATACTCGACCCGATATATGCTATGCAGTTAACCAGCTTTCGCAAGCTATGGTTAAGCCTGCCAAGCTCTTTTGGAAGGCGGGCAAGCATGTATTGCGCTATATCAGAGGCACATCGGGATATGGTCTATGGTACAGACAGGAGGATGGAGTGAAGCTTTCTGGTTTCACTGATGCAGATTGGGCAGGGAGCCCAACAGACCGGAAGAGCACTTCCGGAGGAGTTTTCAGCATTGGGTCGACAGCAGTTTCCTGGTACAGCAGGAAGCAGAGATCCGTGGCACTCAGTTCAGCAGAGGCCGAGTACATGGCAGCAAGCTTGGCTGCATGTGAGGCTATTTGGATGAGGAAGATCCTCGCGGGTTTGTTCAGGTTGCATTTGGAGCCTACAGTGATCTACTGTGATAACCAGAGCTGCATCAAGCTCTCGGCTAATCCAGTATTTCATGATAGGTCCAAACATATCGACATCAGGTACCATCACATCGGAGATTGTGTTCAGCGGAGGATCATGATGCTTTCATATGTTCCCACGGAGGATCAGGATGCCGACATCCTGACGAAGGCGCTCACCAGGAGCAAGTTCGAATTCCACAGAGGCAGGATAGGGATTGCAGATAATCCATATCTTGCTGAGAGGGAGTGTTGAGAATGCGGCAAGATGATGGAGCTTAGTGAAATGAAGTCGCCTTCACTAAGTGGGCCCGCAGGCAAATTCTGGCGCAAAGTCTATTTTTAGACTATGTCTATTTTTAGACATACGGAGCATAATTTGGGAATTCTACTTGGAGATTCTTGAAGTATGCGACATGTCGGTAAAAATAGATGAGACCCTATTTTTTAGGACCCAGGCTATTTTTAGACTGATCTCCTAAAAATATGGAAGTCAAATATTATTTACCCTTAATAATATTTTGACTATAAACAACAATTTACTCTCTTGGCGCACTTCAGTTTGAGTCATGGAGGTGGCTCATGCAACTGACACAAGGAATCACGTGGTTCCTAGGGTTTGATGGCATCTTGCATGGTTGGCTTCGGTTAGACTTCAGTGGCAGGAGTTTTGGAGGAGTTAACGGGACAGATAGTGGAGTTGTGTTCTGTTTGTTTTAGTTGAACTAGTTGGGATTAGTTAACTAACTAATCAACTAGATATGAGTGGAGTAAATTAAATAATATTTAATTTACTAAATATTAACTCATTAGTCAACTCAAGAACACTTCAGTTCACTACGGTGCATGATCAGTTCAGTGAAGACCAGTGAAAGAGATAGATGAAAGGGTAGAGTTAGCTATCAGTTGTAACTATACTGTTGCTATTTGCAACACATAGATAGGTGGAGTAAGCTATGAGTATTGCAACGTTTAGGCTGGTGGTTTATCTATATAAAGAGGCCATCCCATAGCATTAAAATACGCAATCAAGGTTGGCTATCAAGTGGCTAAGGATTGGAGCAAGTGATTTGCTAGATCTAGCTTGATAGTGTGTAGCATGGGAGGTAGTGCATGAGAGCTTGTGAAGAGTTTTGTACTATGATTGTTACATGATTTCTCCATTATAATATACACAATAGCTGCGGGGTTTTCAGCTATAGGCTTTCCCCATACATACTGAGTTAATGTGTGATTGATTTGATGTGCGATTGCTTCTATATTATTTCCGCATGTGACAATTAATTGTGGAAGAAGGTTATGTGTTATGCATGCAATTCGAAATTGATGTATGATCGGGTTAATCTTCATTGAATAAGTGATTTATTCAGCTAATTTCTACACAATAGCGCTGACCCACTGGGTCCCGTAGCTTCCCTAGGGTGCAATGGACTAGGTCCTTTGGCTTGCATATAGTTTGCTAATAGAGGGCAGTTATCCTTGGTATGGCCATTCACCCAGCATCGTATGCACCATCTCTCGGGGCTAGCCTCTACCCCTCGTTCCTTTTGTAGGTTCTGGATATCTACGTGCATTGCTTCCAGCTGTCCCTGGATCTGCTGGATGCCCAGCTGAGTCTCGTCCTGAGGTGTAACTTCTAACTTCATGGCACCTTCCAAGGATTTCTCCTGCGATTCGAAATTTTGGTGCCCCATAGGTACGCGCAGGTGAGGTAGCAAAATAGCAATAAAACAATCCGTGTGCTATCTGTCATCATATTGGAATCATACTTCTCTGATCACCTTCTTTAGTCGCTGATCGGCCTCCCACACAGATTCAGAAGGCCCTTGCTTGAAATCCTTTAGATCAACCATAATTTGGGAGTAGGACTTAGGTTTCTTGAACTGCTGTTTCAGGGCATTCTTAATATCTTCAATGGTTGCATTTGCGTTTTGGTCGATGTATCCCATGTACCAATCCAAAGCTCTTCCTTCGAAGGAAAGGGACCACTGTACCCTTTTCACCGCATCACTAGCTACGTTCTGCACAGTCCATACCGATCCGACGACAAACCCCACACCCTTAAAGGTCGAAAAATTCATTTGCGTAGCCATGTCGTCTTCCGGTGGTGGTGGTGTAGGTGAATTCTTTCCTCTAGGCTGGTTTGAAAGCGATGTGGCTGGAGGAATTTGCGAAGCTGCTTCTCTTACCGGACTGTAGACCAATCTATCTCCTTCTAGGTTGGTTCTGTAGTATTTGCCACTTCGCATCCTGCTCCCGTCCAGATCAGAGGTCATTCACCCGGTATGGCTACACATAATACTCTTTTCGCATAATAATATCTTGATCAGCAATGGTAAGGTCTTCAGAAACTTACCTCGGAACCCCTTGAAGAATATTCGCTCTACTTCAGAGTAGGAGACAAAATGATCGATGGCAAATTCTGTCACAAATCCTCCTAACACACTATCTACCCAATGGTCCATTGTGTGAGTGATGGTGTTATCAATATTTTCTAACTGCTGGATTAGTTCGGGGGTCCACGCTATGACCCACTCATCCTTCCAACACTTCTGAAATTCTACCAGTGTTGAGAGCCACTCCTGGAGCTCGATCAAAATCATTACAAAGAAGATCTCGTAGATCTCCATGAAAATGTACTTATTATTCCACTCTTCGGTGGTCAACCTCTCACTGCGGTTCTATTTTACTGCAAATTCTTGAACTTGCTGTTCAAACCATTCATCAATTTCCTTTCTCGCAAGCTTCCAGTACGGCCTTGGCATTACCTGATCCCTCTCTCAAAATGCTCTAGGTCTCGGCAACGGAACCATTTTTTGGCTCAAGGGGTCCTGACCCAGGTTCAGATGTTCGAGGTTTGCCAACAAACCCCTATAATACTGGCCCTTTCGGCAGTGACCTGCTTGTGCAGGCCAAAGTCTCACCCGAAGTAGTATGAGTGGGTGCTGGAACTAGGTTTCTGCACCCTAGGAGAGGGTAGGTAAGTCAAGCAGAGCTGCATTCACCCTTATAATGACCAGATCTTGTATCATAGAGCCTATATCTACAAATTCCCTTCGCATCCATGTGTGCAACAACAATGATACTCACAGAAATCAATAGATCATGAACTCACATAATGATAACGCAACTGTTCCAGATATTCTTTTATGAAGTAAAATAGAACAAACCCAGATCATAGCATAAATAAGTAACAAAAGTATGTTCACAACTTAAATCAATAACACATCAACATATATTAAGTAGTCAAACATCATAGATTCATATCACAGTAATTCCAGTGGATTCGGATATTCAACAATACTTCCGCATTCATTAATCTTTCAGATCTACTTACAATACCCCAAAACCCAACCTACGCACACAACAACAGGGTCCACACACAACAGGATAGAGGCCCTCTGTGCACACAACAACAAGAGTCCTTACCCAACAACCCTGACCAAATCTACCGATTCACACTTAGCAGCAATATCTTTATTGAACCCTTAGTTAAACTAAGAGGGGGGGGGGGGGTGAATCAGTTTAACACATTCATGGACTTTTAACACTTTTCATTAAACTTTATTAACACCTTCATCTCATGATCAACATAATGAGTGAGTAATCTTTATTTGTGAGAAGCAATTAATAAGCATATTAGATAATGTACCAGCAGTCTTAATATGTGAGCAACAAGTATTAGCAGAATAGATATACCATATCAACACATAGACGTCATGCACATAGACACCAGATATAAGTGGAAACCCATAAAGGGAGAAAACCACATCTTATTATTGTTGTGATGCAAAGGAAATCTCCAACTCCCTCTCACCACTGATTTTCTGTAGGCTCCAACCCACAGGAGGCTCCTACCTCAATTCTGCAAGCTACAACTTGCAAGGAAGCTCCAACTCCCATCAATTTCTCACGACACCAACCTACATGAGGCTCCAACCTCACTTCACTACAATCGATGACCTTAAAATTACAAATTGATAGGGAAGCTCCAATTTCCTTACTCTTTTCAAAAGAAAAAACAAATACTGCTGATTTACCTTGATATCGGCCTTCTTTCGAACCTCTTTCTATCATCCATCAGTCCTCATATCTGCCCCTGCATCATCTCAGCATCTTCTCGGATTCTCTATCAGCTCCTCCTTCTTCTTTGCCTCACTGCTTCATTTCTGCATACTCTTACCTCACTCTATAACTTCTTGTGCATATCAAGGTGATATTGTTTATGGAAATTCCCTTATGACTGTTAGCATTCCTCAGGGAATTTGAAATGGACAGCCATGCCTCTTTGTCTTCTGCCTTCTCATTTATTTTACCCGCTCATTCAGAAAATAATAACAATATGCATTAATTTCAATATTACAATGGGAGTTTGGTTTTCCTCCGGAGACTTGCCAATGCATCATAAACAATATAAAATCAATTACAACATTTACATTCCCATTTTTAGTTACGTATATAAATTTCACTCAGAATTCTTTCTAGCACTTGGCTTGCTGGTTTTTTCTTTTCTACTGCTGTCAGGTAACTGTTCTGCCTTCTTCTGCTATTCACTGCAATTGTGTATCTGCAACTGTCATATAACTGTTCTGCATACTCTGTTCACTGTCTTCTGCATATTCTCAGTTTTTCGTGCTTGTACAACTGTCAAATTCATTCCTGTGCATATTCCTGTTCACTATGATTGTGTGTCTGCTGTATATATATAACTACGTTACAATATATATAACTGCTGATCTAGAAATTTCGATAAACATATCTGGAGGCTTTTTTCTTCCAAGGTTATCTTATGGTTGTGAACCATGTCTAACAAATCGTATATGCGGGAACTTTGTTCTTTGCCTCAATGGGATTAAACCTTATTATAAAATCCATAATGCGCCTCCAACGTTCTCTACCTTTAATATTTTGATTATGAAATCATATATGTCGGGACCCACACTTTTGCACTCTTTGTATCTATCTGTGTGATGAATTAAACCATGGTTATTGTTATCACTATAGTAAATTTTCTATCAGAAATATTTAAAACTTTGTAACTTACTAGAGGTAACCAAGAACCACTTTTAGAATTCAGGATCTAGCCTTCCTGAGTTCCGGAGAGGGATATCTCCATATGATTTAGCTTTGTTTAGGTAACATATATTAGGCTAGCTATGATTGTGCAGTTGGGTTTGATTTTTTGAAAAGGTTGGTGGGAATAAAGGACTACAAGGGAAACCATAGAAAGATCTACCTAACCATTGGGCAATGGAGTAGCAAACAAGACTAGAAATCCTAGGCCAAAAGATGCAAATATGCTAAGGGCAAGATAGATGACCTTCCAAGGGTTTTAAAAGGATATTTTGATGAAGTGGGTGAAGTCTGGACTAAGGGAAATTAAGAATCCTTAGATCACAGATAAGAAGATTGAAGGAGGGGATCAAACTGGGACCTAGAGCAATTAAGAATTCTATGGTCCGGTTATCAAGTAGAAAACATTAAAATGCCAACTAGTTTAAAACAAGGAGTTTATTATCACTAATCCTGTTTAATTTCTCCTTAGTTGATCATTACAGAATAGAAACACAATATATGAATGAATGTAAACTTTTTAAAGGAAAACACTAAAAACAGGAAAAAGACGAGACTTATCTTGTCACCACGAGAATCCTTAGCTATGATGTCTATTTGCTTCAATTTCCAGCCTGCTGCTTCAAATTAACTCACATAAAATCCCAATGTTTCAACAGAAAGTCTATAGTAATCTTGATTATTTTATTCCACACAAAAATACTTCCAAGAGTGAAGTATTTATACAAATTCTAAACTAAAATATATTGAAAAAATATCAAGATTAGTTCACAAATATCTCCAACTGTTTTACATAAATAGAACTTAAGTAAAGGACACTCAAACTAATGCATCTATTTGGCACTATTTTTTATGGATAGGTGATAACAAAGAGAAGAATTCAAATTTTATCCAACTCTTAGTTTATGATGAGGCATCCAAGTCACTAACTGCTTCCTTTCTTTGTGCATTCTACTCCAACAATTATGCAAACTTGGGGTCCAATGATATCTTTTTATTTATCAATATGTAATAGATATGTAAAAAGTGAAAGAGGTTATTGTGGATTAATATGTTGGTGAGATAAATCTCTTTTATTTTCCTAAAATTCCTCTCCAGATGTGCACAATAGGCTTTGCAACAATATGTGTAAAACAAAGTTTTACAGAGTTTGAAAAATAGCCTCTAAAGATGTGCATGTATCTCTGATTCTGAAATCACTGTGAAAAAAGTGAGATAGGTTTTTGTACATGGGTCTCTTAGGAACAACAAAATCCTTCATTTTTGTATGATTTATTTCGGATTGGCCACAATATTCTCTGCAAAATGATGACTTAACTGGAATTTTCTGCAAAAAGTGCTTTCCAACATTGTTTAATATTTCCAAAACCATAATAGCTGTTAGAAATGTGAGAGAGGTTTTTGTAGATGGTCCTCTTAAGAACATAAACCTCCTTCAGTTTTGAAAAATTAATCTTGGATTGATCACAATAGTTTCTGCAAAACAATGACTAAAACATGAAATTTCTGCAAAAATGTTCCTTCTTGTTGTGTTTTTCATCTTTTCACTTTTTTGTTCTTATGACTGTTTTACTTTCACTTTAGACAAAATTCAATGTTGGTGAAAGTATTTTCATTTATTTTTACCATTTTACTACCTCTGTATTTACTTTTATTGTTTACCTTTGACTGCTCTGTAACTTCATTTTAACTTTCACTCTGACTTTTACCTGATACTCTTTAACTATTATGCTTTTACTATCCCTGTAAATTCTCATTTCAATTTTACCATTCACTGTGCACATTTCATCATTCTAATCTCTCTCTGTCTTTGTATATAAACTATTTGTTGAATGGAGATATTGAGTTAAAATCTGAGAATTTGGAGCAAACAATTTTGTCAACTAGTATTGAAACTGTTGGTCCAAATCCATATTCTGATAGTAACCTACAAAAATAAAAAAAATTGTTAATGAAATCCAGGTCTGTAGGGAGGTGATTGTAGGCTTTTTGAAAGACCTGTGGAATGAGATCAGTCTGTGAAGGTTTAACTCTATTTTTTAGGCATTTTGGGGAACTACTGCAAGATTATATTATTTGCAGGAGTTATTCACTTTAACAGAGATGAAACTGAGTAATGTAGGCAAAGGATGACTTTATTTTTGGAATTTTTTTCTCAATTAGGTTTTCTAAATTGGTTTGATTGAAAACATGGAATATCAAGGTAATTCATAGGTTTTAGTTGTTCAGATCCTTGATTTTAATCTCTAAACTGTGAAAATTGAGGAAATTGGCTTTAAAAAGGTTCACAGTCGAAGACAGGGCTTTTTGGTCTTTAACAGTCTTCAATTCAGTTGTATTCAGTTGGAAAAAGTCGTGGAGATTTTCTGAGGACGAATTTCAGAGGAAATGTCTCTTAAAATGGCAACTGGCTCGAAAATGGCGTTGTTAGGTTTGAAAATGGTGAAAAGGGCTCTGCACAGGCTCTCAGGGTGTAATGGTGCACATTGGTGAAAATTAGACGAAAACAAGCTCTGCGAAGGTTTCACAAGTTTAAAGCGCGAATAGGTGAAAAATTATGAAAACATTAGACTTTAACGTATTAAACCATAGTATAAACTATAGTTAAGTTACATTAAACAAAGGTTAAGCGGGAGTGGTTTTGGAATACCGGCGGTGGTATTCGCGTGGCTCAATGGTGGTAAGTGGTAATACGCTTTTCGAACGCGATGCAATAGAATCGTGACACGTCGATGCGGGGTGGTTTGGATAAACCACCCATTTCGGGCGACTTTTACAAAACATCCATCGATTACTTTGTGAGCGCGAAAATGTGTTATCGCCGTCGGATCTGGCTTTGGGGAGCGAACGATCGGGATTAAAATGGAAAGTGCGGGGAAAAGTCAATTATCGGGTTCAATATAGGCCGTAGATCTTGGGAGTAAAAGAAAATCTAATGGTTAAAAATAGCGCGATGGGGAGGAGTAAAAATGTATTGATCGGTTGCTTTGATTTTCATTCGTTGGATCAAAAGGGATTTGGGGATCGAAGGGTCTAGATTGAATCCTGATGGGAACAAGCCTTTTGATGGGATTCATATATAAAAGTGGCTTTTTCCAATGGAAAGGGTGATCGGGAAGGTTAATCAAGATTTTAACCAAGGTTAGGGGGTCGGGGAAGGGAAATATACAAGGGAATGGGTTTAGAAGTTTAGTTTAAATTAAACTTCGATATTTTTTGTTTAAAACATATAGAACATATGTTTAAAGGTTTTTCATATCTTTTATATTATATGGTTAATTAAATCGAGATGACTTAACTACCATAGGGGGTGGGATATTTATATATATAGAATACGTAGCCAAAGGGGTTGTAAGGGGGGTTTTATTTAAACATGTGGGAATAAATAACTTTGTCTTAAGTTATATTAAGTGGGTTTTTGGGTTTATTATATAAAAAGGAGTTATAAAATAGGAAAAGGTTATTTGTATAGGGAGTTAATATATAAGTTAAAGTTAATATGAAAATAGGGCATGGTATACTCAAAACACATATTTATAACAAGTAAAGTGAGGTTTTAAAGATAATTTGCATTGATATTATCACTTAACTTATGATGTAATGTTATTTTGAGGGCTTAATGTGTTTAAATGATGTAGGAAGTTAGCTAAATAGGAATTACAAATGTCTTTAAGTAAAAATGGAGTTTTACTTAGGATTATTCAAGGGAATGAGTGCATGAATGGTAAATGATGTGATTAAGGGATTAATATAGACATTTCACACTTTCAACTGATCAGTCATAGAGCCTTGGGTCCGGTCCCAACAAAAGTCAAGGAAATGCCTTGAGCCTTTCTGACTGATAGTCTAGAATGTTTCATGACTATGGGAAGGGGAAGTTAGTTATTTTGCAGCCCATGATGAATGATATTTATATTGAGACTTTTCACCTTCTTCTACCTACCCATCTTACCATGCTAACATTTTTTTCTTCCTTTGTAGTAGGTGCATTTAAGCTAGCAACCTTCACAACATTTATTCTTTCTGAAAGCAAGTAAAACTATCTAATTCTACACTTATTTCATCCATGAATCTAGATTAAATTGTTGGATTCACTTTATTTCTCTACCTAACTACTAAATTGTCATGATTAAACTGTATGACAACTCATTATTCTCTATCTACAACAAGTGAAATTGAAAAATGACAAGTTAAGATTAAACTGTTTAACTCATCATGGACTATGGCATTTATTGACACTCTGCCATAGTCAAAAAGTAAAAAGTAGTGGCATTTATGCTTGCACACTTTCATTTTTATTCATTTTTCTTTTGGGGTCTTTTATTTTTTCTAAGTCCTTTGATTATTCTTTTAGGACTTTTTACCCTCTTTTTTATTTTTCTATTTTTTTGATTTTTAAAAAAAATATGTGAATACAACTTGCAGAAGGAAAAGTATGTACAGATTTACAAGATTATCAATAGTCAAGTCAAAATTATGACCCCTATATTATAGGTTGCTAACAGTTATAAAGCCATTGGAATTCTCCATTACACAATGGTCTTCGAAATATTAATAAATATATGTTCTCGGAATTAAAGTGCAACCCACAACTACATATAATATATCGAATTATCATTTGAATATTACAATTGGACCATTGCAAAACTTTAAAATTTTCAATCTTTATAAGCAACGTTTCCTTTATGAAAACTATATGATGGCCGGTAAAACCCACAGTCCCCTATCTGATGTTTCAATTCGGTGTATAGAAGAATGCATCCCCAGATTTTAACTCCAAAAGTATATATATACCTCTCTCAATTCATACGAGAGTACGCCTCCATCTTATTGCTCGAGCTGGAAATTTAAATGAGTGCAGAACTTTAATATCTCACTATTTCCTCAAAGTTCATAAACCCCTCATTTCATATAATATACCCTTTTATCAACCCCAACACTAAGTCTTCATACAATTTTCAAATGGAGGTTTCATTGTTATCCTATGGTTCAACCTAAAACAATACCACGCATATAATATTCTCTCATATTCGAACCCCAACGCTAACCTTTGAAAGGTTCGGGCCCCACAACTTTATAAATCCTTCTCATGACTATTCAGATTAACATTTTAATGATCCCACTATTCCAAAGTTGTAACCTTCACAACATTAAACTACAATGCCGACGCCATAATAAAGTAACCTTCGGGCCCACAATATTGAACCTTTTTCTATTTGCCGATGCGATTAATCGCAACTGAATACTTCCGATTGCGATTGATGCATTTGCGAAAGACTCGATGCGATAATCGCAATCGTAGCTTTCAATAGAACGCTTTGATGTTCTGCTTTTTTCCGATGCGATGGCCTACTTTGATGCCGGAACTCAAACACGTGTGAATCACAGTTCATAAACCCATCGGGTCCGCATCTTCATCTCAATCGCAATCGAAAATTTTATTAACATGTTCTGCTGCCATTATTTTCTCTGATGCGATTCGCGAGGGTCCCACAAGGTTAATAAAACTCTTCTGTCCATTCTATTTACACATTCGGAATCAATTTGGGCTTCACCTTTGATAAAATAACATTTTATTGAATGTCGGCAGCTTTGACTGTGTGCGGAAGCCATTTCTTTATATACCCATGGCTTTATAAACTTATTACTGTTCAAGGCTCGAACCCTTAATGTGATTATAATATTTGAATACCCAAGCAATTACCTTAATGCGCGCCCAACACACAATCATTTCCTATTTAATCTGTTCGGTCTCTGATTAAACCCGACTTCCAGCGATAATAACCTCGGCCTTTTCATTAGGCACAATGTATCCACATATATATATACATCCTTTCTAACTCAAAGGTTAAAACCCATAAATAAACCTTGGCGTAGATTAAGTCCCAGCGCTAACCTTTATAATGTTCAGGCCCCACAGTCTTTATCTTACACAGTTCAACTGACCTCACTTTGTATCTCCGACCATGCAGCTTTGCTTATGATCTGACGGTGGATCATTTATCGCATTCCAGACCTCCACTCAACACCCATCCGAAGAATGAAATTTACTATCGCGCGTTTATTCTTCGGATCTTAACGCCTAAAAATAACGCGACGTGAGTGGTTTTTGGAAACCACCAAAAGACGCGTGTAAATCAATAGGTTATGTTGTGTTCCAAAACTTGATTCCACTTACCATTTTAAATTTACACGAATACCATAAATGGTTTCTCCACCTGGTTTCATGGTTCCGCCCCCTCTGTCTCAAGGTTCCATTCCTTCAATGGTCCCGCACTCAATTTCGTTTACCTTCACTGTCAAGCTATAGTTTCGCCTTTCATGGAGATTTCTCAACACTGTTATTTGGCCCATACTGCAATTACCACTGACTCATCTCCAAACACAATTCCATTGTTTTAATTCCTCCTTTACTATTTATGCTCTCGCTCCAGCCGAGTCATGGTTCTACATTCTCTGCAAACAATTGGAATGCTGTGCTGAAACCCTCTTCATACATTCGATGCTTCCTTCACGATTTCCTTGGTTTTGACTCGTGTTCTTGCTGTGTCTTCGTTCAATGCTGATCTGTAATTAAGTCTTCCTCTACTCATGTCCACTGCGCCCTCCCTTGTATTGGGCGCCTTTATTATTTCAATGTAATGCAATTCAAAGCCCAATAGGATTTTAAGAGAACTTGTATCACTTAACTAGACTTGAATTAGTTCAGTCTTCCGTGATTCAAACCCCCAGACAATCCTCAACATCGATCTAAATTCACTGGTTATCCTAAGCCCCTCTTCTAAATACTGTACAACGCTATACTTGGTACTGTATGATTTGGATCTATTTAGAGAACTAGATTGAGGGATCAATCATCTTGTGATCGATTCACAGAATTTAACAATCACCATTACTACATAGCTCAGAAATGTAAACTAGCTCTTAACACAGGGTTTGTCACACAGTCCTCATACGCCTTCTTCCAGAACTCAGACATTCTTCAACATACAATTCATATATTAATTCATTAACACAGGGTGTATCACTCACAGGTTGCGCAATTTTCATCAAAACTCAAGGCCCCCTATCGATATTAACTAACATTGGTCTCTTCTATTATCTATAGAACATCAATTTTCCAAATTATAGAGTATATATTCCATATTGTCATATAGTTGAAGTACAAACCCATTCACACAGGATTTAAGTCAATTGTTACTCATTTAAACTGAACAAATTCTTTCATTCATGTGATGAAACCACTTACAAACTCTTGCTCGTCTTTCAGCCTGATTTTCAATTCCAATGGCCCTGCTACCTCAAAAATCTGTCTCTCCAAATCTGTAGCTCTCCTTGCCTTGTTGCTATTTCAGGTGCTCCTCCTTTTCCATCTCCTTTGCCATCAATGACAACATTTCCAACACTCTTATCATTCTTAGCCTCCCTTACAACTCAAAAAGGTTCAACTACTTATACTATTTTAGCCTATGCATCCAATGGTCTGCAAACCGTGGTTTGCAGACTCTTGGTATATCCTTGACCATTTACAATGCTTTAGGGGCTTTGACCCACCCCAAAATCCATGTGCTAGACTAAATATAATAAAAAAATACACAAAATGGACCAGTTTCGCAGCTTGCAAGAGACCCTGTTCCAACAGGGATACTTTAATAAAATACATGGTGAGTAGTCAAGAAAAGCCACATAACTAACCCCTTTATGTAGTTCATTCTCTACAATGATGATGACATTAATAAACAAGTAGCTGAAGAAGAAGAGGACCAGAATAGGGAACAAGCAGATTAAATGGAAATTGTACAACATAAGTCTGAATCTGAACCTTTTTGGAAGATGATTTTTGATGGCTCTTGTGGAAAAGGAGGCTTAGGAGTAGGGGTGTGGGTATGTAATACTGAAAATAACCACGCAGAGGGTCATTCCTACAAACTTAATTTTTAGTGCACTAACAATATTTCAGAATATGAGGCACTCCTTTTGGGCTTACAACTACTAAAGAGATTAGGAACCACAAGAAGTTTTGTTCATGGGGATTATGAGCTGGTTATTAGACAAATTAAAGGAGAATATTCAGCCAAGCATCCCAGATTGAGAGCATATAGGAATGCTTCCCTCGACCTCCTGAAAACATTTGAAAAGTATGACCTTGATACAATTCCAAGAAATCAAAACATCCTTGCCAATGGGCTAGCATTTTCAGCCAACACTTGTCAAATACCTCATCCTAACAAACAATATACAGTGCAGATTAAACACTGTCCAACAGTCCTTGATAATATGAGATATTGGCAAGTCTGTGGAGATGACAAATAGATTGAAATTTTCCTTCAATCTAAAGGTGATTTTGAAGAACCAACTTAGATCTAGATTGTGAAGAAGATGGTTCCACTGAAGAAAAAAGGCACAAGGATGAACCTCCTCATAATTCTGATATCAATATTTTAGCAAATAAATATCTACATATAACATATATACATGAAGACCCAAAAAAAGAAGAGTTTGAGGTACTACAATTCAAAGATAACATCTTGCGTAGAGGACTTGTCCCTCTGGAGGAACTATTTGATTTCAATGATGTGGCCAGAAAACCAAAGATAAAACCTACAAAAAAAAATATTGAGGATTGTAATCTAGGCAGTGAGCAGGAGCCCAAGATGATAAAGTTATCAAATACAATGCTAGCGTCCAAAAAACATAAATACATTTCTTTGTTTAAGGATTTCATTGACATGTTTTCCTGGAACTATGAAGACTTGAAATATTATGATACTAATATCATCTAGCATAAGATTCCAGTGAAATAAAACCAGAATCCTTTCAAATAGAAAATGCGTAGGATAAATCCTATCCCAATGCCCTTGGTTGAGAGAGAAATCAAGAATATGTATGAGGCCAAAATAATAGTCCCAATCAGGTATTCCGAATGGGTTTTTAATATTGTACCTATAAGAAAGAAAACATGAGAGATCAGGCTCTGCAATGATTTCAGAAATCTAAACAAGGTATCACTTAAAGATAACTACCCTTTACCAAAGATGGACCATATATTGCAAAAGGTAGTGGGCTCCAGAAGGATCTCTTTGCTAGATGGTTTTTCAGAGACTAATCAAATGCTAGTGCATCTGGATGATCAAAACAAAACAACTTTTACCACTTCTTAGGGAACCTTCATGTATGTAAAAATGCCTTTTGGGTTAATAAATGCCAGTGCCACTTTCCAAAGAGAAATGGACATTGTTTTTTTAGAAGAGATTTGTCTTTTCATTGTGATCTATATTGATGATATAACAGTATATTCAAAAACTGATGAAGAGCATTTGGCCCATTTGAGAAGAGTTATTGAAAAGTGCAGAAGGTTTGAATTATCTTTGAATCCCAAAAAATAATTATTTGGTCTCGAGGAGGGAAAGATGCTAGGCCATATTATATCTGAAGAAGTAATCAAAACTGACCCCAGCAGGATTGAAGGCATACTCAAAATCAGTCATCCCAGGAACATCAAAGAGCTTCAATCCTTCATTGGAAAGATAAATTTTTTGAGAAGGTTTATACCAAACCTTGAAGAACTATTGAGAAACATCACTAACATGCTCAAGAGAGATTCAGGAGTTAAGTGGACCATGGAAGCTAAATAGTCTTTTGACTTGGTAAAGCAGGCACTCACTAAAGCACCTGTTTTGATCAGCCCTGATTTCACCAAGGATTTCATTATTTTTTCCTTTGCATCAATGAACACTATTGCTGTTGTCTTGCTGCAAAAGAATAGGGAAGGACAAGAGCAACCCATAGCATTTTTCATCCAATATTTAAGAGACACACCTTTAAAGTAAAATATCATGGAAAATAAAGCCTTTGCTTTGATCAAAGAATTGAAGGATTTTAGAGTTTACATTCTACATTCACATATCATTGCCTTTGTGCCCAATACAGTTCTAAAATACATCGTAATGCAGGATCGTGATGGAAAAAGAGGCAAGTGGATTGCTGTCATCTTGGAGTATGATTTGGAGATCATACCCACCAAAATAATCAAGGGACAGGGATTAGCCAAATTGATGGATGGGACCAATTTTCAAGCACTATATATCAACATAATTAATTCACTAGATGAACAAGAGGAACTGGCGACTCCAACTATTAAGGAAGAATTATTGAATTCTCCCTGGTACGCAGATATATTGTATGTTATATTTAATTTAAATGCTCCTCCTGGTTTGTCCAAAACAAAAGATAGATTCTTGAAATTGAAGACTGTAAAATTCTGCATTCTAGAAAATTTCTTGTACTGGAAATATTTTGGGGGCATATTTCTTAAATGTTTGCTTAAAGAAGATGCAGATAGGGTTATGTAGGAATTTCATGAAGGGGATTGTGGAGGCCATCTATACTGGAAAACCACTGCTAACAAGATCCTTAGGTTAGATTCTATTGGCCTACTCTTTTCTAGATATTCACAAAATGGTAGCTACCTGTCACAAGTGTCAAATTTTCAAGGGAAAAAGAAAGTTTCTCCCTTTTCCCTTACAACCAATCTCTGTTGAGGCTCCTTTCCAACAATGGGGTTTAGAATTCATTGGTGAAATACATCCTTCCTCCTTTGCCCAATATAAATTGATCCTTACTGCTACAGAATATTTTACCAAATAGAGGCCATTCCTTCCATAACTTCCACTGACTCGGTTATTATCAAATTCCTTGAGGCCAACATCCTATCTAGATTTCGTTTTCCTAGGAAAATCAATACAGATAACGCTGCTGCTTTTAAGTACAAGAAAATGGTGGAATTTTGCCACAAATATCACATCCCTTTGGGGAATTCAACAACTTATTACCCTCAAGGTAATGGACTAGATGACTCCTAAAATAAGATTTTAGTTAACATCATCAAGAAGTTGTTGGAATAAAATAAGAAATCATGGCATAAAAAATTGGTGCATGCATTGTGGGTTGGCAGACTGACAACTAAGATATCAATTGGCATGTCACCATACCAGTTGGTCTATTGGATGGATGTAGTTTTCCCAACATCCTTGGGAGTTCCAGACATGAAAATCATTCAAGAGGTATAAGATCAAGAAAATGATGTACAAAGAAGAATCAATCAGACCATTTAGCTGCAACAGTCCAGAGAAGAGGTTTACAATAGAACTCAGGTGGTGCAAAAAAACATAAAGAAGATCTTTGACAAAAGAAAAAAATAAAATGACTTCAAGATTGGAGATAAAGTACTGAAATGAGATTCCAGAAGGGAAGATAAAGGTAAGCATGGAAATTTTGAAAACCTATGGAAAGGGCCATATATTTTCCATTATATCAATGGAGATAATTAATTTTTTCTGCAAGATATGGATGGAACATAGCTGCCTAGAGGTCCTGTAAATGGCAAGATGTTGAAGCATTACTTCACCTAAAGACAGAGGAATTTCACCCTCCATTGTAAATACCACATTTTTTGCTTGGATATTGTTTATAGGGTAGCTTGTTGTGCTGAAAAGCAGCAAGACATATTCATAAAAACAACAAGAGAAAATTCATGAAGGACATTGTAGAGAAGAATATACAAGGCTACTGGTCTTGATGTTATTGACACTTCCTTAAATAAAAGTGCCATCCCCAACTGGAGCTACTGTTAGAGTCCTGTAAGTTACAGTATCACAAGGCGATTGTGTATGTATTATTTGAAAAATTTCATATTGTACATATATTTCAATATTCAAAAGCATTTCCAATGAAGATAAAAGAAACAAAAAAGAAAAAGAAAAGAGGGTGTTAAAAAAAAGATGGAAAATAAAGCCCCACACAAAAGAAAAAGTGAATATTTCTGAAAGTGATGCAAATCAAAATGCCATTGCTATTGAGAAAAGTTTGTGCAATCATACAATTTAAGCATGATTGTACAATTTTGATTTTTTTGTTGATAGGCTAGAAAATGAATATTTGCCAAACCATTTAAGCTTGGTTTATCAGTAGATAGGTATAAAATGACATTGGTTCAACAACTTAATCTGAACCAATATGAGAAATAAGGGATAGGTGATAGGTTATAAGTTTGAAAGGAAAATGATTTCAGGGTATGCAAGTCTAAAGGCACCCTAAAAAGAAGGAAAAGGTAAATTTTTTAGTTTGGGTAGGTAAATTGTTGAAAAAGAGGGATGAAGAAAAATGTAAAGTTAACCCTATAAATAAGCAGCCTAAAATATGCTTAATATTTTCCTATGATAACAGAGGAGAAATAAAACAAAGAAAAATCAAATTTCAAGGAAAAAATGATGCTTTAAAGCTTCGAAAGGGGGTGATTTTTATAAATATTGGAACCTTATGGTATATTTTTTATCACTAAGTCCCAATCACATGCATTTAATTTCTACACTGCACCTTTAATTTTTTCTTTATCCTAAAGTTTCATCACCCCTCGACCCTCACATCCCGACCCCACCGTCACATCGCCTGTCCTGTCACACCCCATGTCATCCCATCCTCACCTGCGTTAAAACACCTCGCAGATCCCCACATCTCCATGCACCCACCACACATCCGACGAACAACATATAATTCCACCCCCCTCACCCTCTGAACGTTAACAACGGGGGGGGGGGAAGTCCAAAATGGGCGGTACCCAATACCGCCAAGCACACTACATTTAGTGCCCCAGGGCTACTCGTACCCCCCGATAGAACTTACCACCTACACCCCCCTTCGAAAGCGGTTTCCACCTCCACAAAAAACCATCCCCCCATCAACTGCTAGCTTATCTGTTGCCCGCTCCTCCCATGCAATGTTCTCATTGAACTGTCCACCCCCGTCCATTCGAATTCACTCCCTCCAAGATAGCCATTGCATCACGAATGGTTAGGTCATTGTCCAACGAAGCCGTGCCACCCCAACATATCACCAATCACGAGTTAAAAACCAAATTCATACCTGATACACAGTTTTACTATGTTTATTTTGTTTAAAAGTTGTAGAGATCTAATTGGCTGAGAATTACAGGAAAGCTTAGAGGTTAAACAAATTTTCGTAAGGGAACCCATGTCCACCAAAGGTACCAACATCTCTCGGCCAACCGGGTTGCAGTTTCACTGTCAAAGCATTCTGATCTTGGTCCCTCCTACTCTCTCCCTTCCCCAATAGAAATTTTTTACCCTCTCTACTCCCTTTTCTTACATCTGATTCTCCATTGCAAATTGAAGACATGTTAGAGAATATTAACCATGCCTCCTAAGAAGGATTAGAAACCTTTCAACCCCATGGTATACCCATAATTTTACTTGTTTCATACGGCCCTGGTATACCGAGATTACAAAATTCACGAGACAAAGTCAGACCTTGACTTGTTCGATGTCTACTGTTGGCTCGAGGACAAATTTCTCTATGAAGCCGATGATATCAGTTTTTGGGAGACCCAATTGCCTCTATACATTTTCCCCAACACTCATAGTGGCCCCGAATTCATTAGAAAATTCTAGGCCTACTATGAAATCAATCAAAGGTCCATAGTCACCCCAACAGGAGAAATCCTATTCACCATCAATGCCCAATCTATTCAGCAAATGGTGCAGGCCCCCACACCTGAAAAATCAGTCCCCTTTTCTTACAAAGCCCTTAGGGAAATTTACCAGAGAATATATTTTGCCATTAGAGCCAAAATTATACAATTTTTCATGGCAACTGATGTACCAATGCCTATAAAAAACCAACCCTACCCTACATCTAGTTTTCCTTAAAGAACCAAACAGATAGTCATTGTCGTATCTTATTTATTAGGCTATCATTCTGATTAGTGGGTTGATGAAACTGTGATAGGATTTTTGTCCATTATCTCTTCTGAAGCTAAGCCCTCCATCATGTTTAATTATGCCCAGTTCCCGACATATGCCATACATGAACAGTTCTTAAGGTTTCACACAGAGGAGGTTTTAAAATACACCTCTATGTTAGTGTATATGTTTGTGTATTTCGAGTCCAACATATTTCAGTTTCAGGTTTCCAAGGTAAATGAAGATGCAGAGACCCAATCCATCATCTTCTGCACCACCCTACTATTTAAAGAACAAAAGAACTATACATATAAGGAGTTTGTAGATTTTTTTGTGCACCCAGCCATCAACACACTTAGTAGTGCAGTAGAGCTCAGGATAAGTGAAGAGATTAGGAAAACCATGCAACTAACAGAGCAGGTGAAGGTAACAGATTGGTACTTGTATCAAAATTATACATAAATTCGAGTTTATGGAAGTGAGATAGCCCCTTACAAATTACCAAAGTTCCTCTCCATAAGGGTATTTGCAATAGAGTATATAAGGGAGATGATAGATCTAGATGAGCTCCATTTTATTTATGCAAAGAAGAAGGCTAAGTTCAAGATCAAGACACAAGTTGGGCCTTTCATCTGCAACAATAGAGCAGCAGGCGAAGAGGCAGACAAAATACTGAAGGGGATGGGTTTCAGTCATAGTTTCACCTGGTCCTATGACCCTGCAGGGATTATCTCCAAGAAAAGGGTAGAAAACAAATCCACACCCTATGTTCATACACATAGATCCGCAATTGAGTAGTATGCTAACCAAACATAATGGGTGGCCAACACCCTCCAAGAAGATGAGGAACAAGTGATATCCACTTCAGGTATTCAGACCCCAACACCACAAGAAAGGAGAAATGTAGAAGAAAAAGAAGACAAAGGGAAAGAACCAAAGAAGGAGATAAGGAGTAAGAGGCCTAGAGAGGATTGGTCACCTTCGGTGACTGATACTTCTAGCAAATAATTTAAGCTAAAATATAGGAAGAGGGTTCAAATTCATATGGAGACCGATCAAGAGGATGAATCAGGGCAACAGACAATGATTCACATCATGGATACTCCTAAATCATCAGCATCACGGGGAGAGACAATGACCTAAAATACATCATCGACCACAATGTCTGTTCAACAACAAGGTATACAAGCATCTGCTTCCAGACCTACCATAGAAGGCCAAGAGAAGTTTATCTTTGAGATATTTAAGGAAATAAAATTGAGAAATGAGGTGTTGAAGACCAATACATACAACCAATTCTGGAAGCAGACTTAAAGCTCACAAAGTAGGCTACAATCAAATTTTGACACTGAAAAAGGGAGGATGCAGATGGCATTCCTAGAAGACTTGGTCCCACATCTTCAAGGAGCATGATATTATAAGAAAGAATCAATCGAATTTAGTGCCAAGGACATCCATCCTATTGACCAGATGGAATTACATAAGCAGACAAGTGAGATGGTAGCCTCGACATCGACAAGTACTACTATGAGATTTTCAAAACTGTAGGTGACTTTATCCAGCACCCAATTAAAGCTCAAGATGGAGAGGATATCTACCATGGCTAGAGACTAAGGATCAAGACTTTATAAGATATAATAGTGAAGCTTGGGCATGACCCAAACAATATTCAAGCTGTGGAGGAGTTGATAAAGAAAAATAATGCTAACATAGCAGTCCTCAAGAAATAGCTAAAGATGTCAGTGACATAAGACCCCTTTGCTAAGGGCATTGAGGAAGATGAGGCATAGAAGATATAATTGATGAATCTAGTTATTGAACAGTGTGCCAAAATCAAGCAAATGGAGAATGAGATGAAGAAACTACTGAAGGAAAAAGAGGAAGCAACTCGAGGAACACTCATCCCCTTAGAAGTTGTCCCCATATCATCCATTCCATCAGGTTCGGGCAACTACTAGAGCATCTAGTGGTATAGATCAACTGTCAAAAGGAATAGAGAGCATGACCCTGCAAACACAGGAGATCAAGAAGTTGGAGGCAAAAATTTACATCATAAGGGATCAAAAGGCCAGATCAGAAACTACCCAATAGATAGCCAAGAAACAGATAGAAAGGTTGGAGAAGGCAGAAAAGGATTTCTATGCCAGCAACATATTGGGTCAAATGAAATTGGTAGTTTGGGGAAGCATCATAGAGATAGTGGATGGAATGTGGCATTACATCGACATTATTTTTAAACAGAAGGAGCTAATTGACAGATGCAAGGTGGCTATTGATAAATCCAGTCAGGAGTTGGGAAATATGATAACAATAGCCCCCAAGATCATAAAAATTCTGAAATCAAAAACCAGTTTCGAGCTGGAAGAACTAGATATAAACGACAGGACAAAAACCATCCTATAGGTAAGAAGAGTCCTCACTAAAAGGAATTTAGTGATGCAATTGGAAGAGAAGTGTCATGAATTGGACATGGCCATTGGCAGATTCTTGAACAATATTGAGCCCCTGAGAGCCAAAGGACTTCCCTCGCTATATGTGATAAAAAAAAGCTGGTCCAAAAGGGAGATTACATGACCAAGCTCAGGGAAGTGGCTAAGGATACCACCAAATTTTCCAACATTAAAGGAAACGTGACTGGGAAGGTTGTGTTGGATCTCCTGAGCAACGATATCTTCATTCAACATGAGCTGAAGCATGTTTTCATCACCAGGCCTAATTTTAGCAAATACACAGATGTGGATGAAGTGTAAAGATAGGTCATAGGTATGAGGATTCCAAGAAAGAAGGAGTGGGGAAAAAATTGCATGTACAAGGACTGAAAGGGCACGATCAACACGTTAGCACAACCCTTGATCGATCTGAAAATCCAGCGTCATGTCATATTTAATAATTCAACAGCGGTGACCCAAAAAGCAAAGCCAGATGTCAAGGCCACCAGTGTTTCCTCTTCATGACCACCTCATCCACCTTCAGCCTACCTTTTTATTTATGAAGAGTTGCCGAAGTTAATGTTACAGTCAGAAGTTAATTTTATAGTCAGCGTTTTGCTATAGATATTTTTTGTTCGGGCCTTTCATGGCCACAATTTTCAAGTTCTAATTATATTGTAGTTAATGAAGGTTGCCAAATTAGATTAGTGCAACCAACATAGTTGCAGTTAAATACTTCTTGTATTTTCATTATCAAGGGTTGGACCTTGTTAGATTCTGCATTGTAAAATATCATTGTATTGGAGCATTGTAGTTTTTGCTGGGCATCAATAATAAGAAACCATTCACAGGATTCTTGAGCTATGTTAATGGTGATGTTTCTTCTTCTGTGTTAATGCTTTTTCTCTTTCTTTCTTGTTGTGCATCAGTTTATTTGATTGTAAAACAAAAAATTTAGATTAATATTTGCTTAAATTCTCTTTAGCTATTACTGAACTCACTGCGTTCTTTCATCTCATATTCATACTGCTAGTAATATCTAGTCTGCATAGTTAGCTTTCCCTATGAATTCCCTTGAAAAGTTGATGCATAATTCAACCTTTTATGACTCCATAGCCCAATGGATCAAGTTTTACAGCTCTATCTGTCCAACCACATAATCAATTAAAACAAAGAACCCTCATAATTTCTATAACTAGCATCATATCAACATTTATAACCATCAAGCTAAATCATAAAAAACAGAGAGATCCCTCTCTGAGTGTAGGAAGGCTAGGTCCTGGACTCCAAATCAGTTTGATGTTGTCCTTTGTCGTTTATTCTTGCCAATATTATAAATTACATGGCCAAAACATAATGGCGACTATACTGGGGAAGTTTATTGAAAAGCTTATCATTTCATTAGAAATCAGTAACCCCAGTCAAAATATTGTGTGATTCAAGTATTTTCCACAGATTGGTTTTTCAGCTCTTGTAAAACATTCAGCCTGTCTATTCTTTGGGTCCAAATTCTGGCTCAAGAAGAATCTTTACCAGATCTCATCCTGACCCAAATTCCCCTGCAGTAGTTGACAATCCAGAGAAAATTTCGAGAAAAACCCCTAGAGCAGAGAGTCCAACTATTAGCAAGCCTCTTCACAGAGCAAGTTCCCTCCTTGAAAACCTTGCAACCTTGTAGGACATCCAGTTTGACTTACACTTTGAACAAGGCTTTTTTAGGGCCAAATCTCAGAATTGAATAGCCCAGATAGTTTTCGACCCATCTATATTACAAAAAAGTCCAGTTGGGGAAGCTTGCATCTCCACCTAAGCTGACCTTCATCTTCTCCAACACTTTGACTCCCTTCAATGTCTGGTGGCAGAAATCAACTCAGTTATTGATGATGCTCACCTTCAACAGTCTGTAGAATTATCTGTTCTTACTACAACAACTCCCTCTCTTATTTCCAAGTATTCTCATCCTCAGTAAATTTGTCTGGGTGTATCTGCAGCTCATACCATCTCCTTGAACATTTCCCATCAGATTGTCCAAACCCCCACTCATACACCAATTTTCCACCTTTCTCCATTTAATCCTCCACCTCCCTTGGTTAACCCTCCTCTTATTAACCCCCCTTGGTTCCCCCCACCACCAATTATGGAAGTCTGGTATGCCCCATTGACACTACCATTACTTGTGGTGCCTATGCCACAAGATTATCAGTCCAAGATCCCATGTTTTGATGGAACTGGTCCTGAAACTACTCAACAACATGTGGACAAAATGAATGACTCTTTTGATTACCAAGAGATAGATGATGAAACTATAAAATTGAGAATGTTTGCTCAAAGTTTTGGAGGAGAAGTAAAAAAATGGTTTAAAATCTTGCCACAGAATAGTGTCCATGACCTCCCTTCCCTTCATCAGCCATTCACAAATAAATGGTAAGTTAAGAAAAATCCTCTTCAAATCTTGTTAGATTATGAAAACATCAAGAGAAATGTTGGATTTAGTGTCCAAGACTAGTGTACCAGGTTTAATAGTGTATACAATGCACTCCCTCCTCATATGAAACCCCCACAAAGTTTAGCCCTGATGAAATTCCCAAATGATATCGATCCATAGATGGCCTATCAGCTTAGAGAAAGATATCCTGCTACATTAGAAGACATGCAGAGGGGTGAAGTAAGTGTATAAGACAAAATGATTGCAAAAAGGAGTAGAATGAGAAATGAGAAGAGATTCACTATAATGGAAGAGCCTGCATCCTCCACATTTGATGCTAAGATTGATAACCTAGTGAGGAATATGGAGAGAATGATGGAGAGAATCAACCTAAATGGGAGAGTTATCCTTAGGGAAAATCAACCAGCTCCTCAGGAAAAGAAACCAAAACTTTAGAAGAAACCCCCCTCAAATAAGACAAAGAGAACAAAGAGTCCTGACCAGCAAATAATGCCTCCATTCCAAGAAAATTATGCTGATGAAGATGAGGGAGTGGTTGAAGAACTAGAAGAAAGTAAAATTAATCTAATGGGAATTAATGAAGAGGATTCTGTTTTCCTTACTAAAGAAGAACAAGATTTATTTTCTCTGACTCAAACTGAAGTAGAATTTCAATAATCTGAATATTATAAACAAGGGTTTGAGAATTCCATCATGGAGTTACATAGACAATATCACCTCAGGAAGAAGAAAAGTTTTGATAATTCCAAGAAAAAGAGCTCTGAAAACTCTTCTAAAAAGGTCCCTGAAAATGATCCCAAGAAAACAATACAAAGCTCAAAGAAAGCTATTAATATCCCTGGAAAGAATGATGTGGAAATCAACACTAATAAACCAACTGTCAGCCCTAGAAAAACTGTTCTAGATGATATCCCCACTATAAGTGAACAAACCAAAGTTGTTGCTAAAATGGTGCCTAAGAAAACTAATTCGAATCTGCCAAAAACACAAACACCATACAACATTGAGAACGAAATTGCTAAAATAAAGGTCTCAATTCCTCTCACTGAATTGGTAAACAAGGATGTATATAGGTCCCAAGTCGTAAAGGAACTGAATATTGGAGACATTACAGATAATGTCAATCTGAATTATGATAAACCTGAACTTTCGTTTTGGATAGAAGTAGAGGGAAAATCCCAGGAGGGAGGTGTTCCCCCATTTTATATCAGTTTGAATATTCATGATAAAATCCTCCATATTGCCATGTTAGATTCAGGTGCCTCTCATAATCTTATGCCAAATGAAGTCATGGAGAAACTTGGCCTTGAAATAACCAGACCCTACAAATATTTGTACTCGTTTGATTCCAGCAAAGTCAAATTTCTAGTCCTTATCAAAGATCTCTGTGTTACTTTAGCCCAAATACCAGCCAAGAGTTTAGTGATGGATATAGTAGTGGCTGACATCCCTCCTAAATATGGCATGCTTCTATCACGTTCATGGGGAGCCAAGCTTCAAGCGACCCTCCAAATGGATATGACTTATGCTACCATACCAATTTTTGGTCAGCAAAGAAGATTGTATAGGGTGACTTTAATGAAATACATGGTGAGAAGTTAATAAAATAAACATAAATACCCCCTTTACTCTGTTCATTCTAACCTTGAATCATTCATTTTCTACAATGATGATGACGTTAATAAAACAAGTAGCTGGAGAAGAAATGGACCAAAATAGGGAACAAGCAGATAAAATGGAAATTGTACAACATAATTATGAATCTGAACCTTTTTGGAAGATGATTTTTGATGTCTCTTGAGGCAAAGGAGGCTTAGGAGCAGGGGTGTGGGTATGCAATACTGAAAATAACCACACAAAGGGTCATTCCTACAAACTTAATTTTTAGTGCACCAACAATATTGCAAAATATGAGGCACTCCTTTTGGGCTTACAACTACTAAAGAGATTAGGAGCCACAAAAATTTATGTTCATGGGGATTCTGAGATGGTTATTATACAAATTAAAGGAGAATATTCAACCAAGCATCCCAGTTTGAGAGCATATAGGAATGCTGCCCTCGACCACCTGAAAACATTTGAAGAGTATGACCTTGCTGTAATTCCAAGAAATCAAAACATCCTTGGCAATGGGCTAGCATTTTCAGCCATCACTTGTCAAATACCTTATCCTAACAATCAATATACAATGCTGATTAAACACCATCCTGCAGTCCCTGATAATATGAGATATTGGAAAGCCTTTGGAGATGACAAACAGATTGAAAATTTCCTTCAATATAAGGGTGATTTTGAAGAATCCGTATTGGATCTATATTGTGAAGAAGTTGGTTCCATTGAAGAACAAAGGTACAAGGATGAACCTCCTCATAATTATGATATAAATATTTCAGCAAATAAAGATCTACATAGAACATAAATACATGAAGACCCAGAAAAAGAAGAGTTTGAGGTACTACAATTCAGAGATAACATCCTACCTAGAGGACTTGTCCCTTTGGAGGAACTATTTGATTTCAATGATGTGGCGAGGAAATCAAAGATGGAACCTACATAAAACAATATTGAGGATTTCAATTTGGGGAGTGTGCAGGAGCCCAAGATGATAAAGTTAGCAAATACAATGTCAGCGTCCACAAAACATAAATACATTGCTTTGCTTAAGGAGTTCATTGATGTGTTTTCCTGGAGCTATGAGGACCTAAAATCTTATTATACTAATATCATCCAGCATAAGGTTCCAGTGAAAGAAAATTAGAATCCTTTCAAACAGAAACTGCGTAGGATAAATCTTGTCCTAATGCCCTTGGTTGAGAGGGAAATCAAGAAGATGTATGATGCCAAAATAATAGTCCCAATCAGATATTCCGAATGGGTTTCAAATATTGTACATGTAAGAAAGAAAACAAGAGAGATTAGGCTCTGCATTGATTTTAGAAATCTAAACAAGGTATCACATAAAGATAGCTACCCTTTACCAAAGATGGACCATATATTTCAAAAGGTAGCGGGATCCAGAAGGATCTCTTTGCTGGATGGCTTTTCATGGTATAATAAAATGCTAGTGCATCCATATGATTAGCACAAAATAACTTGTACCACTCCTTGGGGAACGTTCGTGTATGCAAAAATGCCTTTTGAGTTAATAAATGCTGGTGCCACTTTCCAGAGAGCAATGAAAATTTATTTTTCAGAATATATTGGATTTTTCATTGTGATCTATCTTGATGATATAAAAATATATTCAAAAAATGATGAAGATTATTTGGCCCATTTGAGAATTTTTTTTGAAAAGTGCAAAGGGTTTAGATTATCTCTGAATCCAAAAAAATCATTAATTGGTCTTGAGGAGGGAAATCGGATGGGCCATATTATATCTGAAGAAGGAATCATAATTGACCTCGACAGGATTGAAGGCATACTCAAAATCAGTCATCCTAGGAACATCAAAGAGCTTCAATCCTTCATTAGAAAGATAATTTTTTTGAGAAGGTTTATAGCAAACCTTGTAGAATATTGAGAAACATCACTAACATGCTCAAGCGAGATTTAGTAAGGACAAGAGAAAACCATAGCATTTTTCAGCCAAGCTTTAAGAGACGCACCTTTAAAGTAAAATATCATGGAAAAACAGGCCTTTGCATATATGTAGAGCGAAATTTTAAAATTAAATTCTAATGGATTTTTAATGAATTGATCCAGGATGACCATTAGCTGGAGAGAGAGGGAGCATAGCACTATTGACAATGAGGTCACAAAGGACCGATTATCCTTGGATATACTCCGAGGTTGCAGATTTCTGAAGTTCTTTGAAATACGAAATATGAAAATGAACACCATATTGCTCGAAATTATTGTAATTTATTGGGACCCATAGGAGGAATATTTCATGATCGATTAAATGCCACTAAGGATCGAAATTAAGAAAATTTATTTCATAACTAGACTCTCTCGTAGATGGGAACCATTAAATTTGCAAATTAAACCACAAGAGGGCTAAATGGCGAAGATAATATTCAAGTATACTATACTGAGGATACTTAGAAGGTCGAGACACATATCCCAATCAGAGATGTGCAAGGTTTGCAAATGAAAATACTTCTTTTCACCATTTTCAGAGTAGCCAGATCAACTTCCTTGCATCAAGCTTCATGAGGAAACATGAGTTTGGCAGTGGAATGCATGACCACACTATATGATTGGTGCACAACCTTATTTAAAAACTTGAAGAAACAATTGACCTCGATCCAAAATAATAAAACAAAACATTTTGGTTATGGGACCATTCTATGCACATTCTTCTTCGAGAGGATTCCAGGGCTTCGTCCCAAGATTATCTCTACCATTAGCAGCCCTCGAGATCCGTAGATAGATATATGGGTAGATCTGATGACGAGGCTGGGGGGTGGCAAGGTCCCCAAGACTACATGGGATGATGAGTTATTCCTATGGTGGGGAGAACAAGTCATCATGGTAGAGGATTATCCCTATGCTGGCATGGATTTTAGGGAATATCCATATTTTCCCCTGCCACCTGATGCAATATGGGGGGCGATTGGTAAGATCACACAATGATTTTTGATAATATGATTTTTTTTTTTAATGTTATTTTAAATATATTAAAATGAATCAAATATTTTTGTTAGGACAATTGACTTACAAATTTATGGATCATGTTACAGATATTGGACCAGTGAGAATTGAGGGCTTCCCGAGGCACAAGCGTCGTGGAAGAGAATCTGAGGATGTCGTAGAAGACCCAGGGAGAGTACTCCATGCTATAAAGAGGAACCTGGAGAGCCTGACTCGCCAAGTCCCTATGGCTGTAGTGGAGGACCTTCCCGAGGCTATACAGAGACGTATGGTCAGTGTACCACGTGATTGGGTGCGGCTGTTCTGCTGTGTGGCGACAAATATAGTGTTATTCCATAACACCTACCCATGGCAGGGTCCACAGGGATAGATTTTTATTATGATCAAATGAGTGTAATATTTTTTGATGATGAACATGATCGGGCATAAGCCCTAATTTTGTAGGACATGATTGTCCAATATATATATATATATATATATATATATATATATATATATATATATACAACGATTTATAAGGTGCGATTGTATCATATCTACAATGATGATTGATGTTTTTTATATTTAATATATTGAATGATTAATATGCCAATCAATTGCTTGATTAGCTAATGAATTTGCAAACGAATTTTCTGAACGTGGAATGTGAATGAATGTAACATAATGAAATGAACATTGCAACAAAGACACTCTAAAAAACAATTAATGTAAAAATGGATCTCTGACATGATAGATGTTGTTTAATTATGAAACCACTAGTTGTGAATCCAAGTACACTACTAACGAATCAATACCAAGATACATTGCCTCCGAAAGTAGATTGACCATAACTGTATACTCTACTATATTATTCAAAGCAGGACTAATGCATATGCCCCTTGAGACTAGCAACTGATTGGATTAGGGTATGTCGACTAGCAACATCAACAAAGCCAAAATGACTCATATCATCCATAAACACCTACCAAAGCAGATCAAAATCATCAAAGTCACACCAAAAATTGATATACAGATATGCACAAAAAATACAATATATGCAGACAAAGAAAAAGCTAGGCAACAACCTAGGCATAATACTTCTTGAGATAAAGCCCATTTCTGGGCTCTGCCAGCTCGTTTTCGTTGAAATCAACCAAGCCTTAAGCTCCCTTCTTCATGACCTTTTTAAAAATGAAAGGGCCATACCACATGGATCTGAATTTTCCTACCCCCAAGGCATCCTTGTCCTGAGCGTAAACCAAAACAAGGTCACCTTCAGAGAAAGCCCTAGGTTTGACAGCTTTATCATACTAAACATTCACTCGTTTCTTATGAGCCTCGTTTGTCATAGATGCATCTCGGCGCTTCTCATCAAGATGTTCTAGATAAACAAGGAATTCTTCGAGACTTCAAGTGTTAGAAAGAAGCTCTATAGCAAAATTAAGGGAAGGAATCTCACACTCAAGAGGAAAGATCGATTCCAGACCATAAACTAGTTGGAAAGGAGTGAACCCGGTTGTAGTCTTAACAGATATCTTGTATGCCCAAAGTGCAGGATACACCATGACATGCCAATTGGACCTAGCTTTATCGATTGTCCGTTGAAGGATAACCTGTAAGGATTTGTTTAGGGCTTCAACCTACCCATTGGCCTAAGGATAATATGGAGATGAATGCTCCTATGGAAAACCCAACTTAAGAGGCGATTCAACCATCATGGTGTTCTCAAAATGACTGCTATGGTCAGCAACAATCTCTTTGGGAATACTGAAGCGAGAAATGACTTGGTTGAATAGAAACAGGGTTGTTGTTTCACCATCGTTTTCAAAATTAGGCATAGCCTCGTCCCACTTCGTAAAGTACTATACCACTACGATATTGTACTTGTCACCCTTTACCAAAAGCAGGTTACAGGTAGTAAAATCAATACCCCACTTAGTGAATGGACTGATAGAGAAAATAGGAAAGAGTGGAGCTGGATGAACGTGCATATTCCGAGTATAAACCTGACAAGGATGGAATTTTTTGACCACCTCAACACAATATTTGAAAATCAAGGTCCAAGAATATCCTGCACGCAAAATATTTTGGACTATAGTAAGCCCAGATAAATGACCACCACAAGCTCCACTGTGACAATCATTCAACACAACCTCAACCTCTTCGAGATTCAAGCAACGTCTAAGGATCAAATCGACCTCGCGACGATATAGAGTGTCACCGATAATAAGATAACTCTTTTCTAAGTGACGTAACTTTCAACGCTCATCTTTCAAAAAAGATAAGGGGAACTTCGAAGTTTGGAGATAAACAATGAGATATCCATACCAAGGATCTTGTGAAGAAATGAGGAAACGATGTTCATCAGGTAATGAATCCTCATAAATAATCTCATCTCCAAAAGGAAACTCAGATATCAACTCTACAAATACCAAATATTTCTTGGATTTGGCAGACAAAATTCGAGATCAAACTCTTGCAAAATGAAAACCCATCGATTGTATTTTCCCCCAATCACTCGACTCCTGAGAACAAATTGAAATGGATTAATTGCTGCCAAAACATATGTTTTGCGAAGAAGAATGTAATGCCTAACCTGCTGGAAAACATGGATGGCTGCCAAGGCTAATTTCGCAATGGGAGAATACCGTAGCTCAATACCTACCAAGCCTCGACTTAGGTAATAAATGAAATGCTCATAAAGAGAATCATACTCCTAAACCAGAACCATACCTATAGTATATTCTACTGCAACAAGATACACAAGGAAATCTCTGCTATAATCAGGTGGAATCAATAATGGAGGAGATGTCAATGCCTTTTTTAAAGCATCAAATGAGTGTTGAGCAAAGTCATCCCAGAAGAATGGAATTCCTTTCTTCAAAAATCTCATAAATCCTTTTTCCACCTCAAAATAATTAATGATAAATCTCCTTAAGAGATTCACCTTTCCTTTTAGAATATAAAGTTTACGAATAGAAGACGAGGGAGAAAAATGAAGTATTGCCTCAACCTTGAAGGGATCTCCCGAATCCCTTCAATAGACATGATGAATCCCAACAACCGACCAGATGTGACGGCGAAAATGCACGTATTATGGTTCAACCAAATTTTATAATGAAGACATCCTTCAAAAAATTATCGAAGATGAGAGGGATGATAAATTATCTTTTGAGAACGAGCAGCTAAATCATCCAAATAAGCTTCGATGATATGCTTGATGTCGTGGAAAGCATAAGACATGGCCCGCTCGAAAGTAGCCCTAACACTTTTAAGGCCAAAAGGCATATTTTTGTATGAAAATGTACCCCAGGGGAAAAACAAAAGAAGACTTATGCTAATCTTCAGGATGGATGGTAATCTCATTGTATCTCGAGAAAATATCCATGAAGGAGAAAAAATCATTCCTCGTACACTCATCAATAATCTGATCAATAAATGGTGTGGGGTAATTATCCTTCGGATATGACTTATTGAAATCCCTTACATCAATGCAAACATGGATCGTTCCTTGTTTCTTATCCATAGTCATTAGATTTGAAACCCACTCAGTTAAAGGAGCGGGGTATATGAAACCCGCCTTAAGCAGCTTCTCAACCTTGGCCTTGATAGCTGTTGTTTTCCTAGGTTTTACAGGATGAAGCTTTTGCCTTATAGGCTTAGCATTTTCATAAGTCTTGATCTCATGCTGGACAATATATGGATCAATTCTAGGCATTTCCTCATAATACCAATCCAACACATCTCGAAACTCTCTAAAGAGATCGTTATAAGTCTGAATCTCTTCAGTGGAAAATTCAACTTCGACAAAGAAATTATCAATAACGTTGGGATCTATGGAAATGTTCACCAGGATAGTCCCAGAAATGATAGCCATGTTCCCTTCAGCAAAAACTTGTGTTGGGGCTAAGGGGTTTAAAGACCGGGTGAATAGGATGAGAAGAGACAGGTGTAGACAATCTTGATTCAACTTCTTAGAATTATGGAATAAAATAGGACCGATGATGAAAATCATCCCACGGTATTTCCACGCCAATCATTTCTTCAAGGATAGCCTCTTCGGATGGGAGAAAAATATCAAGGAAAGCATGAGCAGAAGATGAACTAAGTGTCCAAGATGGAGCCACATTTCCATCCAAATCCTATGGTGAGAGATAAACTGGAACAAAATTTGCAGAGTCAATGATATATTGATAGGAAATCTCTTTTGCAGACACAGGGAATGCCATTCCACCCACTTGAACTTCCTCTATTGTGGAATTAGGAGAAGGTAACGTCTAAGGATAAAAAAAAGAGAGAGTTCTAAATAACTCTCTTCGATTAGGAACCCTGGAGGATGAGATAGCATTAATATACACAAAAGGAGGTAGAAGATAAAAGGTACCCATCAAAGAGGTATACATTCCAACCCCCAAATTCTCCATAGGTTTCTTGGCATCATTCACCAAGGGAACAGTCGAGTCAGAAGATGCATTTGGGTCTATCGGAGAATATCCCATTTGATCAATAGTGGCAATCCTCCCTTCACGGGGAAAACACAAGATGCAAAATAAATATGAAGTAATAGCATCCATTTCATAAATCCAATTCTGCTCCAATAGAAGATTGTAGTCCAAATTAGCATCAACTATCTTGACTTCAATATTAAGAACTTCACCCCAAACAAATATGGGAAAATACGGAACAATTCCATGTGGTCTGTGAGAATGACCATCAAATGGAGTGAGAAGATTAGGTGAAGGCACAACTAAAGAGGATCCTGTGGCTTTCCAACATGATATAGACATGACACATGTGGAAGCACTGTCATTGACTATTGTTCAAAAAATATTGATCTTCTAATATGTGGACTTAATTTGAAAATCCTTGTGATGAGGAAGTCTCTTCTTAAGATTTGACATATCAAATGTGATCATAAGAGAGTTCTTTGGATAAATTTCCCTGATCACAGTAAGAAATGCACTTCTTTGTGCTGGACATGACTGGAGTACCTCTAATGCAGAAATAGCACAAGGGCTCTGAGCCAGATCTTCTAGAATGGAGTAGTTATGGGCAACCTTGTCATTAGGGTTGATTGTCATACGCTTAGTAGAACCTTTCGAAATCCAAGGTATAGGCTCAATTGCATGCCTCTCTATATGGAGTGGCTCAGAATTACTAGGAGCACCCTTAGATTTTAAAGACTCAACTTCACCATAATCACGAGATATCGTAGCGATATCAGCATGAGTAATAATTATATATACATTTGAGGAATTTTCCCCATCCTGGTTGCCCCTAGTGGGAGCTCTAGTATTAGCATTCACGCTAGTAAGCAGCTGCTACCCTTGGGGAAAAGGGTTTTTGGGACAACCTGGGAACTAGAGGAACCCTGCTGAGCTAACAAGCACTGAGCATCCTAAATTTTAGGGAAGAGATGAGTAATATGGCCTCTGGTGCATAAATTGCATGGAAACTTAACTTTCTTCTTTGCCTCTATCTTACCCTCGTCAACATTATTGTTGGATATTTTTTCATTACCCTCCCCATCCTTTTATTTCTTCTTATTATTCCGTCCCTTATTATTCCCATAATATTGTTAATTTCCCTTCGAGTTAGAAGCTTAAACAACATTAATAGTTAAGGGATGGGAAGGAGCAGACGCCAACATCGTAGCCTGAACAGAAGGAGCCGATTGTAAATACAACTATTGCAATTGATTCAAAAGGTTAGCTGTGCCACTATCAATCGAACCGATAATCCATCAGCATGAGGACCTGGCTTTGATTTGGATAAATATTCTTTGGTATGAGTAGAATCTAGAAAAATAATTTTAAGGACCCTAGATTGAGAATAGATCAGTTCTAACTGTTGGGCTATAAAGATAGCATGTTCCTTAGAGAATACCCCAAAAGGGATACATCCTTCGAGAATTCTGGTTGTAAATATTTAAGAAACCATTCGAGAAGGAATTCATTAGGAATTTTATCTTTGATGAGCCTCTTCCTTCTCCTCCATTCCTGAATATGATCAGAAATGTGTGTTGCCTTATCCTATAAAAAATCGGCTAGGAGATCAGTCCCAGTAGCATAACGAATAGGCAACTGGAAATGGTTCAGAAACATAGTAGCCAACTCACCAAATGAAGCAAAAATGCCCCCTAGTAAGCTCAATGTACCATTTTGCAGCGTTTCCAGTTAGGGTGCGCTGAAATAGTCTCAACCTAATCGAATCATCAATGAGGGAGTTCGAGGAGCACCATAAATGGAAAGTGGTAACATGGTCGGTCGAATCCTCACTACTATTCCCTTCAAATTTTGGAATATCTGAGGGAAGTTTAGTAGGGATTGAAGGCCAACCCGAGCTATATCGAATTGGATCATTCATCAATTTTGATAAATTTGGCAAATTCAAAGTTGACAGGAATAGTAACCACAAAGGGGCTTGAGAATTCCATCCATCAACGAAAGGATTCCAAACATTCTGGAAAGAATGCCCTGGATTTGTAGAGGCACCAGGTTGCCATGGATTATTTGCAGAAAAATCTGAGCCATAAGAGAAACCTTGTGGCCTAAAAGCATTCAGAGTAGTACCCCATCCCATCATAGGATTACCATAAACAATGATATTTACCCAAATAAAAGTGTTGAACAAAGATGAAACCCCTTGGTAAGGCTTCTAAGCATTGAAAAATGGAGAGAAGCCCTGAGAAGCACCTATGGAGGAGAAACTTACATTCCCTTGCTGACCATAGAAAAAATGAGTCCCAGTTCACAACCTGTAAAAGCAGGGTTCCAACCTTGAAAAGCATTAGAGCTTTGGCCTCCAAGAAAAGGATTGAAGCCTTGACCTTGAGCGGAGAAAGGAAAAGATCCTAAGGAAGGGTTTGAATGAGGGATATGACCACTTTCAAAGGGGAAAACCTGAAATGAAGCTAGCCAGTAGCCATAGAAGACATGGGTATGGAGATAACAGAAGAAAAAATGAAGGAAACAGAAGGAATTGCACTAGATGGCATTCCAAAATAAAATGGACCAGAGTGGGAAGCAAATTCTTGGGTGAGCGCACTCGTAGATGGAATGGAGGTAGAGTCAAAATTTGTCGCACTGGGAGTGATAGTAGAAATAGAAATGGTACCTCCTCCTTCAAAAAAAATAGGAGTATGCACACTTGAAGTGATCATAGTTGAAGTTGTGTTCCTAGCCCTGGCCATTGAAATAAAATGAAAGATATGAGGGCTAGCCGGTCTTTGAGACACAGGCCCAACGTACAAAAGAACGTCTGGAAAAATAGCAGGAAGAGGAGAGGAAGGAGTACCTGGAGGTTTAGGAATCTCTTCTACCTCAACTCCTTCTACCGGAAAAAGGACTCGAGAGATAAGTGGAGTACTCCTCTCTATATCACCACTAGTATTAGGACCACCCACATAAACAATAGCCCCAAGCAGAGGATCACTCTTCCATGCATTTGCAACTACTGGATGAAAATCACCAGAAGAATTTCTCCTACACCTTCATGAAGAAGGCACAACACTCGTAGGAGAAATCCCATGAAGCCTCCTTGATCGACGAACTGATCGGCCAACCACTATTAATAATTATGAGATTTTAAGCTAGACTCAAAAAATTATGAAGCTATGGAAATCTAGGAGCAAAGAGAACTCTCTACAAAAATGTCCCTAAGAGACAACAATCAAGTAGAATTTAGGTATTTCCACTTCGGGTTATTAGGACCAGACACAAAAATACAAGAAATCAAATAAGAGGACCTTTCAAGAATAGTCTGGGGTAATTATGCCCCAGGCCTACTAGCGAAGGTAACAAAAAAAATTATATTGACCTCATAACAAAAGCCTTTGCCGGTGCAAGTACCCGAGCTTCACAAGGTCACCCTCCAAAAGTAATAATGAGAGTGATGCAACGTCTGCCTCAGGTAGCATGGGTATTCCCCCTGCAGTCACCTATGTGATACCTAGGCATAACAACTATGGACACCAGTTCGTATTGGTAGCCGGGCGGAACAGTCTTAGGTCAAGATCCAAAAAATAGGAGAGGGTGTAGCTCTCTTCTTTTCCTTCACTAGCCCTCACGCTTAACTCTCTGGAGGTAGAGCTTTCCCAGTCCACTTAACGAGGCTGTATTTCCCTCATTAATTAAATTCTATGTTTGAAATTTTGAGTGGCCTTGGAGAGTTAACTTTCCATTTACCTATTCCAAGGCCCTATGAGCTAGAATAGTTGATGTATATAAATGAAAACTCGAAAAATTCTAGATCATTTTTAGATTAAGTGCTTGATTTCAATGGTTGTTCTTTTTAAGTCAAGGGTAGATGGAGAATGCAACTTATGATGTTTCGACGCAAAAGATAAATCAATAGAAATCTACTACATGATCTACAACTTTTTCTTCGATGAAAGAGGTTTCTACTTGGGTTCTACAAAACAAATAAAAAGCAATAAATTTTTATTTTCTTTTCAATATCACTCTCACACACTCAAAAGCTATCAAAAATACTACAATGCTTAACGGTGCAACTAATGCAAACACTACCAAAGAAAATGAAAATTATAGGACTACTCACAAAGAGAAGCAAATGAGTTTTTAAATAAGATGGTCTAATCACTTTGACAAAAAACAAAGACAAGGCTAAATAAGAACTTCTTTGCACAAAATATGCCAAAACAACTTGATATGAAAGAGACAAGCCCAATAGGAAGCTTCTCTCAAAACCAAGCAACCATACCAAAATGAGAAGATAAAAAATTGCTCCAAAAGAGATGAAAACCATGAAAATAAAAGAAAAAGAAAAAGGAATGGAAAACAAAAATGTTTTTTGAGCCTTTATGTTAAACACACACATGGTGTATGAAGAAAGATAAACACACACATAGAAAAATAAGCATTCGTTGCTTCTCTATTACACATAGATGCACATTTATATTACATTAATAATGTGACTCTTGGATTCATTTTCCAAGGTCACTTGGATTCCTTTGTGACTTTTCGCCTTCCACACCTACCCATGGAGGATTAGGTGTCCAACATTCCCCCCCTAATTCGAAGGGGTATGTGTGAGTCAGAGAAGAGAGTTGTAATAAAAATATTCAAAGTATGCATGGTAGAAATTAGGCCGAATCAGGTCTCTGAAATGTTGGCATAAAGAGGTGGTTTAAGGATGACCACCAACATTGGAACACAACGCTTATTGGAGTTCCAGGAACTCTTCCAAAACCGGCAAGAAGCTGAGGGCTTTTGCTAGAGGAAGTGTACCTCATATTTAAAGAGGGAGAACTTCAACCTAAAAGAAGTGAAGTCTACAACCTGTGATGGTTTAAGGATGACCACCAACACTGGAATTCTTGATGCAATTCCTTTGAACTCAACCAAAGCTGGCAAGGAGCTGAAGTCTTATGCTAGAGGAAGTGTTCTGAAAGAGGAAGAATATCAACCTCACATGGATGGTTTAAGGTTGTCCATCAACCAAAGGCATGCTCATGGGCATCCATGTCTTTGGCTACAAATCTGAATCTGGAACGACAGGTTGTGGCTCAGACTCGCTTGAACTACTATGTCTCTGGCTACAACTCTGAATATGGAAAGAGAGATTGTGGCTCAGGCTCGCTTGATGTGACTTTGAAGCTTGTAGATGACCACCATTTTCCCCCCTGTCAGGTACAAGGTGAGATGATGGAGAAAAATCAACTGCAAGTTTGCTCAATATTCTAGAACATGTTCTGACATGCGACTTAAAAATATTCTTGGTTGTTGATGCCCATTGCCAAGAAGCGATCCATCCAAGATGAATCTTTATTCTTGAAGGAGGCTTGTTTCTGAAGCACCTGTGTGAAGAATGGGTGTGCCAACCACAGTTCTTGCATGGATGAAGATCAAAACAATGATATTTCATATGGCCAACTCGATCACAGTGTTGGAATTTTACAATTTGTTGTTGCTACTTTGGAAGAGGAGCAGGATTGTAATATCCTTTTTTCAGGAATTTCTGCAATATGGTCCAAAGGGACGCTGTATAAGGAAGATAATGAAAACATAAGATGGGAGGGGACTTGGATCCCTTAGTTATCACATCATACATTACACTTCTAGAATTTGAGCTCAAAGAAATCCCTCAAGGTAGGTTAAACATATCTCCCACCCCTCGGTATCTCAGAAAAGTGCTCAAAGAGTGAGCTACAACAATATATGAACATAATCATTAAACTTTGCAAATATGAACATGTAAAATAAGGGAATATAATGCAGCCATCATGTTCATTAATATATCAACAAAAATATATAGAAATATCTTGAGGGACATGCCACTCAAACCATAAGAACAAGTCTCCAATGATCAAAACAATAGATACATGAGATATTGCAACAGTGTAAAATTCCAGAGAGCAGTGACTGCGCAGTCTATGTTAGAGTAGCTGCTGTTGTAGATGAATATACATGAAATATGTCTGAAATATACAAAGAAATGGCCAATAATAGAGGAATGGCCTCTAATACAAGATTTCTAGCCAATCTAGGAGAGATTGCTAGAAATGCCGGAGAATGTACAATGTGACAATTAACTTGTCACTGCAACTAAATAAAAATATGAAATGAGGTTGTAGCAGATCTGAAATAATGATGCCCTCCTCTGATAGTGTCTCTAAGCAAAAGGCTGATCCCTTTACTCAAAAACAACCCCTACTGATGAGCTCAAATGACCCTCCCAACAACTGCCTGCCAAAATAACGCAGATCTAGATGGAAAATACGTTGTGAGGGAAGATGGATGGTTGGCATAATGTTAATTGTATGAAGATATGCCTGAGAGTCCTCCTCACTAATCCTCCAATGGATAGCCAAGCCCTCCACTGAAAAGCAAGCCAAGAAATGACTCAAGAGATCCTCTGTTGCTGCACCCTGCAGCACAAAGTTATCTTGCTTCAAGAATAACGCTGTGACTAAAGGAGGTAGCTTGGAAAAATGTCGAAATGAGGAAATGTAGCTATATAACCTCTCATTCCCTGAGGATGAGGTAGGGATTCTTGACCGGGAACACCCTTATGCTATGCAGCACTGCACCCTTGCTAAAAAACAAAAGGAGCGTAGTCTCAACAGACCCAAGAAAATAATAATCAAGCATGCCACACAATGGCTCTCCTTCTCTTCATATATAGCAAGTGCTCCTCTCCAACATGGGTCCCATCCACATGTGCCTTCCAACTCATGCAAGTGATCCTCCTCTAAAACTGCGCAGTCCATCAAGGAGATACATTGTATCTAGACAATGCATGTGGACTTGGTCAAAATGACAAGATCAAACATGATCCAATCCTGTTCACACCATGTGGTGCTCAAATCAGCTGCTTTATTCTTCCTCCTTTCACATGAGGAATTTTATTCTTCCTCCTTAAGGATTATGGGGCTTCTTACCCCCTTTATTTACCTATCTATGATAAAATCAACTATAATATTCAATTTAGATAAAATCTAAATTTTAGGAATATTACAGTCCCCCCCCTTCAAAACGTTGCTTGTCCTCAAGCAATTGCAAGGTAGAGCAAGATTATCCCCCCTTTCTTCTTGTGGCCTCCTCATCAATAGACTCCACCATGGTTCATCATAAAATGAAATAAATTTGTCCTCCATGGATCCCTCCAATTGTATCAAATAGAAGTGTGCATCATGAAGCAAAGAGAGATGTAAGTAGGAATCTTCTTTTTGTTCAATGGAATCCTCAAGGTAGGATGGATGAGAAACATGGGAAGTCTTATTCCCAATGAGTGACTCCTTCACCCATGCAATCATCCAAATGAAATGAGCCATCCTAGGTAGCTCATCCAAGAAATCCTCAACCCTGGATCTATGCAATGTGTTGGGGCTGAATGGAGAGTTTAGATTTTTCCATCCAAGTTGTTTCTCCCTCCATTTATGATAAGTGTGAGGGGGTTGCTGATATTGGGCTGAAATTTCATGGCCTCCAAAATTGGCCCAAGCCTCCCCACAAAATGAATCAACCATGAAGCGCCTCCTCCAACAACGCATCTTCTCCCAATGGCTCCTCCTACATGAAGGGAAAAGGAGTGATGTGGCAATCATGGTGTGCCCATTGTTTCTCTTGAAACATACAACATGTGAAAAAGGGAGAATCATACTCCCAATGGGCATCCTCAACTCCAATCCCACTCTCTAAGCAAATCTTCCCATGAGCATAAACATATCAGCAATATGTGGAAGCAAAAGACAATGAAAACAAGCTGCCAAATGACAACCAGAGAGTGAATCATATTTCCACCAATGGAACTAGCGTAGTGCACTCCTTTCTTGCATCAAAACAAGTAATAACAAGTGCTTTACCAGCCACTTTTTTTCTGCCACAGTCATCCCATAAGATGTGAACATGAATGTACAATGTGGTGTCAATGGTGCACACCAAGAGTCATGTGGCTTCCCCCACAAACCACCATTAATGTAGCCAAAATCAATGCTACAAGTGGCTACAAGTACATAATACAATATGCAAGAATGGATGTTCCTCCTTGGTACAATATGCTGCTCATGTAAATTAAAGAAGTACAAAGTACAATGTGAAATTATACCTTCTCTACTATGTACTTGAGGCCTTGAGTTGAAATGGCTCAACTGAAAAAGCTACCTCACTCCCAATGAGTAGGAAGGTGGTTGTGACATCCTCTCAATCACCATCCGGGATATGCATCTCTCCATATGCTGATATATGTCTTGTTGGATGCCCTCCCAAGTGAAATCCTCTAACACAGCAAGATATGCATCAAGGTGCATAGCTAGCAAGTCCTCAAGTGCTGCATGTAATAGTTTCTCCTTGAGACTAGAAGCCCTAGTCAAGAAGATTCTGCCATAGAAATAGATGACCACATCATCCACCATTTATCTGTCCTCTCCATTCAGGTCATCAAGAATCATGCATGCACCAAGATCCTTGGAGTACTCTACCAAGAGTCGACATCTTTCATGACGCATCAATCCCTCTTAGAATGTATACTTCAACATCGGGTGATCTAGCAAGGATAGCTTCCGCCATCGCCCGTTACTTTGACATCCCCCATGCCAAAGTTACCCTCCAAAATTTTGCCATGCCCATCATGCAGTTTCTCATGCTCCAATAGTAATGGTGACCTTTGGAATTTGGCCTCCCATGAGAAGATTTCATCCAAAAGGAATCTCCCAAGCTGGGTCAAAGTAAGCATGAGTGTCTTCCATCCACTCCCATGTGTGAATGCGTCCTCCCTCAAAGGAAGTATCCTATTCCTCTCCAAATCTGTGGAGCAGTCATCCTACATCATGAAGATGTTATCCTTCATCCTTCAATAATCAGCCAGTCGCTCAGCTTGGGTAGTGCGTGGGTGATGCTAAAAATGAGAGAGTGTCTCCCTCCTCCTTGAGTCTATCCCAAACTCTCTGCGCTGTGCTAGACTCCTCCAAAGTCTTCACCTCTTCGGAATCTAAGAGTGGTGAACTACATGACAAGATGTCCCTCATCAACTCTAGATCAGGGCCCCCCCCAAGTGGAATGCCTCCATATAGTGAGATATAGAGTTTAGAAGTGCACTGTATATATGAGTGGTTTGATTTGTCCCTCTCTTCACTGTGCAGTACAATCTCCTTCTCTTGTGAAAAAAATCTCCGGAATAGATAAGGGTGTATCATCCCTTGATGCTGATCCTTCTCTTCCTCCTCCATCTCACAATCCCAAAAAACTGCTGCATATGGCTTTGGAATTGTGCCTTGGTTCCCAAATGTTGAATCATTTGGAACTCCTTGTAAAGATACAAGGGCTCCTCTAATGGAAGCAATGGCTCCCTTTTCACCTCCATGTGGTGATGGATCTCCTCCCAATGAGACAACGTTGTTAGATCTCCTATGCTCATCCTCCCCATCAATCATTGAGAATACCTCATCATCAAGGAGAGACCCTAGATCTTGATCATCTCTTGAAGGAAGTACCTCCATGCCTTCACAAATGGAAGAGGGCCCTTCACACAATGGGGATCTTGCCCTTAGCAAGCCATCATACATGTTTTCATCCCCTTCAGAAATATGGAATGGAGTTTGTTTCATGGTTCCCTCCGATGCATGAAAAGTGTTTGAGGTTTTGATATATGATGTTTCACAATGATTTTTATCAAATTCCCTCACCAATCCCTTAGTGAATTCATCATATGATTTTACATTTGCATGATAATATGAAACCGAATTTTCAAACCACCAACCATGAGCCATACCTTTGAGTTGCAGTGCTGCTCCTCCAATGGCCTCATCTTCTTCCCCCATTCTCCCTGTAGTGAAAGTGGGCAATGAACTGCGCTGTGGATATGCATGTGTGGCTGAATTCCCACACTCATCATGATAATATATAGGGCTTGCTTCATCTTCAAACCCTCTCAGAAATTTTCTGCAATTCTCCCTTTCTATCTCCTTGAGATATTCTATGATAGCTTCCATAGTTTGGAAAAGAAGCAGGGAGATCTCCTCTTCGGTCATTCCTCTTTTCTTGTTTCCTTTTTACAAATCCTCTTCTATGTGAGGAGATTCTCCTTCTAATGGCATATTATCTTGGATGTACAGGCTAAGCCAAGATTGATGCTCTAATACCACTGTAATATCCCTTTTTCAAGAATTTCTGCAATATGGTCCAAAGGGACGCTGTATAAGGAAGATAATGAAAAAATAAGATGGGAGGGGACTTGGATCCCTTAGTTAGAACATCATACTTACACTTCCATAATTTGAGCTCAAATAAATCCCTCAAGGTAGGTTAAACAGATCTCCCACACCTCGGTATCTCAGAAAAGTGCTCAAAGAGTGAGCTATAGCAATATATGAACATAATCATTAAAATCTGCAAATCTGAACATGTCAAATAAGGGAATATAATGCAGCCATAAATTTCATTAATATATCAGAAAAAATATATAGAAATATCATGAGGGACATGCCACTCAAACCATAAGAACAAGTCTCCAATGATCAAAACAATAGATACATGAGATACTGCAACAGTGTAAAATGCCGGAGAGTAGTGAATGTGAAAAATATGTTAGAGTAGCTGCTACTGTAGATGCATATACATGAAATATGGCTGAAATATAAAAATAAATTCCCATTAATAGAGGAATGGCCTCTAATACAAGATTTCTAGCCAATCTAGGAGAGATTGCTAGAAATGCCAGAGAATGTACAATGTGACAATTAACTTGTCACTGCAACTGAATAAAAATATGAAATGAGGCTGTAGCAGATATGAAATAATGATGCCCTCCTCTGATAGTATCTCTAAGCAAAAGGCTGATCCCTTTACTCAGAAACAACCCCTATTGATGAGCTCAAATGACCCTCCCAACAACTGCCTGCCAAAATAACACAGATCTAGCTGGAAACTGCGCTATGAGGGAAGATGGATGGTTGGCCTAATGCTAATGATATGAAGATATTCCCGTGAGTCCTCCTCACTGATCCTCCAATGGATAGCCAAGCTCTCCAATGAAAAACAAGCCAAGAAATGACTCAAGAGATCCTCTGTTGCTACACCCTGCAGCACAAAGTTATCCTGCTTCAGGAATAACACTGTGACTAAAGGAGGTAGCTTAGCCAAATTTTGGAATGAGGAAATGTAGCTATAGAACCTCTCCTTCCCTAAGGATGAGGTAGGTATTCCCGATCGGGAACATCCTTGTGCTACGTAGCACTGCACCCTTGCTAAACAACAAGAGGAGCGTAGTCTCAACAGACCCAAGCAAATAATAATCAAGCATGCCTCACAATAGCTCTCCTCCTCTTCATATATAGCAAGTGCTCCTCTCCACCATGGGTCTCATCCACATGTGCCTCCCAACTCATGCAAGTGATCCTCCTCTAAAATTGCGCAGTCCATCAAGGAGATACATCATATCTAGACAGTGCATGTGGACTTGGTCAAAATGACTAGTTCAAACATGATCCAATCCTGTTCACACCATGTGGTGCTCAAATCAACTGATTTATTCTTCCTCCTTTCACATGAGGAGTGTTATTCTTCCTCCTTAAGGATTATGGGGCCTTCTTACCCCCTTTATTTACCTATCTAGGATAAAATCAACTATAATATTCAATTTAGAAAATCTAAATTTTAGGAATATTACAAGGATTTGGAACAGTTGAATGTGAACTGTCATAAAGGAATCCGACACTCTGAAATTTTATGGGCTTGGAGCATTTCAGAAAATGAAAGGAAAACTCCTTGTCATATCCAAGACCAGTTTTGTGCTTGTTGTGGACAAGCTCTTCCCAAGGTCTAATTATGGGCTTGGGAAGTGCAGGCTGAGCTGCTGCATCTGCATGTAAATCTGCTCTTGTACAAGGAACTAAATGTGAATCAAATGCAACTTTATATTCTTGCTTTTGATGGGAGTCCTTCTCAATTTTTTGAAAAAAAACAGGTTCAAAATGATGACTCTTTTGCTGGAGTTCATCTTGCTGAAGTTGAGACTCCAACTGCAAAAACTCAATCTTGTCTTGTGCATCTTGCAAGCAAGTTTGAATATTAAAAAGAGCATTCTTTCTCATTTTTACCATATCATGAATAGTGGAATGAATGAGGTTATTCAACAACTCTAATGCATAATTTATTTTAGACATTTTTTCAATAACTCAGGCTCAAGAAATATAGGGTGTCGGCTTCAACCGATAATGCACCCGTTTACAATGTGATTCAACTTAATTTCAAAAGAATACAAGTGACTTCAAAGACCCATTTTTTTTTTGGAACTTCCAACTATGGAATTCCCAAAGAACAAACTCTGCTACTTAAATTATGGAGGACCTCAAGGTATAAACTTGGATGTCTAACCAGCGAGCAACAATGAATCACATCATATAAGTATTCTACAATTTCTCAACAAATCAAAGTTATACTTCAAACACTGATTTCAACTATGAACGAAGAAGCAATATCCACTCACAATGTTAGTATGTCACTGCAAATATTTTTGTAAATGTGCAGCGAAAAACATTGTGCAATAACCCTTTAAGGCTGACGATTTCTCTCTTCTTAAAAGAACTATTTTACACCAACAATTATAATTCAACAAAAATATTTTCACAAGCTTGGATGCTTCACTATCGATGAGCAGATGGTCTTGAGCTTGATATATTACCTCACAATAAAGAGGAAGGAAAATTCTAAAAACTATGAGTAAGTTTTATGATGCCACCAATTTTCAACATTTGCCTTCACATTGTCTTGGTCACATTTTCATAGTAGAGAAATATACAGCAAAAACTTCACTCTTCACTATAGAAAATCCATATCTCCATTTATTCATATACCATCTATACCATCTCCTCTCTCTCTTCTTCTTCTGCTTTTTTTTTTTTTTTTAAGGAATTTTTTTTTAGGGAAAAACAGAGGTATTATCTAGGGGAGATTTTAACTGGGGGAGGATTTATCTGGGGGAAGATTTATCTAGGGGAGGTTTTAACTGGGGGAGGTTTTAAATAGGGGAGGTGAACACTGGGGGAAGTGAAATCTGTTAAAAAAATAAATTTTAAAATTAAATTTTGAAGGAGAAAACAAAAATTTTGAGAAAAGTACAAAAGTACAAGAGGTCTCAAATCAAGAAAATGAGCCAACAAGCAACTTCAAATTCCATAAGCCAACTATGTCACTTTCATGACCGGACTCAATAAGCAGAATGAAGTATTTAACTCAATAAAAAGACTTGAAACAATAGCATGAAACTTCCAACAAACAAAAACTTCAAGAAATCAAGGAAGGAAACTTCAAGATTCACTGAAAAAGATAATCTCAAGAAATAAGAAAACCAAGAAAGCCAACAAGACAAAAACCAAGACGTGAAGCAATGAATAAGGCAAGCATGAGAAAACTGACATAGACTCAATTTTCTAAAATGTGAGAACAACCAAGACTTCAGAAAGAAGTCTTGGTGCAACAACCACAACTGAAACTTCAACGGAAAGGTAAAACCCTAGGTTGGCTAGGATTTAAAGCAATAAAGAGAGAAACTGAGACTAAGCAAGGAGAAACACTATCCAGACATACAGGAGGTTCTACAGGATTGACCGAAAGTATGTAGGAAAGACTTACAAGACCTCAAAAATGATTTTTTCAAATTTAACTGGCCATACAAAGATCCACTGTGTGAAACACACATGTATATGTGTTTGTGTTTGAAGAAAATCGCGTATAAACGGGTTCCTTTGGACAGAAACATATGTATATGCCACTATGTACAAAACAAGTAGCGTATATAAATGACAGTAAAGAAAAACAAAAAATACAAGCCTGATCTAGATGATCAGGGCTTCTGCCTGGATGGAAAAAGAACCAAAAAGACTGAGAAAGTGATCAGATCTGCCAGGGAACCCAAAATCTAGAGAAAAAACCCGAAATAGGAATTACACGAATGTAATCCCTAGTGGAGTCGCCAATTATGTTGCGGGAAAATCTACCCTAAGGTCTGGGTTGAGGGATCTAACAGAGCAGAAATCATACAATCACAAGAAGCATTCAGATTACAAGTCCTAATTTTTAAACTAGAAAACTAGGGATAGTTGACCTTACCCGTATGTCCTATGTTTGAGGTCGATCCCGCAAGGTGCAAACCCTATGCTACTCTTCGTCCTTCAAAACCCGCAACTCCCTCAAAACAGAGCATAAATATTAGTTGTACAACATATATATAATAAAATATTCATGAAATAACGATTACAAGATCATTAACATGTATATGAAAAATATAAGAACATGACATTAGGAACGAGACAAAGCTTCTTTTATTGATGTATGTAAAAATAAAGTGGAGATATCACCTAAAATCAACCACCAATCCAAGCGAAACTGTCCTATGGATCTATCCAGCCCAAGCCTCAACAATATTTTTCCATAATAGGTGCAGAAATGATGTCACATAAAGGGGGTGATCATCACAAGGAAACAAAGGTTTCCTAAACTTGGGAAGTGTAGCAGACACAGGGATAATCAGACTTGATTTGGGCTATAACAAGCTATAGTATCAATAGCATTCTCTCTCCTCCCTTAGGCCCTCCCCATGAGGTGTATTTATACTTCCTCAAATCAGTTTTTCAGTTGGGAAACAATTTGGCCACGGGCTGGTGTAGGTGGTTCTCACGTAAAACCTGTAAACCTTGCCCAATTAATATGGAGTTTATATTTTTTTAATATTTTAAATTTTATATGTGGGTAAGATATGAGTGAACCCGTGTCTGCATGTGTTAAATTCTAGGCACAGTTGCGTATGGAATTCAAAAAAATGTTTTTTAAGAAGTTGACCAAGTCTAAAAGGAAAAGGATGCCCAGGGCCAATACATAAGTCATCAAGTATATAAAGGTGATAAATGATGCTATAACAAATTCCCCCTAATATATGAGGTCAGAAGGGGTACATGATCGCTGAAATGTATTATTGGCACAAGAAAGAATCTTGCGAGGACTTGAGAGGACTTCACCAAATTTCAACCTGCCAAAAACCAGTGAAAGAAATCATAAAGAAAGCTCATGTCTGAGGTGGGCATACCCATGCTCAGTGAAAAAAAAGCATGTCCACATAACAAGTATGGAGCAGATCCAATATGTATACAAGTATAGTAAGAACTATAAAGTACATAGTGAATCATCTTATCACTGCCTAGAAAGTACATATCAAAATCATGTCCAAGTATCACATATAAAAGATTTATTAATGATACTGCAAATATATCTGATCACTGAAGTCACAACTAAATATCCAAGTACCAAATCATAAGTGGTGGAAAAAATGGTACTACACGCAACTCAGGTGCCAACATATAGAATGTTGTTGTGATGAACTGCAACATATAAGCATGGATGGTGTCACTGACAGAAAACTGAAGGAGCTGTCAAAGTGAACCAAAACATGTTGATGCAAACCCGAGGTCTTCACCGATCACTATGGTACAAGTCTACACAATGGGAATAAATGAGCTAAAGTCGACCATGTGAGAAATAATTTGATTATCGGTCATTGATATATACCATTAAAAAACGCGAGACAACTCAACGATAATGATGATGAGAGTCAAGGTACCCCAGTACAATCTAACAAGTGCGAATGAATGAGTTGAATTCAAACACTAGAGAGAATATAAAAATCAAGAGACATTGATGTATTCTCATTATTGATAGCAAAGGTATCTACCACTAATGACTACAAACCCTAAGGTACTGACAAAAGACTCTAGATCTTATTCCCAGAGAAATGAGTCGAAGTCGATGGGAAAATATCTATTGGAAGGAAGGCATTAAGGAATCCCACGTCAGTCTAGCGCGAGTGTAACCCACGGGCCAAAAATTTGGAAGGAATCAGACAAAGAAAAGTGAAGTAACCAACCTGAATCATGTTTCTGACATGCACAAAATGTAGCTAGCACAGGGTAGAAACCCTCTGAACCAACCAATAATGAAAGTTGACAAAGAGGCGAGGAATCCACTGATAGTGTCAAATGGAAACCAAGGCATTGTATGAATCCCAGGTGTGATAATGAATATGAAGTCGAACATAAGGGAAACCACTCAGTAAAAGACCCATGGCGTTGATCAAATGCTGAGAAGAAGGTCACCTATCAATGATGTAAATAGAGCCAGGGTGCAGCTCTAGGTTTACTCTTAGAGCAATTTTTCGAAGTCAATAAGAGACAAAACCACCGGCAAGAAGTCAATGGAGACCTTCTCAAACCATCACGAACAAAGGACCAAATAGATGATGTGATAGAACAAGACTATGATAGACTAGGGATGGCCAACTAAAAAATGAGTTAAGAGACACCGCAGAAAGGCCGACTCAAGTTTACTTCCCTTGAACAAAAGCACAACTCATTTTGACTATGGCATCATATGATAACTTTGTATATGTTTGTCATGCTGGAGGCACAAACAAACCCTCCATATGATTGGAAGAGATAACCAACTGGGGCAGTACTGGCTCGATAAAAAGGTTGTGGCTTCTCCTAAGTCAAAATAAACCCATCCCAAAATGGAGAAAAGACTTCATTTTTTTGTGCTTTGTTTGAGGGCGACACAACTGACTCTTTAGCTGCCATTAAATGTGGAAGTAATGTCCTGATCCTGCTCTTTTTTGGATATTTATTTTTTTTGTATTTTTCGTATTGAAAGCCTAAAAAAGAATAAAATAATGCCTATAGTACAATGTATATAACAAGTGTTGATAAATAGATGCACTAGTTCTTGGGATGGGAAAAATCTTATGCTCAATGCAAGGTGGCGAAACTGGTAAGCGACACTCAGAGGAATGTTCCATCCATGGGTAAAGGTGCCGAGTTACAAAAGGCTAAGTGATTGCATGACTGACTTTGCAGAAGGACATGGTCAAGATATGGCTTATACACGAGTCCAAGTGAAACCAGCTTAAGGCCAAGGTATACAATGGTCAATATGCAATGCAGTGAAACAACTCAACAAAAAAATGGGAGCCTCTAGGGTATAAAGCCATAAAATATAGCGAAGAAGAAGAATAATGAAGCTTCAATGCATAAGTCATGGTGGGACTAAAGAGGACTCCTGAGCCTACATAATTTGTAGCATGGGTGACATATGATAGCGAGGATCTTTCTAATTCTATTTTATGAAAAAATGACATCTAGTTGTGAAAGCATTCAAGACTATTATATGAAAGCAAACATTATTAGTTTATGAAAGAAAGAAACTCTAATATATTTAAACATGAATTTTAATTTTAAAAAAGAGTGTAAAATTAATTTTTGGAAGTGAGATAAAAGAGTGGTCTATGAAAGTATTGAAATATGAAAGCATTGAGAAAATATTCTAATCTACAAAAAACATTGAAATATGTAATTTGAAAAGGTAATGAAATTGAACTAGAAATGTTGTGCATATCCTATTTTTTAAGTATGAATGTGAAACAAAAACAAATGTGAATGCACAGATGAGGAAACCTATTATTTTGGATGCACAAATTAGGATGCTTTTGCATGTAAATATTTTTGTATCATTTATATTCTCAAGCACTTGATTGCAATATGGAAAAGAATGAAGTGACAGTTAGAAACCTTAAAACAAAGTGTATATAACAATTAAATAAATCAAATCCTATGTGATCATTGTAATGTAAATTATTTCTTAATTAAAAATATTAGAGAATTGTGATGACTTCAGAAAATTGATTGATTTAGGCTCAAAATGAGCGATCTCTTTCTTAATTTGATGGACAGTTCAAATTAATTTTTCTATTACTATATTCGTTTACCACAACATGAAATAAAGGAAAATTCATTTGCAAGATCCATGGACATCTCCAAAATGTTTTACAGTTTTAAACAATTCTCACATCATGTCACTTAAATGGGCTTAGTCTACACAAAACCCATGTTTTAGTGTTTCGAGATCTATCTTAGGTTGCCCAAATATTGCGTCAGAAGTTGACTGTGTGAAAAATGTTGCTAATATAGATCACCATCTTTGATCAAGTGTTGAGGGCTCACACTTGTTGATATGCAAAATAAACTATTTTAAAACATAAATAAATTAATATAAACTACATAGATTATAAAACTACATCTTATAACGAAACAAGAATATAAAACTATAAATTAAATAACACAAGAACTTTTGAAATGTGTTTTATTTCATCATAGTTTGGATGTATGCTCCAAGAGGTATTTCTTTTGAATGAACAAGACATTCCTATTTATATAAAAACTAAGATAACTAATTAATAAATGTAGATCTAAAAATCTCTCATAGATCCAAAAATATATCATGTGGTTACCACCATGTGTTAACATCTAGCAAGTAACATCTCTACATATCCTCTTACAAATATCTAAAATATTTGATAAGAAATCCTATCAAAACTTCCATGATTCTTCTCCATCAAATGTGTTTGAATGATTATCTCAAATCTTCCTCAAATCTTCAAGGGTTGAATATGAAATTCGAATTTGAGGCTAAGTGGTCAAATATGGCTTTACTAAAGTCTTCAAATATACTACAAACATCACAAAACTCATCCAACTTTTATATATAAGTGAAAACATTTTATTTTTCTAATATTTAATCATAAATTCACTCCAAATGATAAAATAAATGTTTTGGAAAATAATAAGTATAAACCCATATATAATCATAAAAATGGTCTTAATGTAATGTTATAAGATAGTGGAATATGGTTAAAAGTGAATAAAAAATATGACATTTTGGATACCCATAATTTCCCCCCAACTAAAGATGTTGTGTGCCCTCATGCAACCTTGCATTGATTTTAATTAATTGAAGTCATCTCATTTTTTGTATCCTTTGGAGTGAAAAATTATGTTTTATCAATAAGTCATTTTGTGACTTGAGATACTTTTCCAAGATTTGCATCTTTTACAAAGTATTCTTCAATTGTTTCTATTTCTTAATAGCTTGCTATTGTGGATTCTTCTTTGAAAGATATCCAGGTGGCAACTCTTATGGTTGGTTCTTGTGTGGCAACCACAAGTATTTGAAGTCTTGGGTATTGTGTGGAAATACTTTTCTTTTACTTTCCTTCTTGCTACAACAAATAGTACTTGAAAATTTATTCAAAATGAAGGCCCGTTCATATACATATCAATTGATCCTTGCTTATAATATTAAGCAATTCAAAACATATCTAACTTTTAACCAAGGAGAAGAAACAATTAGTTAGTAGAAAAATGTTGGTCTATAGTATATGAGTTTTTGGAATATGGAATTTAAAAATGGTGATGAATATCCCCCCAATTGAAGGTGTATTTTATCTTTGGAAAATGGAGAAAGAAATGTCACATGGGAAATTTTCCAAATACATGTCTTTTAAGATTCAAGGAATTAATGATTAAAGAATAGAAAACAATATACTTTCACCTACCTAAAAAGTCCATAAGTTGTGCATCTAAGAGATCTTGGTTGTTATTTTTGGATCATGGAATGTGAATTGAAATAATCTAATATGCTTCTTCTTTTCTCTTGGTTGAATGAGTAGAGGATGAAATATGAAATTGGAACCTTTGTACCTTCTTATTATTAGAAATAGGAACTAAATATTGAGTTATTGGAATATTGTTGTAAACTGTTGAAACCATATAGTCTTCACATATAACCATGATTAGTACAATTAAATATATGTGAATAGATTTAGTTGAAGTCTAACATAGAAAGAATCCATTGGATTGTTGACCATTAATGCCAGTCGTTAGCCAATGCGAGAAAATTCATCGATAATGTAAATGAGTGTCAAGGTGTAAGAGTGAATCTTGACATGTACGTATGAATGTGTTGAAGTCGAGTCACCTACAAGATTTGACAATAAAGAGACATTGTTGTATTCCCATTGTTTTCAATTAGGAGGCTTTCCATTGATGTATGCAATCTTCAAGGCTCTTAGAAGAATCTGTGATCTTGGTCCCAGATAAAGTGTTGAAGTCGATGGGACAAGATTTGTTGGAAGGTGGGCCTTGATGAATACCACATCATCCAACTCGAGCATAGAACCAAAAGTGAATTGAAGAACCATAATTGAAACCAACACGAAATTATAAAACTTATTGTGAACTTTTCTCACTAGTTGCCTAGTTTTCAAGCAAATTTTGTGTCCAATTGCGCGAGTAAACTAGTTTTGCAATAGGGATTTTTTTTTTCTTTTTTATTTTTATCCAACTCTACTTGAAAACGGAAATATTTTTCAAGTATATGAATACTTCCAATGAATCCATGTGCGTAATAGGATGAGAAATAAACTCATATACAGGTTTGAAAGATACACTTTGATATATACCAAAATATGAGAGACCAACTGCTTTAATTGAGATGATGTCAAGAAATATTGAAGAAGAGAGTGGTGCTCCAAACTAATGATTTTATGGAACCAAATTTCAATATAGTTGTGATGCTATTGATTAACTTTATCATATAGAACATTATGTATTGTAGAAATTCCACGTAGATTCAAACTGCTTATTGTAATATGCTAAAACAATAGACTTGAATCTACTCTACCAATTAAGGAACCAATAAATGATCGCCAAATCACAAAGTTTACAAGAAAAACAATTTCAATCACACATTACTGATTAGGAGATCATGAATTTTTCTCGAAATTGAAAGTGCTTGAAACTGTACCAAACTTTAGCGACTAGGTAGATCTCATCGATATGATTCCGACGCCGTGAACGGTTCGAAAAACTAATGTCGTATGAGGGAGATATCGCGTTCTGATTGATTTCCCAAACAGCTCAAATTTGTGACAGGGGTGACTGGGATGCCCAGTCAACATGCAAGTACAGTCAGCAAAAAGGGAATATTCTCAGAATATTCTAGTTTATCTAAGCCTATGAGGTTTCGACACATGGCATATATTGGTTTGTTGAAGGGTTGTACGAGTTTTTCTTCGGGAAAATGAAATGGTGACACGTGGCTAGCCCAGAGGCTGCCACGTGTCCCCTGTACTGTGTAGTAAAATTATGGTTTGAGTCCAGGGGGTTTGACACTGTGACCTGCAGCACACTCGCAAGACTCTGAACAACTCCACTACACATTGATTCTTACCCTATAAGCTCTCCGTATAAATTTAAAGTGTTAAAGTTTGCAAGTTGTGGGGGGGGGGCCGACGACGACCCCAAATGTTATGGTCACATTAAATTTCATTCACCGTCACATTTTTTGTAACATCGACAGATAACCATCCAATGGTTGTGTGACAGTTAAACATTAAAGTGATCACATGCTAACTTCCGGCAAGCCGAAGGTTTCGAAACCCCACTGCCAATCCGGGTTCCACTACACGTTTTAAATGTGTTAAGTGTAATGTGGACGTCAAGACCACAGGGTTTAAGGGGGGTTGGCATATGGCAATTTCGCCCCTTAACCTTTAAATTTAATGTGAACGGTTAGCATGGTGGAGGTTAAGCGCACCACTAAAAATTCGGAGGTTTGGCCAGTTTTAGCTACAGATAAGTGCAGTCCTCCAAAAATAGTGGAGGTTTTGTAGTTTTCAATGGGAAAATGGCTAGGGAGGTCAATTTTTGACCAATTTGGGTGAAACAAGAATCTACCTAGACTAATTTGAGCACTTTGGAGCCAATTATGTAGAGAAAATAGCCATTGGAGGCTTGTAAGCACATGTATTTTCAATTTTGAGCATAATGAAAAGAAGGGACATGCCATTGGGAGTTGGACCAACATATGTAGCCTAAGAGGGGTGAATTGCTTCATCATGGCTGCTGTGTAAAACTTATGTGTGGTTTTATTTCTCTATTATACACTGCTGTTTAGTGTTATTTCAGCTTATTTACATGCTTTAAACTCATAATTTCTTCTACGTTTCATGGTTAAATTGCTCATTACTTAAGAAAACAAATGAGACAAATATGTACATGTTTTATAACTAAAAAGACACTTAGCACATCAAACTAATACATTCCTTTCAGATCAGTTTGGTATCAGAGCTAGAGTTTATTCTCTGGTGTTGTTGTGTGCAAAAATTTGTTTAACTGTTTTCAAGTGTTCACATGCTTACTAGGCTCAAGCTTAAGAGAGGACAAGGAAAATTGGTGGAAGCAAGAGGGTCTCAAAGTGAGCCACAAAAAAGGAGGGCAATATTGCCACATTCTCCACCACCTATCTCACCTCCAAAAGAAGCAGAAGCAGCATTAAGCATGCCTCCAGAGGAAGAAGAATCCATGAAGAGGTGGATCCAAAAGAAGAAGAAAGAGTGTTCAGGAAATCATTCCTTGACATGAATAAGATGGTGAGAGTCCTTTATCAAGAAAGGAATGAAAGACGAGAAGGAGAAGGATCCAAACTTCACAAGGAAGGAAAGGTATCATCAGGAGGTCAAAATAATGAAGATAAATCAAAGAAGGGCAATGAAGGAAATGGAGGCAGTGGAAAGTCACCATCCTTTCCCTCATCATCATCATCCTCTACTTCATCTTCAGTACATCAGCCACACAAGTCAAAGAAAATTGGTAAAATTCCTTTTCTAAAAATTGATGTTAAGTTTTAATTACCAATGTTTAATGGTGAAATCAATGCAGAAAAGCTTGATAATTGGATTATGTAATTGGAGGTATATTTGAGAATTTAGAACCTTCATGATGATGATACCAAAATCCAACTAGCTTCATTGATAATGGAAGGTGCAACACTTGTTTGGTGGGAAGCCAAGACAAAGGAGGAGATCAAGAAGCATGGTAAGATTCTCCTATCATGGATTTATTTCATTACTGTAATAAAAAAATAGTTTTATCCATTAGCTCATATGCAGAAATCCATAATGAACTTGAAAAATTTTAGACAATTGAAAGGACAGAATGTGCAAGAATACACCCAAGAATTTAGGAGAAGAGCTCTCTTATTAGGGGTAGATTTGCAGAGCCAAGATAATTTTATCAAGTACATAGGAGGATTACATACTATCCTCATGTTTAACCCTACAAGTATATATGAAGTCTGTGTTCAGGCCACACATCTAGTAGCTAGAGGAAAAACATTACTGATGAGGGTAGGAAGATATATTTTAAGGGGAAAAAAAAAGAGAATACCTCAAAAGGTAAAGGAAAAAATAATGCATATGTCAAGAAAGAGGGAGAAAATGTGGTTTGTAAACATTGTTCAAGAGAAGGCCATGCTGAGAAAAATGGTTTGAAATTACATCCTGAAAAGAGGCCCAAACATTAGAACAACAAAGGGAAACAAAAAAATGCAGCTACAACTCAACATGATTTAGGAGAGGATTCAGGTGATGAATCCAAAATTATAGCCATGGGATTGAAGAAAATGAAGGGGAAAGAAATTGAAACAAAACTCAATACTAGTACATCAAACTGTCACATACAAGCTCCAAGTGAAGAAGAGAGAATTGAACTATTTCATGTGAGGGTCATATCCAAACATACCAAGATTGACACACTGTTTGACAGTGGGTCACAAGAAAACTTAATCTCTGAAGACTTGGTCAAGAAACTTAATCTTGAGACCATTCCACATCCAAAACCATATCCACTTGGGTGGATTTGTAAGGATGCAAATTTACAGGTTTCAAAGAAGTGCATATTGTGGTAACTGCACATTTTGTTGACACGGTTGAAATAGATGTGATTCCACTTGATATTACATATATTGTGTTGGGCAGTCCTTACTTGTATGACAGGAAAGTGATCTTCCATCGCAATGAGAAAAAATACCATTTATTCAAATATGGCAAGGAGTACATTGTTAGAGCACATTGCAAGAAGACAAATATTGCAATGGTAAATGTTAGACAGGTAAATTGGCTGGTGAATTCAAGTAAGAATTTTGTTCTTCTAATGATTAAGCCTAAAGATGATGTTAATCATGAATCATTTGAGGATTGTGATCCTAAGTTTAAATCAGATTTATGTGATGTTGTTGATGTACATCATGAGATGTTTTAGGAGCCAACAAGATTGCCTCCAAAAAGGGAGATTCAACATGAGATTCAGTTGCAGCAAGATTGTCCTCTTCCAAACATCAGCATGTATCGCATGTCGATAATGGAGAATGGTGAAATAAAGAGGAAAATAAAGGACATGTTGGATAAGGTGTTGGAAATGTTGTCATTGATGGCAAAGAGAGAAGCAAAATAGCAGAGTAGTAGGGGCAGCAAAAAGAGAGACAAAGAGAGCAGCATAGAAGCAAAGGAGATGGAAAAGGAGCAACATAGAAGCAAAGGAGATGGAAAAGGAGACAACATAGAAGCAGAGAGATAGCAAAAAGGAGGATGACAAGGAGAACAGTAGATGAAGAAAAGAAAAAGGAGGATGCAGAGGGTCGAGCAGCTGCAAAGTAGGGCCATTTGAAGAAGCAGGGCAGCAAAAAGAAGCAGCCCAGGCTGCAGAATACAGAGAAATAGAGCATACAGAGAAACATCGAAACGGTAGCAGAGATCTGTCACATTTGTCCTGCACTGACATGCACTACCTGTGCACTGTCATGCACAGTAATCGAATACAGAGAAACGAAACCCTAAGAAATGGAACTTTGGTTTGGAGTTGAACTATGGTTTAAATGAACATAAACAAGATTATATATTGGCGTTTGTTTTTTATTAAAGCCCAGGGTTATATATTTGGATGAATATTCGTGTGTGGTGGCGTTAAATAGTGTGAAGGTTTCAATAAGATTACAGGAAAAAATGCCCAAAATATACCAAAAATAAGGATGAAATCATGTTGAAATAGGGGTGAACATATAAAAAGTGCGAAGTCAAAGGTGGAGGCAGAACCAAGAGCGAGACAAAACCATGAAAAAAGGTAACAGAACCAGAAGTCAGTGGAACAATGATGAAATATACAAAGGTTAACAAAGAACAAAGGTTAAAAAACAACAAAGGTGGAATTCAATTGAAATATACAAAACATTGAAGCGGAACTATAAGAACCAGAACCCTGAGTCAAGAACAGAACCGTGAGGAATAGTGAAGGCAGTTTCAGTGGAAGAAACAAGCAGTATCGTGCTGCCCTTGAGTGGTAAGCAAATTTCACCTTTTTCAACGCGATATAAGTCCTTGTTTGACACGTGTCCTAAGGTGGTTTTCCAAAACCATTTTCATCGTGCAACATTGGAGAATTAATCTTCATGCAGTTGATCTGCGCGATATTTCGCGACCACCGTTGGATTTTCAGTAGGAGCGCGATATGTTAATAACCGTCGGTTGAGAAGGGTAGGTTAACACTGGGACCCAGTTTCATCGCGTGGGTTTAAGAAGTACATCTCATTCAAGTGTGTAATGCAAGGACCGTTGGATTTGGTTTTGGGGCGCGATAAAAGTTGGGCCGTCAGATCCCTTCGACAGTTATTGCAAAGCTATGTGGTGTGGGACCCAAACAGATTGTAATAGTGCCGGGTTCTTAAGGTAAGGTCTAAGGTTTATATAGGTGTGTTATAACACTCGATTCGGGGAGTATAAAAATGTTGGTTTTAAATATATATATATATATATCTGACGGTATATACATTATGTTGATGTGAGTCGAATGAATTGTGGGCCTAATATACATGCGGATTGGTAAGCACGTATGATGTGTGAGAAGTATGGGCATATACATTAATATATGTCTTGGAAAATATTTATTTTAGAATTTGAATGCAGTTTATATACACGTTAAGGAAATGTGGGCACGAAAAAATATTACATTGTCGTGGTTTGGATACATGGTAAAGTGATGACATATATATATATGTGCTGGGCGAAGATGTATAGTTGGTTTAATATGTGCAACACAATTTGGTGTGTTAAAACTTGGTGAATGTTTGAATCGTGGTGAAAAGACTGTAGGGTCCGATGTATATACATATGGTTGGGATATTCGGTTGTTTTGCTTTATAGCCATAGCGTTGAGATAGAAGCAAAGCCTCCACCTTTACTTATTTAAATTTCCAACTCAGAAATTAAACATTGGAGGTTGCCAGATTGTGGATTTAAGTTGGAGGCAATATTTGGGATGCATTTTTATATGCATAGTGAACTGGAGAGTATGCAGAAACTGAAAAAGACACAAGGCATTTAACAGGCATGGAAAACAGAGGTATACAGAACAATTATATGACAGCAGCAGAAAAGACAAAAACTAGCAAGCCAAGGGCCAAAAAGTAGCTGAGTGAAATTGTTTTATTGTAACTGAAAATGTAAATGTTTTAATTGGTTTTATATTGTTTTTGATGCATTGGCAAGTCTCCGGAGGAAAATAAAAATCCCACTATAATATTGAAATTAGTATATATTGTTATATTTTTCTGAATGAGCTGGAAAAAGAAAAGAGAAGGCAGAAGGAAAAGAGTCAGGGCTATTCACTTCGAATTCCTTGTGAGTCATGTGATGAACTCTATAAATGATATCATATTGATATGCATACAGAGGTTAGAGAATGCAGAATTGAAGTAGAGAAAATAAGAAGAAGGTGCAGATGCTGTGAAAAATCAGAGATGATATAAGACATATATGAAGACTGGAGGACAACAGTAAAGGAGGTACAGAAAAGAGCTGATATCCAAGGTAAATCAACAAGTGTTTTCTTTTTATAGAGTGAGGAAGTTGGAGCTTCCCTATCAAGTTGTAGCTTGATAGATGTCAGTTGTAGCTGACTGAGGTTGGAGCCTCCTGTAGGTTGGTGCCTGTAGAAAATTGATGGGATTTGGAGCTTCCTTGCAAGTTGTAGCTTGTAGAATTGAGGTTTGAGCCTCCTGCAGGTTGGTGCCTAGAGAAAATCAGTGGTGAGATGGAGTTGGAGCTTGCCTTTGCATCACAACAATAATAAGATGTGGTTTTCTCCCTTTATGGGTTTCCACTTATATCTGGTGTCTCTGTGCATGATGTTTATGAGTTGATATGGTTTATCTCATCTGCTTAGTTCTTGCTGCTCTGATATTAAATCTGCTGTTACATTATATTAATAATTGCTGCTCACAGTCTAATATTACTCACATATTAAGTTGAACATGAAATGAAGGTGTAAATAAGTTTTATTGAAAAAGTTTAAAAGACCATGACTGTGTTAAACTGATTCACCCCCCCCTCTCAGTTTAACTAAGGTTTCAACAATTGGTATCAGAGCAAGTTCATTTTGTATCAATTTAACAACTGAAAGGAGATCTTAGGTCCCCAGGATGGCTAGTCAAGAAGGAAGCTCAACCAATAAAGCCCCTTTTTTCACCGGTGCTAATTATGCCTTCTAGAAAATCAGAATGAGAGCATACATAACACTAGTACAAAATGGCATTTTTTACTAGTGTAATGTCTCTAGGAATAGAAGTTTGGGCTGCTGTGGAATTTGGATATGCCCCAAAGTCGTCTAACTCGGAGAAAGAAGAAAAACAAGATTTTGTATCTAATGCAAAGGCCATGAATGCAATCTTAAATGGACTGTGTGAGGTAGAATTTATCAAAGTAATGCACAACAAGACTGCCAAATAAATGTGGGACACTCTGGAAAAAATCCATGAGGGAAACAAAAAGGTGAAGACAACCAAACTTCAAGTATATAGAGCTTAGTTTGAAAATTTAAAAATGAATGATGATGAAGACATTGCCAGCTTCTTTTTAAGGGTTGCTGAAATTGTTAATAATATGAAAGCTCTAGGAGAAACCATACAAGAATGTGTAATTTTTCAAAAGATTCTAAGATCTTTACCATCCAGCTTTGACCCCAAGGTTTCTGCCATAGAAGAAATAGCTAATTGGGAAACTTTGACAATGAACTAACTACTTGGAAACCTAATAGCATATGAGATGAGACTGCCACAGAGGATGTCAAATGTAAGGGAGGTAGCCTTTAAGATAGAGAAGAAGAAAGAAGAAAAGGAAGATATATGCTCTTTCTCTAATGAGGAAGAGGCCAAAATTGTCAGGAAATTGGGTAGAGGTTCAGGTAAATGTAAAGGTAAAATTCTGTTTAAATGCTTTAACTTTGGAGGAGTTGGATACTATGCTGCTAAGTGTCCTCATAAGAAAAAAAACAATCAGAGTCAAGAATCAGAGAAAACCATATCAAAGAAAGGGAAGAGATCCAATAGAAAGTCTTTCTATGCTCAACAAGACAGTAGTGCATCTGAAGACTCAGATGAACCCTCAAGTGAAGAAGGAACCTCTGAATTTATATTGATGGAAATACAAGAGCTTGAAGGATTCCTTCTAGAAGATGAGGAAGAAGGGGAAGTTGATCTTGAGGGGGAGCTAAGAAGTGCTTTGGAGGAAATTGACAGACTCAAACTGAAGTGCAGAAAATAGAAAGACATTCTTCTCAAATATGTAAGAGAAGAACAAAATTCAGAAGTCCTCATTTAGTTGAAAGTAGAGCTTGAAGAAGCCAAGAAGGTTGAAGACATTTTGCTTAAGCAAATTAAGAATAAAATTCAGGAATAAGAGAAATTGGAAGAAGAAGTAGTATGCTTGAGGAAGAAATTAGAAAACGCCCAAAGGAAAGTGTCAATAAATGCTTCTCAAATGACAAGCTCTGATAAGTTGAATGAAATTCTAGATGCTCAAATATCTCCTCTAATAAAAACGGGGATAGGCTATGAAGGAGAATGAAGCAAAGGCAAAGAAAAGGAAAACAAAAATATCATTTTTGTAAAAGAAAATAAGGATAATAAAGCTCAGAAGATTCCTACAGAAGAAGGAACCTACAATGAAGTAGACAGAAACCAGAAGCAACCTCAAATGAAAAAGTATGAAATAAATAACCAGTTAACTGAAAAAGGCTCATATATTCCTGAATATGTCAAATTTGGAAGCCATCAAAGGAGATTTTTCCCCCCTATGAAAAATTCCACCTGTTATGCTTGCCACAAACTGGGACATATTGCTGCATACTGTCATACAAGGAGAATTAATTCAAACCAGCAAAGGATGCAAATCGTGAAAATATTACCTCAAGCAAACAAATGGAGAAGACAACCCTTCATTAGATATGAAAATTGTTTTTATGGATACTGTTTATACTGTAAGGAATTTGGCCATAAAATCATAGAATGCAGAAAATATGGAAAAATACTGATGTTCAAAACCTCAAGGAGGTTTATGAATCATGGAGAGTCTACTCGGACTCATAATTCTACTAAAGATATGATCAAATGCTGTGTGTGCAATAAAAGTGGACATATGTCTTCAAAATGTCCTCTCAGAGAATATGGTCCATCATCTCAGAAAAGGTACCAAACAAAAGGATGCTTGCAGTGGAAAAAGAAGGTAAATAAATGTGACCTGGCTATAATAGCTCAAGATCTAAAAAGCCAATGGTATTTAGACAGTGGATGCTCAAAGCATATGACTGGAGATATAAGCAATTTTATAACCTTTGATGATAAGAAATCTGGGAATGTTACTTTTGGCAATGATAAAGCAGGGAAAATCAAAGGAAAAGGCTCAGCTAGTCTAGATAATGGCAGAGGAAAGGCCCAAGATGTACTATTTGTGGATGGGATAAAAGAAAATCTGCTGAGTGTCAGTCAAATGTGTGATAAAGGCTGTGAAGTTCTTTTTAGAGAAGAAGGCTGTGAAGTCAGATCAAGCACCATAGGGAAGACCATGATCAAAGGTGTTAGAACAGAAATTAATGTCTACATAGTGAAAGAAGAGAATGAAGCATGCCACCTTAGCAAACTTGAGGAGTCATGGTTATGGCATAGAAGGTTGGGACACCTTAACTTCGACCACATCATCAGTCTGAGCAAGAAGAAAGCAATCAAAGATATGCCAGCAATAAAGAAGTCTTCAAATACCATATGTAAATATTGCCAATTGGGAAAACAGACCCGCACATCCTTTAAGACCAAAGAAGAGCTATCAACAAGTAGGCCACTTCAGCTTGTACACATGGACCTGTGTGGACCTTCAAGAACTAAAACACCAAGTGGAGAATCCTACTTCATGCTGATAATAGATGATTTTTCCAGAATGACTTGGGTTGCATTTCTCAAATATAAATCAGAAGCACTTGAGAAATTCAAGATATTTAAGGCATTGGCAGAAAATCAAATAGGATGCAAGCTAAAGTGCATTAGATCAGACAGAGGAGGTGAATTCACAGACTATGATTTTCAGACCTATGCAATGAGCATGGAAATAAACAACAGTTACAATTGCAGGTACACCTCAATAGAATGGAGTGGCAGAGAGACAAAACAGGTCTGTACAATAGATTTCCATAGCTATGATGCAAGAAAGTAGCATTCCCCAAACCTTCTGGGCAAGAGTAGTACACACAGTTGTACATATTCTTAACAAAGCTCATTTAAGACCAAACAGTGACAAGACTCCTTATGAACTATGGCAGGTAAACCTGCATCAATCAAGCACTTTAGAGTCTTTGGAAGCAAGTGTTTTATAAAAATTAATGATGAGAATCTGGGAAATTTTGATGCAAGATAAGATGAAGGAATATTCTTAGGATATGCATCCAAGAGTAAGGGTTACAGGTGCTACAACAAAACACTTCGCAAAATTGTGGAAAGCATTGATGTAAGATTTGATGAAGAGGTACCAAACAAGACAAAAAGTTCAGGTTGCAGCAATCCTCCAGAAGAACATGAAGAATAGAACCAAGATGATGATGAACTAAGAAAGAAAACAGAAGATACTGAGTTAGACTCAAAAGGTCCCTCAAGATACACTCAAAATAACCATCCAGAAGAACAAATCATTGGGGACAAAAGTGTAGGAGTCCAGACAAGGAGACAGCTAGCTGAACAGACAGAAGAAGTATACCTAGCCATGTTATCTCAAATAGAGCCAAAGAAGTTTGAAGAAGCCTCCAAAGACAAATATTGGGTGAATGCTATGAATGAATAACTGGACCAAATTGAGAAGAATAATACCTGGAAATTAGTTCCAAGACCCACTGAGAAAAATGTCATTGGCTCAAAATGGGTATTCAAGAATAAGATGAATGAACAAGGACAGGTATTCAGAAATAAAGCCAGACTTGTATGCAAGGGATATTCACAAATTGAAGGTCTTGATTATCATGAAACATTTGCCCCTGTAGCCAGAATGGAAGCTATCAAAATGTTTTTGGCCTTTGCATGCTACCATGACTTCAAGGTATATCAAATAGATGTGAAATCTGCCTTCCTAAATTGAGATCTCGAAGAAGAAGTCTACATGGAACAACCTGAAGGATTATCATTAACAGATAAACATGATTATGTATGCAGATTGAAGAAAGCCCTATATGGGCTGAAACAAGCTCCTTGTGCATGGTATTCAAGGCTGGATAAGTACTTGGAAAAACAAGGCTTTAAGAGAGGAGGAGTAGACAACAATTTATACATAAAGGCCAATGAAAATGAACTCCTGATTGTAGTAGTGTATGTAGATGACATCATGTTTGGAAGCAGCAAAGATGTGTTAGCAAAATGATTTGATGAAGAGATGAAATCAGAGTTTGAGATGTCTATGATTGGAGAGCTCACCTTCTACTTAGGACTTCAAATTCAGAAAAATAACACAGGCACATTTATCTCACAAGAAAAATACTTAAGAGAAATGTTGAAAAGGTTCAAAGCGGAAGACTGCAAACCTGTGTCAACTCCCATGATCACTGGCTGCAAGCTATGTGCTGATGATGGATCTACAGATATGGATCAAAGACTCTATAGATCCATGATAGGAAGTCTGCTGTACCTAACAGCTTCTAGACCAGACATTATGTTGGCAGTAGGACTTGTGGCAAGATATCAAGCAGCACCAAAACAAAATCACCTTCTAGTAGTCAAAATAATCTTCAGATATCTACAAGGAACTGTATAGTATGGGCTATGGTATCCAAAAGGCAAGAGCTTCACTTTGAAAACATATACAGATGCAGATTGGGCCAGCTGTGTGGATGACAGGAAAAGCACAAGTGGAGGTGATTTCTATTTGGGAAAAAGTCTGGTGGCATGGATAAGAAAGAAACAAACATCTATCTCTCTATCTACAACAGAAGCAGAATACATAGTAGCAGAAGCATGTTGCACACAAGTCACGTGGATGAAACAAACCCTCCAGACATGAAGGTAAGCATTGATGAACCTATCTCTATCAAATGTGATAATACAAGTGCAATAAGTATATCAAAAAATCCTGTACTTCATTAAAAAACTAAACACATCCCAATCAAGTACCATTTCCTCAGAGAACAAGTAGTACAGAAGGTAGTAAAGTTGGAATATGTGCCAACAAAAGAAAAAACAACAGATATATTCACAAAACCTCTTGCTAGAGAATCATTCGAATATCTGAGAGACAAACTAGGGGTAGTGTTTGCAGATGCTACTCTCTGACATGAAGAGAAAGCATCATTATAGGGGGAGAACAGAAAAGAAAACATCATTCCAGGGGGGAGATCAGTCAACAAAGAGAGTCACAAAAGAGCCAGAGCAAGTAAGAAGGGCATGAAACAAGTCCTCAAGATCAGAGTAAAATGGACAAGATTTAAAAACTTCACTAGGTAATGTGCAATCCTTTGCCATTGATGTCAAAGGGGGAGGAAAAGCAAGCAAAAAATTAGGCAGAGGAAGACTTGGATGTGTTGCCATCAATGCCAAAGGGGGAGACTGTTGGAAATTTTTTCATTGATGGCAAAGAGAGAAGCAAAATAGCAGAGTAGCAGGGGCAGCAAAAAGAGAGACAAAGAGAGCAGCATAGAAGCAAAGGAGATGGAAAAGGAGAAACATATAAGCAAAGGAGATGGAAAAGGAGACAACATAGAAGCAGAGAGATAGAAAAAAGGAGGATGACAAGGAGAATAGTAGATGAAGAAAAGCAAAAGGAGGAGAACAGTAGATGAAGAAAAGAAAAAGGAGGATGCAGAGGGTCAAGCAGCTGCAAAGCAAGGGAATTTAAAGAAGCAGGGCAGCAAAAAGAAGCAGCCCAGGCTGTAGAATACACAGAAACAGAGCGTACAGATAAATAGCGAAATGGTAGTAGAGATCTGTCACATTTTTCCTGCACCGACATGCACTACCTGTGCACTGTCATGCACAGTAATTGAATATAGAGAAACAGAACCCTGAGAAATGGAACTCTGGTTTGGAGCTGAACTTTGGTTTAAATGAACTCAAACAAGATTATATATTGGCGTTTGTTTTTTATTAAAGCCCAGGGTTACATATTTGGATGAATATTCGTTTGTGGTGGCGTTAAATAGTGTGAAGGTTTCAATAAGATTACAGGAAAAAACGCCCAAAATATACCAAAAATAAGGATGAAATTGTGTTGAAACAGGGGTGAACATATAAAAAGTGCGAAGTCAAAGGCAGAGGCGGAACCAAGAGCGAGACGAAACCATGAAGAAAGGTAATGGAACCAGAAGTCAGTGGAACAGTGATGAAATATACAAAGGTTAACAAAGAACAAAGGTTAACAAATACAAAGGCGGAATTCAATTGAAATATACAAAACATTGAAGCGGAACTATAAGAATCAGAACCCTGAGTCAAGAACGGAACTGTGAGGAATAGTGAAGGCAGTTTCGGTGGAAGAAACAAGCAGTATCGTGCTGCCCTTGAGTGGTAAGTAGATTTCACCTTTTTGAACGCGATATAAGTCCCTGTTTGACACGTGTCCTAAGGTGGTTTTCCAAAACCATTTTCATCACGCGACTTTGGAGAATTAATCTTCGTGGAGTTGATCTGCGCGATATTACGTGACCACCATTGGATTGTCAGCAGGAGCGCGATATGTTAATAACCGTCGAATGAGAAGGGTAGATTAATACTAGGACCCAGTTTCATCGTGTGGGTTTAAGAAGTACATCTTGTGCAAGTGTGTAATGCAAGGACCGTCGGATTTGGTTTTGGGGCGTGATAAAAGTTGGGTCGTCGGATCCCTTCGACAGTTATTGCAAAGCTATGTGGTGTGGGACCCAAACAGATTGTAATAGTGTTGGGTTCTTAAGGTAAGGTCCAAGGTTTATATAGGTTTGTTATAACACTCGATTCGGGGAGTATACAAATGTTGGTTTTAAATATATATATATGACGGTATATACATTATGTTGATGTGAGTCAAATGAATTGTGGGCCCAATATACATGCGGATTGGTAAGCACGTATGATGTGTGGGAAGTATGGGCATATACATTAATATATGTCTTGGAAAAGATTTATTTTGGAATTTGAATGCAGTTTGTATACACGTTAAGGAAATGTGGGCACGAACAAATATTACATTGCCGTGGTTTGGATACATGGTAAAGTGATGACATATATATATATATATATATATATATATATATATATATATATATATATGCTAGGCGAAGATGTATAGTTGGTTAATATGTGCAACACAATTTGGTGTGTTAAAACTTGGTGAATATTTGAATCGCGGTGAATAGACTGTAGGGCCCGACGTATATACATATGGCTGGGATAATCAATTGTTTTTCTTTATAGCCATAGCGTTGAGGTAGAAGAAAAGCCTCAACCTTTACTTATTTAAATTGCTAACTCAGAAATTAAACATTGGAGGTTGCCAGATTGTGGATTTATGTTGGAGGCAATATTTGGGATGCATTTTTATATGCATAGTGAACTGGAGAGTATGCAAAAACTGAAAAAGACACAGGGAATTTCACATGCATGGAAAATAAAGGTATACAGAACAGTTATATGATAGCAGCAGAAAAGACAAAAACTAACAAGCCAAGGGCCAAAAATTAGGTGAGTGAAATTGTTTTATTGTAACTAAAAATGTAAATGTTTTAATTGGTTTTATATTGTTTGTGATGCATTGGCAAGTCTCTGGAGGAAAACAAAAATCCCACTGTAATATTGAAATTAGTATATATTGCTATATTTTTTTGAATGAGCTGGAAAAAGAAAAGAGAAGGCAAAAGGCAAAGAGTCAGGGCTATTCACTTCGAATTCCCTGTGAGTCATGTGATGAAATCTATAAATGATATCATATTGATATGCATACAGAGGTTAGAGAATGTAGAATTGAAGCAGAGAAAATAAGAAGAAGGTGGAGATGCTATGAAAAATCATAGATGATATAAGACAGATATGAAGACTGGAGGACAACAGTAAAGGAGGTACAGAACAGAGTTGATATCCAAGGTAAATCAACAAGTGTTTTCTTTTGATAGAGTGAGGAAGTTGGAGCTTCCCTATCAAGTTGTAGCTTGATATATGTCAGTTGTAGCTGACTGAGGTTGGAGCCTCCTATAGGTTGGTGCCTGCAGAAAATTGATGGGATTTGGAGCTTCCTTGCAAGTTGTAGCTTGCGGGGTGGGGAGTTAGGCCTCTGTGGGTTGGTTCACAATTAGTGGTGAGAGGGAGTTGGAGCTTGCCTTTGCATCACAACAATAATAAGATGTGGTTTTATCACTTTATGGGTTTCCACTTATATCTGGTGTCTCTGTGCATGATGTTTATGTGTTGATATGGTTTATCTCATCTGCTTAGTTCTTGCTGCTCTCATGTTATATCTACTGTTACATTATATTAATACTTGCTGCTCACATTCTAAGATTACTCACATATTAAGTTGAACATGAAATGAAGGTGTAAATAAGTTTTATTGAAAAATTTTAAAATACCATGATTGTGTTAAACTGATTCACCCCCCCTCTCAGTTTAGCGAAGGGTTCAACATAAGGGACTCATAAGGCCAAGCACTTTTCCATGCGGTTCACCCATAGTCTTGATTCCGAAGAAAGATGGGACTTGGCGCATGTGTGTAGAATTCAAAGCTTTGAACAAGATACTGATAAAGAATCGATACCCACTCCTAAGGATAGATGATTTTATTAATCAGCTGAAAGAAGAAAATATTTTCACTAAGTTAGATTTACAAAGTCGATATCATCAAGTAAGAATTGCAGAAAGTGATATATGGAAGACTACATTCAAAACCAAACAAGGACTCTTTCAGTGGTTGGTTATGCCATTTGGTTTGTGTAATGCACTGACAGCTTTCATGCATGTTATGGATAATGTTTTACGTCCATTTTTTGATTACTTTGTGATTGTGTATTTAGATGATATATTTATTTTCAGCAAAACAAGAGAAGAACATGTCTTGCATTTGAAAAGGGTGCTTGACGTTTTGAAGAAAGAGAAATTATTTCTTAAGATGTCAAAGTGTGAGTTCGGAAAGACTTCTCTAGTTTATTTGGGACACATTATAGGGGGAGGCGAGTTGAGAATTGATCCTTCTAAAGTGGAAGCCATTGTGAATTGGCCCACTCCCAAAATAGTAACCGAGGTAAGAAGTTTCTTAGGCACAACTTAGTATTGGAGAAAGTTTATTGCTAACTTTTCTTCCATAACAACTCCTATGCATGCAGTGACAAGTGTGAAGAAAGGCTTCCAATGGGGAGGCAAACAAAAGAAAGATTTTGAAGCTTTAAAAGAAAATATTAGTTCAGCTCTAGTCCTTGCATTACCGAATTTGAGACAACCATTTGAGATATAAACCGATGCTAGTGATTATGCCATGGGCGCAGTACTTTTGCAGCATGGTAAGCCTATCACTTTTCATTCTCAAACATTTAATTGTGTTGTAACTAAGTATCCTACATATGAAAAAGAGCTATATGCGTTGGTAAAAAGCGTCAAGAAGTGGAAACACTACTTTATGGGTAAAGAGAAGATTATACATACCGATCACCAACCATTATAGTACTTGTAGTTGCAAACAAAATTGCAACAATCACGACATTTCAGGTGGATGGGACTTATTCAACAATTTCATTTGGTTATAAGGTACAAGAAAGATATTTTCAATAAAGTTGCTGATATGCTTTCAAGGCCAATCATAAGTGCTTATTCTTTACTTAAAAATGATTCTATTGTACATGAGAGTTACATAGAACAATATGCACATGATGTTGATTTTCAAGATGTGTATGCTAGTTTGAGTGAAGGGAATCAAGTTGAGGAAAATGATTATCACATGCATAACAATTTGTTGTTTCATTTGGACAAGCTGTGTGTACCACAAGGAGAGAGGCTTAGTGTCATCAGAGAGGCTCATTCGTCTCTTATTGCTAGATACTTTGGGGTAAGGAAAATAGTGGCGCATCTACAAAGCTATTGCTATTGGCCTCGCATGATAGATAGTGTGTCACGTTTTATAAGAGGTTGTTATATGTGTGCAACAAGCAAGCCTAGAAATAGGAAGATTAGGTTGTACACACCACTACCGATACCATCAACGCCATGGGAGAGTGTCTCCATGGAATTTGTTGGAGGTCTACCTATGTCAAGAAAACAACATGATTATATTTATGTAGTTGTGGATAGATTAAGTAAAATGTGTATACTTATTCCATGTAAGAAAATCATAACTGTTGAAAAAACTGCTGAAATTTATTTTCAACATGTATGGGTTCATTATGGATTGCCAAATTTTATTGTTAGTGACAGGGATTCCAGGTTCATTGGGAATTTTTGGTCCAATATTTAGAAGATGATGGACACAAAGTTGAAAAAGAGTACTGCTTTTCATTCGCAAACTGATGGCCAAACCGAGGTGGTGAACAAAATCGTTGTGCATCTATTGAGAGGATATTGTAACAAACATCCCAAGTTGTGGGATGAACAACTGCATTACATTTAGCACACTTACAACCGTGAAAAACACTCTTCTACAAATACTTCACCTTTTGAAGCATGCTTTGGGTACTAGCCAAAATTTCCATTAGACTTCATCTTTGAGAAGGATGTTGCAATTGACGGGCATAGTGATATTGAAAAGGCTTGAAATTTCATTGAGAAAATTCAAATTATTCATCAACAAGTTCAAGAAAAGCTTGAGAAGAGTCAAAGAAAATACAAGGAGAGGCATGAAAAACATAGAGTTGATCACAAGTTTCAAGAAGGAGATGAGGTATGGTTGCACATAAGCAAAGAAAGGATGCAAGGAGAAGGTAAAAAGCTCATGCCCATTCACTATGGTCCATTCGATATCATCAAGAAAGTTGGTAACAATGAATTTCAACTTTACTTGCCTTCATATATGCAAATGTATTCAATTGTTAATGTTGAAAATTTACGTTTGTATGAGCCCCCTTTGATCGATGATCAAGGGAGTGATGTTCAACTGCCTTCTATGGAAGATTTCTCGCCAGAATTTCTAGATGAGCTCAACGAGGATACCATCCTTGATAGGAGGACAAGAGCATCTAAGAGGGGAAGTGTCGACTACCTTCAAGATGGGCTCAAATGCAGTAAGCCAAGTAAGGAAAAGTGGATGAAAGTTGGAAAGGTGAGGGAGTTGTACCCTCATCTATTGAACATGTAATCAAAGTGTTTTGGGGTCTAAAAGCTTCCAAATGGGGAGGTGTGATCAGGATATCATGAATTTTTATCAAACTTGAAAGTGATCGAAACTATACTGAACCTGAGCGATCGGATAGATCTCGTCATTTTGATTCTGGAGCCGTGAACGGTTTGAAAAACCGATGTCGTATGAGGGATATATTGTGTTCTGATTGATTTCCAAAAAAACTAAAATTTTGTGACATGGGTGACTAGGATGCCCAGTCAGCATGCAGGTATAGTCAGAAAAAAGGGAATATTCTTAGAATATTCCAATTTCTCTAAGCCTATGAGGTTTTGACACATGGCATATCCTGGTTTGTTGAAGGGTTGTACGAGTTTGTCTTCGGGCCAATGAAAGGGTGACACATGGCCAGCCCGTAGGCTGCTACGGGTCCCCTATACTACGTAGTAAAATTATGGTTTGGGTCTGGGGGGTTCAACCCCGTGACCTTCGGTGTGCCCGCAAGACTCTGACCAACTCCACTACACATTGATTCTTACACTATAAGCTTTCCGTATAAATTTAAAGTGTTAAAGTTTGCAAGTTGTGGGGGGCATCGCGAGCGGTTCCAACCTGCCAGTGGCCCCAAATGTTATGGTCACATGAAATTTCATTCACTATCACATTTTTTGTAATGTCGACGGATAACCGTTCGACGGTTCCATGATAGTTAAACATTAAAGTGATCACATGCTAACTTCTAGCAATCCGACGGTTTCGAAACCCCGCTACCAATCCGGGTTGCGCTCCATGTTTTAAATGCGTTAAGTTTAATGCGTAGGTCATGACTGTGGGGTTTAAAGGGGGTCAGCATGTGTCCACCCCGCCCCTTAACCTTTAAATTTAATGTGAATAGTTAGCATGGAGGAGGTTAAGCGCACCACTAAAAATTCAGAGGTTTGGCCAGTTTTAGCTGTGAATAAGTGCAGTCCTCCACAATTAGTGGAGGTTTTGTAGCTGTCATTGCGAAAATGGCTAGGTAGGTCAATTTTTGACCAATTTGGGTGAAACAAGAGTCTACCTAGACTAATTTTAGCATTATGGAGCCATTGGTGCAGAGAAAACAACCATTGGAGGCTTGTAAAAACATGTATTTGCAATTTGGAGCATAATGAAAAGAAGGGACATGCCATTGGGAGCTAGACCAGCAGATGTAGCCCAGGAGGGGTGAATTGCTTTATCATGCCTGCTGTGTAAAACTTATGTGTGGTTTTATTTCTCTATTATACACTGTTGTTCAGTGTTATTTAGGCTTATTTACATGCTTTAAACTCATAATTTCATCTATGTTTCATGGTTAAATTCCTCATTCCTTAAGAAATTAAATGGAGACAAATATGTACATGTTTTATAACTAAAAAAACACTTAGCACAAAAAACTAATACAGTCCTTTCAGATCAATTACACAATGATTTCCTGGAGAAATCGAGATCTAAAAAACCTGTTATCTGTATATTGAATTGGTCATAAAATATGAGAAGATTACAATGTTTTTCTCAAACCTTAGAAACCTCTGCACTATCTTTATCTATCTCACTACTTCCAAGACAAGCCTAGGCCAATATTTAACCATTTTTCTACCTGCCAAGATCCCTATTTCCTTGTGAAGTTTCCTTGGGTAATTAGACCCTATTAGTTAGGAAAGTTCCCATCCACAAATACACAATTAATCTAACGCATTCCTCTGACTTCATGCACAACCTTTACAATATGAATGATTATACAATTGATAGTAAACTTCCCTTGAACTCCAATATCAACTGGGTAACTCTTAGTTATGACATGCATGAGTTATTTATGGATGAATCATCAGTTAATTGATTGATCACTTGACATCTCACTAATTCCTCCAAAAATTGGAACTAGTTAAACTGAATTTAACTAAGATAAACTTAATTAATTAATTACAACTCAAAATAAACTCAATCAAGACTCCTATTTTGTAGGAGCCACTCTACATGACTCAAGTTAGACCCTCAAATCAAATTAATTGAACCAACTAAGTTAAAATAGCTTATTTAACTCGTATAACTTGTCATCTGATGTGGAATTAAAATTTTCTTCTAATTTAATTCAAGGGAAAATTAAATTAAAATATTTATTAGTGCCATTTTCAACACTCTCTATCAACAAGAAAGGGATAATTTGATACCCAGATCCTACCTCTATGGAACTTGAAATTTCCTTTTTATAGTGCCTTTGTCAAGATGTCTACATCATGTTCCTCTGTAGGAATGTAATCTAACATCATGATCCACCTCTACACACAATATTTGGGACGGTGGTATCATATGTCGATATACTTGGACCTATCATGAAATAATAGATTAACCAAGAGTTTGATGCAACTCTGGTTGTCACAGTAAATCACTGGATCCATCAGTTGACTAAACAACCTAACAAGGATATTCCTCATCCAAATAGCCTCACAAGTGTTTTGATTAGCATCCATGTACTCTGCTTCTATTCAACTGAGTGCAACTACTCTCTGCTTCATGTTGTACCAAGAAACAATTGTTGACCCAATATTGAAGATTATGCTTGATGTGCTCTTCCCGTCAAATGGACTCCCTATCCAATTTGAATCTGTGAATCCATGAAGCTTCACTCCCTATGACTATACGTACCAAAGACCAAATTCATTCGTGCCTCTGAGGCATCTCAACTCATGTTTTGTTGCCTTCCAATAAAGCTTGGTTAGCTTAACCATTGCCCGACTAAGCTTTTTAATTGCATAGCACATGTTTGATTGTGTGTTCACCAAGAACATAAGTGAACCCACAAGTTTCTTGTAAATGGTAGCTTCTACCACTTCGCCTAAAGTATCATCTTCCTTCCTCCAATTCCCTGCTAGAGGAGTCTCTGTGGTTTTGCTACTCTCCATGCGTAAATTATTCAATATCTCATTGGAATACTTTCCATGAGAGATAAACAATTCCCCGTCTCTTTGCAAACTTTCAAAACCAAGGAAATAATGCAAGAGACCCATGTATTCATCCTTAATTTTCTTGCAAATATTATCTGCAATATTTTATCAGCTTCTCCTCACCTGTTAGAATTAATTCATCGACATATAATACTATATCTGAAATTTGGCTTATGTGATCCATAATTTTTTTACAGAGATCTTTCAGTGATAATCACATGAGACAAAAATTTATCGATGTGTTTCGAACCAACCACTGTGGTTCATCTTCAGGAAGATATGAGAGATTAGATCTAGCCATTAAGATTAAATAGATGTAGAGAAGGGTTAATAGCCATTGGACCATAATAGCTAGTTTGACTACGAAGGTAAAAATAATAATTTAATTTATTATATTTTAATTTTAATTTAATTATATTTTAACTATAATTTCATTTTAACATATTTATTTATTATAATACTTTCATTTTATTGAAATCTAATCCTAGGGATTGGGTGAAATTGTAAAATCATGTAAATAGAAAATATTGAGAGGTGGAAGATGAAGAGACACTGGGAAATGAATCCCAAGGGTATCTCCCTCCATGTATATATTTGTGTGCATCCTTAATGAAAAAATCAATTCAGTTTGGTGGAGTTACCTCTTGGCCTAACATGGTATCAGAGTCAGCTCCATTTTTGGCTTCCCTGCCCTTGTAAATCCCTCTTGCATATTTTGTAGAAGTGCCTCCATTTTGCAAACATCAGGAGAAGTTTGAGGTCTAAAATGGGCCTTCTAAGGAATTATAAAATAATATTTGAAATAATAAAATAATATTAGATTACATAATCAAATTTTAGAGGGAAAAGAGAAAAAAATACTTTTTCAACTTATCTCCCTATGGGTTTACTTAAATTTTGAGCGGGAACACTCATTGAATTGCAATCAATTTTTGTTCATGTATTTGTCATTTTCATGTAGCAGGGTCCATCGAAAGTATGCAACATGGGTAATCCTTGGATGGGGAGTTAAATTTTTCACCCAACGAGTACTCTCGCTCGAAATTTGAGTAAAACCTTATGGAGATAAGTTGAAAATACAAGTTGAAAACGTAGTTTTATTTTTTTTCAATCTTTTTACTTTTCTACCCCAAAAATGGTGAATCATCCCCCATGGTTGACATCATAATCTTGAATCCTATTGGTTCTTATAAATTTTATTTTGGTTGTACATTTTTCTTAGGAGGCCCATTTTAGACCTCAAAAATTCTCTAATGATTGTCTTTGTTCTACATTTCTTCTGCAGACTGACACCTTTGTCATATTATTGCAAAATATCGTGCATTGTTGCTACGTTGAGGCATTTTTTTGCTACCTACATCAACACCACTCTTACGTCCCATACTCACCTTTGCGCTCCCATACCACTCCACTGTCGACATCCGTCCGAAAAATCAACACCTCCCTATGAGCTCCACGACCTGTCATCCTTCACACAACATTCACAATACCTCTCGGCCCTCCTCGCGCAGTCTCAAACATTATGCTGCCTCTTTCACAGTTGACTCATACTCTTGAAAATACTCCATTCTCGACTCTACTCCATACTCCTGCATAGTCGGCCCTCTCGCTCATCGAAGCACCCTCTCTCATCATTTCGTAGTCCACTGCTCCTCGACTCTCCTCAAATGTAAAAATAAATCCCTTTTTATATATATTTAGCACCATATGTAGTTTCCAGTGACCTATGGTGTTTTTTTTGGAATGCGTTAAAATATGGTGTGTTAACATAGTTTTGAAGGGTTTCTTTATTTGAAAGCATGGTGTGTATATATGCTGCATACGTTGGGAACATATGGTATAAAATGGTGTGTTGTCTGCTGGAGCATGGTGTTGAATGGTGTATGCTCTCTGTATGGTATGAATATTGTGCTCATATGTTTAAGCTTTTGAATGTCAAATTCCTTCTATCATATGTTGAAGATATATACAATAAAGGGAGCACATACGATTTATTATATTGTAATGGGAATATGTAAGCTAAATTTTTTTATGAAGTTTGTAGGTATGTATGGTATATGATGGCATTGCAATGACATAAATTATATATATTATGGTTGATGAGTGATGGATTATATGTTCACATTAAACTATTGAAGTAAGGATTTTAAATAAGTTTTGTAAGAAGGAAACAATATTGTTTCAATTATTTTGGAAATCAAAAGCACATAGTCTTTTTTTTATGATGCATTCACTAATCTCCATTTTGGGAGTAGTTCTCTCTAGAAAATAGAACTATCCTAAGTGGCCACCGAAAATAAATCACACTCTCATTTTCAATGAGTTGTGGTAAGGAATTTGTGAAGGAGATGGAGAAAATGCACCTGAAAATCCTACTTCGCACAAGGAGATCGCCATTTGGGACCATAAGAACAATAAGGAATATGCCTTGATTTCACCGTCTATAAATGAAGATGTGAGTTGCCATATTACACCATTCTCAAATGCTTATGAAGCCTTGAATAAGTCAAAATAACTGTATGAATCACACTCAAAAATTGAAGTTGTTTAATTGATGATTAAACTATTCAATCTTGAATTGAAAAATCATGACCCTCTTGTGTTAGCATCAGAAGTAATATCTATCATGCATGGCATTAAAAACACTGGTGTTAAAATAGACATACTTCCATAGCTTATGTCCAGGCATTATATCCCACTTACTCACATTATCTTGATTCATTTCAAGAAAGTGGAAACGTCAAGGAGATTACCTTTGAATCCCTTCAGAAGAGGTTTGCAGAGAGAGAAAAGGATTTTGGGAAGAAGACAACTCCTCAGTCTTCTGAAGAAATTGTGTCTTGCACATAGAGAGAATAATCATGCTCAATATTCTTCTAGAGGAAGATGTGGCTGAAGAGGAAGAGGAAGAAGAAATTTCGGAGGTAGGGGGGCATACAATTTATAGGAGAAAAGTATGATATTCATTGCACATGGTGCAATAGAGGTGGACATGATGCATCCACATGTGAGCTATCTTGGGATAGAATTGAACAAGAAAGAAATGAATCCAAATGTAAAAATCATGATAAAGAGAAAGTTAAAGCACTTGAATATGCTCATTATGTTGTGGCACATTGTAATATTGGAGTAACTAAAGACTTGTTTAACGCTTCACTTGCTTCTTCGGAAAATGATTGGTTGCTTTATTCAGGAGAAAAATTCCACATGAGTTTTATAAAATATTTTTTTGAAGAATTTAATGACAAGGTTGATGGAGCAGTATAGGTTGCAGATAAATAAAAACTCAAGCCATGAGGGCTTGGCACAATCAGGCTCAAACTGCTTGGTATTCCATAATATATTTTAGATGAGGCTCTATACCTCCTAGAGTTGAGGAGAAAATTGTTGCATTTAGTCTACATCTGCCATCAAGGTCACTTTTATGGCAAGGCTGAGGTCAGAAAAGAATCAGATCGCTCACTTGTCATGACGGGGATAGAGGAAAAAATACTTCTAAAGCTACAAGGTACCTTTTCTCATGCTCAAAACTTTGCATTCATTTATCACAATGATGAAGGCACATTTCCATCAAGTATTTTATGGCATGCTATATTTGGACACTTGAACTATGACAACCTTCGATTGTTGAAGAAAAATGGTGTTACTAGTTTGCCTAAAATTCTTAGGAAACTTAAGCAATGTGATGCTTGTATTCTAGGAAAGCATAACAAAAAATATTTTCATGATTCACATTCTAGATCACATAGAAAACTTGAACTCATTCATTCAAATTTATGTGGCCCCATGCTTGTTCCTTTTGCAAATGAAAATAAATATATGATGACATTTATTGATGACTACACCAAAATGTGTTGGGTTTACTTATTGAAGTACAAAGCTGACGCTTTTCAAACATTCAATAACTTTCATGCATGGATTGAAAATGATGTACAAACTCATATTGGCTCTATTCACACTAATAATGGAAAGTAATACACTTCAAATGAATTTGAAAACTATCTTTGCCAACATGGGATCGAACATCAAATAATTGTGCCTTACAATACTAAACAAAATGTAGTAGCTAAAAGAATGAACATGAAAATTTTAAATATGGTATGTTCCATGATGTTTTTCAAGAATGTAAAATTGATGTTTTAGGCTGGTGAAATTCTATGTGTTGCATATATAAAGGATATGTGTCCTTATAATGAAATTATAAATAATACTCCTTATGAAATGTGGCATGGCCACATTCCTTCAGTAAAGCATCTCAGGGTCTTTGGTTCCACCTTTTATGCCTTGATACCTAAGGAACACAGAAAAAAAACTTGGTGCAAGGAGTAAAAAATGTATCTTCTTGGGGTATTCAAATACCTCCAAATCATACCATATCTATGATGAAGTTAATAAAAAGTTTGTAGTATCTAGAGATGCCATATTTCTTGGATCTTCCAAGTCTGACAATGTTGTTGAGCAGCAAATTGATCGCTTGGATAGATTCGGCCATGAAAAGTCAGTTCAATAATTTGATAAGTAGATTCCAGAAATTGAAGGGGGGGTTCCTATACTAGATAAATCTGTGGAATCTTCTTCTAAAGCACTGTCTCCCACACATGAAGCTCCAACTATGGATGACACTTTAAGTGATGTGATTAACAGAACTGGGAGACTAAGTCTTGATTCAGCCCCAACTCAATCAACTAAGAAGCCTGGGCCATCTCAGAAAGTCCCTCCAAAATGGTTGACAAAGACACTTGAAAATGTTCATCCCGATGAGGTTGGAAATATAGGAACAAGAATCTCCACTAGACAAACTGAAGGTGATGTGGATGATTTTGATTCACCTGGTCGATATGGATGTTTCTTATAATTGTGAATTGAATTTGTCTACATATTTTGAACCAACTTCCTTCAAAGAATTCGCTCCTCATGATTAATGGAATGAAGTGATGTAGAAGGAATATGATGCCTTGATAAAGAATGGAACTTGGAAGCTGGTTTATCCTCCATTGTGAACCAAACCTATTGGTTGCAAGTGGGCCTACAAAAACAAGTAAAAAGTCGATGGCTCACTTGACAAGCACAAATCTAGGCCTATGGCAAAAGGTTTTGCACAGAAATAAGGGGTCAATTATGAGGAGAATTTTTCCCCCACAACAAAATGGGCTACCATTTAGACACTCTTTGCCTTGGTATCTTAGAATGGTTGGAAAGTCCATCAGATGGATGTAAATTTTTTTTTCTTGAATGGAGATCTAAATGAGAATGTTTTTATATCCCAACCAGATGGATTTTTTGTGAAGGGCCAAGAAACAAAAGTATGCAAGCTTGTAAAATACTTGTATGGCCTCAAGCAAGCACCACGAGACTGGTATGAGAAGTCAACTAAGCATATTCTAAAAATTAACTTCAAACATTATGATATTGATGATGCAACTTTTTTTGTCGATAAAGTTGGAAAAATAGCTGTATATCTTGTGGTGTATGTAGATGGAATTTTGATGACAGGGAACAATGAGAGCTATATTACATCCATAAATAAAGAATTGAGGAAAGGTTTTGAAATTATTGATTTGGGATATATTCACTACTATCTTGGTATTGAAGTAACTCAACATCCTAAGTTTATATTCCTCTCTCAGAAGAAGTACATTGGAGATCTATTGAATAGGTTTTGCATGGTTGAGTGCAATCCATTGATTACTCCAATGGAACAGAACTTGAAGCTCACATCCATTGAAGGAAAATAATTTGAGGATGCAAAAAATTATAGAAAACTTGTAGGAATTCTCAACTACCTGACTAATACCTAACCTGGCATTTATTTTTTTGTTGGAATCCTCTCCAGGTTTATGCAAAAGCCTTGTGAGGGATATTGGTCTGCTGCAAAAAGAGTTCTAAAGTACTTGAAAGGGATTCAAGACTTTGGATTCGAGTATACACATGTGGGTGACTTCAACTTGATTGGATAGTCTGATTCAGACTTTAATGGAGATAAAGAAACTGAGGTATCTACTTCATGTTATACTATGAGTCTTGGATCAAGAGCTCTCTCCTGGAGATCACACAAACAATTGGTGCCATCAGATTCCACAATTGAGGCAGAATATGTGGCATAAACTAAAGCAACAAATGAAATTGTGTGGCTCAGGAAAATTTGGGAATATTTGCATATAAAACAAGTTCATTCCACTCCACTCTTGATCGAAAAAAATTCTGCAATAATATTTTCCAAGAACCCAAAGTTCCATTATCGAACGAAGCACATCAATACAAAATACCGTCTGATTTGAAATCATGTTGAGGCCAAGAAAATTCATCTACGACATTTTTCCATAAATGAGCATATTGTAGAAATATTCACTAAAGCACTTAGAAGCAAAACGTTTGAAAGATTCAGAATGATGCTTGGACTCACCAACGTCCCTTCATATTAAGAGGGGTAATGTTGACACCTAATCCTAAGGATTGGGTGAAATTGTAAAATAGTGTAAATAGAAAATAAGGAGAGGCGAAAGATAAAGAGACAATGGGAGATGAATCCCAAGAGTATCTCCCTCCATGTATATATTTGTGTGCACCCTTAATGTGAAATAAATTCATTTTGGTGGAGTTACCTCCTCACTTGACACTTTTATTATAATTTTAATTCAAAGGATTTTTTTATTAACATTTCAATTCAAAGGATTTTGTTAAATTATTTTATAAAAACGAGAGGAAATTAGTCAAAGAGAAAATATATTAAAATTATATTCTTATGGTTTATAATTTCTAATATTTATCTTTGAATATCATTACAATAAATTTTGTAACTAATAAACATCATGAAAATGAAAATTAATATGAAACAATATAATTAAATAAAAAACATAGAATGAAAAGATTGAAGAGGAAGGGGGATGCAATTTAATAGAAAAGAACCAACATATCAAAATATAGGGTAGGGATACAACACCTGCTAATACTCCAACCATCATCTCTATTAATATTAACTGGTATTTTTTCAATTTCTAAGGCCTCCCTTATCTTGTGGTGATGAAAATGGTCAATCCTAGCAATAACCTTAGCCTCTTCAATGCATATGTTATGGTTGGTACTTTTTGCATGTTCTGCTGAGGTATAGGAGTGGATTCTTCCATGATTAATGTCAGTAGTGTGCTCACAAATCCTTTGATTTATTGACCGACCAGTTTCACCAATGTATGGAGTCCCACATGAGCAAGGAATGATGTAAACACCTTTCTATCTCTGGGGTTCACAAGGTCTTTATATGATATAAGAGATTTTAAAACAGTGTTAAGGAGCTTGAAATTAGAAGAAACCTTATGCTTTTTAAGGATCCTAGCGATCTTATCTGTGGTTCCTTGAATAAAAAAAAGGTGCACCCAAGAAGACCATTCATTTTGGTATTTTTTTATTTCTAGGACCTTTTTCTGCTTTAAGAAAATATTTAAGGCCCTAGAGTCTACTATAACCATTCTTATTAAAATAATAATATAATCAATAATTTACCTTCAACTAAAATATGGTAAAGGTTTGCATCTTCTTCACTTTTGGTGAAGCCCAACCCGGTGAAATAGTTGCCGATCCTGGTGTACCAAGCTTGAGGTTCTTGTTTTAGTCCATACAAAACTCTCTTAAGTCTACACACATGTAACTCTCTGTCAAAGGTCTCAATTCCTCCTGGTTTCTCTATGTACACATCTTCCTCAATCACTTCGTTGAGGAAAGTTGTCTTTACATCCATATGATGTATTTTCCATCCCATTTGTGTTGAAACTAAAAGAATAGATTTGATTGAAGAGTACCTTGCTACTATAGAAAAGGTATCCTCCTAATCTTTTCCCTCCACCTGAGAGAACTCCTTAGCCACAAATATGGCCTTGTGTTTCTCGAAACACCCATCTATTTTTTGCTTCACCTTATAAATACACCTGGATCCTACAACTAATTTGTCCTCTGGTATTGGGAAAAATTCCTGTGCATTTTTCCTGATAATGGAGTCATACTCATCTACCATGGCATCAACCAATATTGGTTTTTTCACTGCTTCCTTGAATGAGGATGGCTCAGTCTCTACACTCTTGCTCATAAGAGCCATGTAGCCAGTGTACCAATCTTGGGACCTTCTATGCCTCCATTGTGATGTGGGTGCTCCCACATTCTCTTTAGCATCATGCATCAACCTATCAACCTCTCTGGTGCACTTCCTTCCATTTTTGGATGTCTTTGCATGAGTGGGCGCTTTCACTCTCGGCTCCTATACTTGTGTCTACTCCACATCAATCTGAGGTTCTTCCTTTTGAGCTAAGAGCTCCTCATCTACATGAATTTGAAGCTACCTCTCAAGGGAAATTCACATGGCCTTATATTCATCGAATTTCACATATCTAAAAACTATTTTCATATTGTGAGATGGAAGGTACACCTGATAGTTTTGAGGTGTATTAGTGTACCCAAAAAATATTCCCAACTCAGCTGTTGGTTCTAGATTTTTCTGTGCATCCTTGGAAACACGACAGCAAACTAATGAACCAAAGATTTTGAGGTGTGCCACATTTGGTTACTTATCAAAAAATTCTTTCTATAGTGTACTCATCCTGAGGATTCGATGAAGACTCCTATTCTGCACATACACATTTGTGTTGCATGATTCCACCCACAAGTGCAACGGTAAACACTGATCATGTAGTATCGTCATGCATCGCCCACAATTATTTTTTTCTTACTTTCTGCAACCTAATTTTTTTGTGGGTTATGGGGTGCTATTAGCTCCCGCTGAACACCTTACGATGCACATAAGTTATTTAATTCATTCAACACATATTCTCCACTGTTGTCGCTCCTGAGATCCTTCACTTTTATGCATGTGTATTTTTCAACAAGTGATTTGAACTCACAAAATTTTTAGAACACATGGTATTTATTTTGCATGAATAATATCCAACACTTGCGTGAAAATAGTCATGGAGGTTGTAAAAAATGGTCCACAAATATCTGAGTGAAGTCTTTCAAGGATCGCTTGCACTCGACTGTCCCTATCATGAAAGGTGGATTTTGTGTGCTTCCCCACTGTACACCCTTTGCATGTATCATGCTGCTTAAGTGCACCCTTGGGAGGTCCTGCAAAAATATGTTGCTTGATCTTCAAAGCTTTGTGGTGTAGATGACCCAATCTCCTATGCCATAACACATCGATGTCTCATCTCTGCACCTTCTATGATTTCATGCTCAAGGCAAAAAAATATGCTATATCCAATTTGTATAGGTTCTTTACCTGAACCTCGATCTTATTCACTTGTCCCATGGCTATGTGACGAAGGAAAACCTTTCCTTTGATAAACACCACAACATAGCCATGGTATTCCAACATAGCAACTAAAACAAAATTCTTCTTTAACACTTGAACATACATGAAATATTTCAATTTGAGAAGAGAACTAGACTCCCTATGAAAATTAATAGTACGGATGTCGGTCATGCTATACCTTCCATCATCTCCCATCTTAATGTGCTCCTGGAGGTCCTTCTCCTCCAGGTATTTGAAGAACTCTTTGTTTTCCGTCAAATGGAATGAGTCTACATTATCCATGTACCACACACTACCCATCAACAATGACACCATGCATGTGATGAGGGTAAAATCCAACTCAAATTGTGAAGCAAGTGCTTCACCTGCCGCTCCTCCTGAGGGCTTCTTGTCGGCCTTCTTGTGTGGAAAATTTATCCCATAATTTCTTGGATCGTGACAATGAAAAAATTTAATATTTGAAAAGTATTTCTTTTTCTCTACCTGACCAGAATATGATTTGGAATGGGATGAATTCACTTTCCATTTCTTTTCCTTTCCATCCAAGGCACATTTCTCCTCATCATCATTCTTGGATGAGGATCCATCTCTAGTGTTCTGAAAAATCCCTTCTTACACAAAATCATACCATAAATGCTCCCACTATGGTAGCTTCTCCCTCCAATTTACTGAATCCTGGTAGTTATGCCAGCTCTTGGGAAGGCCTAGAAGTTCTAGGCTCACTATATAATCTTTAGAAATTGTAACACCAACACTTCCAAGCTCATCCCAACATTGGATAAACTTGGTCAAGTACTTTGATATTGTATAACCCTTCTCCATCTTGATTTTCCTCAACTTGTACTTCAATTCCAACTTCTTGTGGTCATTGTTGTTCTAAAATTTTTTTTTTAAGGTCTTACACATTTCATATGGAGTTTCCTTTCCATGGAGGCTCGCGACGATATGATCTCAAACTCATTCTAGTAAAATCCTTCTGACCTGTGCTACACGTTTCTTCCACTTTGCAAGGTCTTCTGCATCAACTAGAGTTGGTTTCAGGATGTCCTTGTCAATGAAATCCTTCAATATATTTCCTCCAATAATTCTTCCATCTAATCTCTCCAAGTGATGTAATTCAAGGTACCCTCAAGGGAATACTCGAGCCTCAGACCATTGAACGCCATCTTGATCTTGTTGCTAGATTTGGAGAAGAAATTTGCAAATATTGTTCCTACTACAAGCACAAAATCATGTTATTGTCTTCTATTGTGACTTCATATCTGATACCATGTATAAATTCCACATAGATTCAAACTGAAAATTGTAATATGCTAAAACAATTGACTTGAATCTATTCTACCAATTGCAGAAACCAATAAGCGATCGTGAAATAAAAAAGCATAGAAGAGAAATAATTTAAATCACACATTACACAATTATTTCCCGGGGAAAGCCATAGGTAAAAAATGCGCTATCTGTATATGGCATTAGTTAGAAAATATGAGAATATTATAATGCTTTTCTCCAACCTGAGAAACCTTTGCATTATCTCTATTTGTCTCACTACTTCCTAGAAAAGCCTAGGCCAATACTTAACCAATTTTCTGCCTACTAGGATCCATATTTCCTTGTGCTATTTCCTTGGGTAATTAGTCGCTATTAATTAGGAAAATTCCCATACGCAAATATGAAATTCATTTAAGGCCTTCCTCTGTCTGCATGCACCACCTGTACAATTTGGATGATTATATAATTGCTAGTACACTTCCATTGAAATCTAATCTCAATTGGGCAACTGTCAATTCTGACATGCATGAGTTATTTATGGTTGAATCATTAGTTAATTGATTGATCACTACATGCGGCTCAAGTTCAAGTTCCACACTTTGAACTCTCACTGGTTCCTCCAACAGTTGGAACTCGTTAAACTGGCTTTAACTCATATAAACTGAATTAATTAATTACAACTCAAAATAAACCCAAGCAGGGCTCCTATTTTGTAGGATCCACTTTATCGTTAAATCGTACAAGTTGTTATGTGATGTGGAATTACAATTTTCTTCTAATTCAATTCAAGGGAAAATTAAATTAGACTCTTTCTTGGTGCCATTTTCAACCTACATGTCTTTTTCTACCATGTTATTCATATCTTATACTATGGGATGTTCGATCTCTTGGATGCATGAAGGATATGATGATAGGCATAGTAGAAATTCCTCAATCTCAGGTTCCAATGGTTGCTCTCCATCAAATGTGGTTCATGATTCTTTAGTCTCCTCTTGATATTCTGCTATTAGATGTTGTTCTTCAATGAAAATAGGAGAATCTTTTTTTTTTCAATACTCTTCTTGATATAATATGAATACAATTTAGATCAAGAGGACTTGTTTGAAAATTTTGTACCTAAGCATTGTAAGTGGGATGAGGTATTTTATTGTTGGGGGTCATAAATGGTTGTGCAGGTAGTTGAGTGGGAATGGGTCTTTGGAGTGGTTGAGTAGGTGGTAATGAGATAGGTTGACTAGAAGTCAACTGAGGGTGAAATTGAGGTTGTGGATGTTGTAGTGGCGGAGGATAGTATTGAGATTGGTATTGAGGATATTGAGGATATTGTGAATTTATTCCATAAGGCCCTTGCTAACCTTTTTTTCAAGATTGGTGTTGAAGTTGGGTTTGAGGTGGCTAATGTTGCCAAGGAAAAGGCATGTTCCAATTATTTTGATATTAGTATGCATAAAATTGAAACGGTTTATTAGGATCTTGCATCATACCGGGCTGACAAGGTTTCCAAAGTCTTCTTGGAGCTACATAACAAAGTTGCTTTGGTGCTTGATTTTCTCCACTATTTTCTTGGTAAACTGCTTTCAACCCCGGTAATGATGGGAAATATTTCATAGCATGTGATTATGCACAAATGACACAAATTCAAATGTTATCAAGTGAACATTCACACAAAGCATGTTTCTTTTTACATTTAGGGAAAATTACAGACAAAGCAACATTCTCATATTTTTACTTGTTTTTCATTCTTAGCATATCAATATGTTCACTTTAATTACCAAGGATATTTGATTCAAATTAATCAAGTAAATTTCCAAGTTCAACTTGACTTATTGACATAGATGCCAACTTACTTACTCTAGCCATAACTGGATCTTGAGGGGATCTAGCATACTTTGTTTATCCTCTTGATATGGGCTTATGTAATTCACAAAACTCTTCAAATGATAATTGAGAAATGTATTTTTTAGCCATGAGATTAAGAAGATCAATCCACTCATATCTAATTGCTCAAAGTAAGAGGGTTTTTAATGTATCAAATCCTGAATTATGCAATTTTTTCATCTTAACATTATACATAAATATCTCTACTAGATCCTCAAGGATCTCATCTTCTTTTTGAGTCATTTTAAAGATTTCATATTTATGATCATGATGTATACAATAGTTTTTATATTTTTCTAGCAATAGACTTTTCATATCATCCCATGATATTATTGAATTAGTACCTAAACTCATGAACCATTTTAGAGCTCTGTCCTTCAATGTTATTGGAAACAATTTCATTTTTTTAGCATCTAATGAGTAATCACAAGATCTTAAAATTATTTCAAATTCAAAAAGAAAGGTTTCTGGACCTTTTGGACTCATATAATGGAAGTTTGTAAGTATAGATGGAGATATTATCTTCATTTTAACAGTTATATATTATCGTGAATGGGAAATTCAAAAGGATATCCTTCTTTGTCATCATTTCCATCCATTTCTTCTAACTCCTATACTTCAGGAAGTAGTCTTCTTCTACCTGCAAAAGTAGGAATTTATCACGTGGATGATGTTGTGGTTCTTAATACACCATGTGATCAAATGGGGATGGTAGGTGATTGTGGAATTGATTTTTTTTTTTTTTTTTTTAAATTTCTCCTCTAATAAATCTACCTATAGATGCACTCCAAAATGAATGAAATTAAATTTAAGCAACTAAAAATGGAATTAGCTAAAAATGAGATGAAATTCAACAACTAAGGTTAGGAGAAACCTCATAATGTGATGTGTATGTTCTTATCTCGCGTCTTACCATTTATCGTTTCCAAAGTTATGTAAATTAAAGAGAAATATAAATTGAAAGATAAATCCTATGTATACTTCCCTAGCAACATCACCAAAATTTTCGGTCAATTTAATTATGTATTAAATTTCGTTACATTAAATTATCAATATGAGTAAGTAAACTTGTGAAGTATAAGACACAATATATGATAGTAGTTAATATTTCAATTATAAATAGAAATAAGTTGCAATGAAATAAAGTTCTACTATATGAAAGCGAATGCAATGACATGAAATGAAATGCTAATATAAAAAATATTTTATGAATAGAATTTGGTTGCAAATGTCTAAACCAAATCCTAACATTTACTTCTAATGATTTGACAAACAACTTGATATAAACATCTTTGTGTTCTATATTCATACTATCTGCAAAATCCAAAAATGAAAATAAATGATCTTCTGCATTTGGTCTTGTTGCCCCATTGTATCTAGGAAGATGTTTTAGATAACCTTTAGGAAAATCATGAATCTGAGTTGTTGGTGGTAGCACTAATGTTTCATATTTGGCTACCAAAATTGGTCCTATCCTAGCCATTTATTGTTGTTGTGAAATTGATTGTCTACTAAACTAGGGTTTCTTGGGAGATGAATGCCCTGAAATTATAGGCTTTTTTGGAAATTGAAGGTGAATGATTAAATTTTCAACTTTAGGAACAATATTTCCTTGATCTTCAAAAACTAATTTAGGATTTGTATAAATTCTAAGCTCCCCCCTGGATGATTATAAGTAGAAGGATACATATGAACAACATGGGATATAAAATATATAGGTTTGAGATTAGGTAATTTTAATTCAAGTTCTACTTCTGCATGAGATGACTCTAAAAGGGGCACTAGAAGTTCAAAGGATTCAAGTTAATGGACTAGTAAGGTAGATTGAAGATATATTCCCTTAGAAAGAAGTTCTAATACTTTAGGAGGTAAATCAAAAAATCATAAGGTATTGGGATTTGTTTTGGTTGCTTAAGTTGTGAAGCTGATTCTAGTGGAAAAGAAGTAGAAGTCGAAGCATAAGCTTCAAGTCTACATTTGAGGGAATAAATTTGTACAAGTATCTCTGGACATGATAATAGAGGGAAGATCTCAGGATCAAAATGAGATCTAATATGCCTACGTGAAGCCAAATTTAATCAATGAAATCACCATGTGAAAGAATTTAGCCTGCTAGCCTCTTATTCACCATTAAGAGGTAAATCTAATCATTGTCCTGGGGAAATAAACTTCAAAAATTCGTTCCCTGACAACTGCACCAATATGTTGTTGTTTCTTTGTAGAGAGTTCTAGGCTTGGGAACTGTGCCAAAGAATATAAATGAGGATTTATTTTAAATGGATGATAAATGAATCAAACCATTCACATGCACATTATTCTACGTGAAACTAAATTTAATCAATGAAATCACCATGTGAAAGAATTTAGCCTGCTAGCCTCTTATTCACCATTAAGAGGTAAGTCTAATCGTTGTCCCAGGGAAACAAATTTCAAAAATTCGTTCCCTGGCAACTGCACCAATATGATGTTGTTTCTTTGTAGAGAGTTCTAGGCTCGAGAACTGTGCCAAAGCATATAAATGAGGATTTATTTTAAATGGATGATAAATGAATCAAACCATTCACATGCATATTATCCATAGATTTCAAATATTTCTCAAAATTCTTATTCCAATATTAATAGCATACAATTATTTAAATGTTTGTGATATATGAAAGATGAAATACTTGATAACGAAATATCCTTCCTAAATATTCAATTATCAAACATAGTAGAGGCGTATAGAAATATTTATATAGGTAATACACACACACACACACACACATATTTGAGGGATGACAGAAGGCAATAATTTTTTGATGCAGAGGTACTAATTTAAACAAATTGTTCAATCATATATTCTTAGTAATGACAATAACTTTGCAAGGGCTATCAGGGAGGTTACCACATAACCTATCCTTACCCAATAATTCTATGTTACCTAAAATATATTAAGAATAACATAAATGATTACACAGAGAAAACTCACATGAACACAAATGTTGCTAAAAAAATGAAGCCATAAGCCTTCGATTATTATCAAAAATTTCCAAAATACAACATTGTCTTTTGGTTTTGTCAAAGTATCAACCCTTCTTACTTCGAATTGCAAAGTATATATAGAAAATTTTCAAAATATATGATATATTACAATTTTTACATGAAAAGGTAAAAATTATCCAAAATGTTTTGGATAAATTTAATCAATATAACTCAAAATAGGTATCGTTGAGCGGATTAATGGGATTGCACACTATTCGAGGATCATGTTTTCAACTATTGGCTTTAAATATGAACTCTTCTGATTATGCTCATGTTCTTGCTAAAATATCACTTGAAAATATGCTTTCTTCTCAATTGATAAGTTCAACGAACTTATCTCACTGATCATCATTTGCGCATGAAAATTTTATCACCTTTTTGTATGATTCATCTACCTCAATATATTTTTCAAAATTTGGTTTACTGACAGAAAAAATGATGAATTTCATGTGAAACAAATAAATCTACTTCTAAACCTTGGAGAAAGCTTTTACGACTAATATTTCCTTTAACTTTGGTAAATTTTGATTTATGCATTACTATATCATGTAAATTTTTATTTATTTTTTTATATTATTATTATTAAATTAATTAACCATGCCAATCTATTAATGATGAGAGTCCTTTATATTGAAGAACATATAACTTTTTATGAAACTTCTTGATTTGAACTTCTAGACATTTGTTCTCCAACTGTAGCATCAAAATCCTTTTTGTCAACACCTTCCTTACATCAAGGACTGCATCTATCCTATCTTCAATTCCCATGTATTCCATATCTTCTTTGGATTTTGAATTTAAGACCTTAATGATTCTAGTTGCTTCTCCAAGTTTTTGATCCAGTTCTTCTTTGATCTCTGCAATGGTTGCTTTTTCTTTGTGTACCAGTTGTTCCTGTTCAAAAATAATTTTTATAGATGTCCAAAAATCTAAAATAATTGAATTAATGTGTATCCAAATTTATTGTTTAGCTTCTTATATATTCTATTCATTGGCTGATTCATCTATATATTTTTAAAGTTGTATTGTAAGCTTGAAATTCTTTGGTACTTATGAAATATATGCATTATTTGCTTTACTTTTATTTTCATCTTCCCTTTGCAATGATTCTTTTAATCTCTTAATTTCCATATTTCTAAATGAAAGATATCCCATTGATTAAGATAATTGTTCTGTTGAATCTGGTTTGGTTGATCATGTTTCCATTGTTGAACTCCTTGAACTTGTTTGTTGTTCTTTTTCCTTCATAAGTTTTTCCATTTCTGATTCCATTTTTTATATTTGAAAGTTTTTCTCAACAATAATAACTAACATATTTTATTTTTCCTTTTCTAATTTCCCTACCTCTTGAACCTAAGGATGCTCTATTTTTGGAAATTTTAATTGTCTTTGTAATGCTTTAATGTATGCATTTATATTCTTAATGATCTCTTGAGTTTCATCAATGTTATGAAACAAACTCACAAATAGAAGAAAAGAGAGATCAACGACTTAGAAATCAACCACTTCGAGGGGGAAACCTTGTTTACATTACATAAATGAACAATTCTTAGATGATTCAAATGGAAAAACTTCTTTTCTATATATAGGATTCCAATGGGTCACAATATAATCCTAGCCGACATAACAATAACAATGTAAGGGCACAAAAATAACAATAGTGGGCTTCTATGGGGAATAATAATAATAATATGGGGACTACATGGGCAAAAAAATAACAATAAGGGGGCTATACTAACAATAATAATAAGGCGATACACTAGTATAATAGGGACCTAATATGCCCCTCTCCTTCAAATAAGTGTTGTCCTCAACACTTGATTATATCTAGATGTTTATGTATAAAATTCTCATCCTCCCATGTGGAATCTTCACCAGGTAAGTTCTTCCACTTGCGGAGATACTCTAAAATTGATTGATTTTGTAGTTGTCGAGTTCTTGTTTCCATGACTACTTGAGGTTCCAATATGATTTTTCCTTGCTCGTCAAGTTTTGGAAATATTTTTTGAACTGGGTCTTTGTCACTTATAACCTTCTTGAAGCATGAAACATGGAAATCTGGGTGCACTCTGGAAGATGCAGACAACTCCAGTTTGTATTCCGATGTACCAATATTTTGCAACACCTTGTAAGGACCATAGTACTTTAGCGATAATTTATTATACTTCTTAGATTTCTTGATGGACATTGGTTTATATGGTTGTAGCTGTAAAAATATCTAGTCACCTACATCAAAACTTCTTTCGCTGCGATGTTGATCTGCATGTTGTTTCATTCGATTTTGCACCAAATTAAGGTTATCCTTTAAGAGTTGGAGAACTTGTTGTTGATGCTCGATGTGATATTACACTACTTTATCATCCATATTAGATTTCATGTCATCCTTCACACCATCCACCTAAGCCTCCATGTCTTCTTTTAAACCATCTATTTCATCTTTGGTTGTTGTTTGTGAGATCGAAATTTGTTGCACTTGGTACTGTAATTTTGATACACCATACAACAATTCTTCCTCTTCATGCGTCATAGTAGAGTTTTCTGATGGCTTAATTGTTTTTTTTTAAATTACACCTTTTATTTTTCTTTTGAGGAGCTCGATATTTAACCAGATATATCTCTGTGATTTCAGATCTCCAAGATTTTAAATTCAGATTTATAGTAGCCCTTTGATTCTTCTTTCCAACGCCATAGGTCAAACTTGATTTGGATTCTTCAAGGCAAATTTATGCCCAATATCCCACAATGACCTAATTATGGACTGGTTCAGGAGAGCGAAATTGTACAACGTGCCATGTGTCAATGTTTGTATTTTCGCCTCTGACATAGATACATAGGAAACTCCAGTCCATACAATTTTGGTCACTATTTACAAAATTCCAATCCAATGTTTGAAACGAAAGTTATGACAATTTTCCCTCGGTCACCTATTTGAGATGAAATCATGGAGCCTGCAAAAACGATAACTTCCTCAGATCATGTCGTAAAAAATATAGTGAACCAAGATCTGAAATTTTTACTCGAAGTTCCTTCAGATTTCGTCTCAAGTGAGTTTTTTTTCAGCTTCTGAACCTTTGTAGAAAAAAATTTATAGTGAAAATTCCAAGATCATTTGTTTGCAGCAACGAAACCCTAGAATCCAACCCTCTGATACCAAATTTTATGAAACCAGCTCAAAAAATAGAAGAAAAGAGAGATCATTGACTTAGAAATCAACCACTTCGAGGGGGAAACCTCATTTACATTACATAAATGAAAAATTCTTAGATGATTCAAATGAAAAAACATCCTTTCTATATATAGTGGTCCAATGGGTGACAATATAATCCGAGCTGACATAACAATAACAATTTAAGGGTAGAACAATAACAATAGTGGGCATCTATGGGGCACAATAATAAAAATGGGGACTACATGATCATGCCTCCAAATTGGAAGATTTTGGACCCCAAAATATTTTTCATTACTGAACATGTAGATGAAGGTACACCCCCCTCACCCTTCCAGTCTCAATCCTCTGGAATTTGCCTCAATTCAACAATTTGATCTATTCATGAAAACTGATTTTTTTCCTTGATTTTGGAGACCCTATCTTGCTGTTGTAGATACAATCCTACCGCAATTTCCATAATTTTCAAACAAAAAAATGTCCTTGAAGAAACAAAATTGTTCCCACCTTGGTCGTCAATCAAGGAAATTTGAAAAACTTGAAAAATTTCTCACCTCGAACACTATCGACATGGTGATTTTTAGCTTGTCTTGCCTTGTACTTGTGTCGACCTTTGATCAAGTGTTTTCACCATTGTCATGTACCATTTTGAAACAAAAAATGAGTACTTTTGGAACCTATGCCTTCTTTTTCATCTTTCCTTGGCACTTTTTCTTTGATTTTTTCACCATTCACCATCATCTTGTTCCCATTACTGTTCAAAAATAATGTGGATTGCTGCAAATATTTCACATATTCTTTACCTGTTTTCAAAGGTAACATGTTAGATCCCCAAAAAATATTATTACAACCATTAGAAACTTCAATGAAATCATCTTGTTCATTTGATGCATCTTCTTGAAAGGTATCATTCAAAACATCACTATGCTTGAACATTAATAAAGCCAAATTTTGACTTGCATTCACTATTCTCTACATTTCTCCTGCATGTATAAGAGACAAAATCATCTTCTTCTTATGCTCTCTAACTATGTAATTAGTTCCATTCTTGAACAAGTGGTACTTATTCTCATGGAAATGGAATACTTCCCTCCTATCATAAAGATATGGACTTCCAAAAACAATACCTGAAATCTCAAGCAGAACTACATCAAGTTCAACTTCGTCAAGAAAGTTTGAATTGAGTACAAACCTTAGGATGCATTTCCTTGTTACCTGCAAGTTTTCATTCTTGCATATCCAACCTAAAGGATAAGGTCTTCGATGTGTAACAATTTCTAGATTTAACCTCTTAACTAAGTCTTCAGAAATCAAATTGGCTGGAGAACCATTATCAAATAGTGTGTCTATTTTGGTATGCTTTGAAACAACTCTAATATGAAAGATTTCAATTCTTGTATCATCATCTTGAGTTAAATTAGAACAACTTGAAGAACTAGTTCTTGCTATGTTCTTACCTTTCAAATCCTTAACTGTAATCTTGGTTTCATCTCTTAAATCTAAACCTAAGTCATGTTCAATGATTGCAATTGTTTTCTCCTTCTCTTTGGTATTAATTTTGTTGGGCTTCAACTCTGGGTGGATTTTCAAACTATGGTCTTCATCATGGCCATTTTTCGAACAATTTTTACATGTGATTTTCTCTTTCTCTATTTTAATAGAACCATTTTTCTTTCCTTTTCCATTAAACTTACTGTTTCCTTTACCTTCATACTCAAGGAAACTATCACTTTTATCATTTGCGCTATGTTTCCCTCTTGCTTCTAGATGATTGGCTTGAACACAAACCTCATCTAAGTTTTTTGGATTGAACATGAGAATAGTGTGTCTAATATAGTGTGAAAATCCCCCATATAATTTAAAAAAGTGCCTTGAGAAGATAAATTGACACCCAAAACTAGTGCTCTTCTCCTAAACTCTTATGTATAATTTTGAACACTTTGTCCCTTTAGTTGTCTAAAATTTTACCAAGGTTTTTCATCTCTTCTTGTGTCTTGGCTTCCCACCATACTAGTGTTGCACCCTCCAATCATAAGGAAGATAACTGAATCTTTGTGTCATCATCTTGAAGGTTTTGAATCTTAGAAGACCTCCAACTGACGAACCCAATTGTCAAGCTTCTCTGCTTCACTTCACCATTATACATAGGCAACTAAAATTTAATATCAAGTTTTAACAAGGATTGTTTACCAATTCCTTTTGAGGTATGTTGATGAGTATGAGTAAGGGTTGTAGTAGTGGAGGAGGATGAAGATGAAGGCAAATATGGTGGCGAGGATTATGATGGATTATATGGTGGTTTATCACCATTTCCATTACCTCTTTTGTTGGAATCATGATTTCTGTTAGACCAAATTCGACAGGAATTAGTCTCTGCTACAATCACCAAAGTTAGGATCCATGAGAGGTGGTTAATTCATGTCGCGAAACACACGGGGAGTGTTGAACCCAATGTCCAACAATCTCGCCCCCAACGTGAGCTAGGTGAGTTTGGAGACCTGTCGCTCTGATCCCACTTGTTGGAATCACGATTTCCGTTAGACCAAAACCCGTAAGCATTATTCTCCGCTACAATCGCCAGATTTAGGATCCACGAGGGGCGGTTAGTCCATGTTGTGAAACACACAGGGAGCGTTGAACCCAATTTCCAACATCCTCCTCCTGGAGAACCCTCTCCCCTTGGAGGCCTGGAGCTTTCACCCTACAACCTTGTATTCCTCTCTTCATGAGGACCTTCACCATCTCTTTCATGTCAAAGAAAGCCTTCCTAAAAGATTTATCATCCTCTGACATGTTATTATTTCCTCCTTCATGAGACATCCTTACTCAGGCCTCTACTGAAATTGGAGGTGAATCTTGTGGTCAAGATTGTGGCAATTGTTTCCTCATTTTCCTTGCTCCAACTAGAGAACCTGCACCCACAAGCTTGCCTTCTCCTCTCTTGAGCTTCAACCTTGTAAGAATTTAAATACTTGCAAAACAATTCAATCCTCCTTGCACAAGAAAACCTAGTGCTCTGATACCAACTTGATCTGAATGGGAATATTAGTGTTTGCTGTGCTAAGATCTAATTCAGAATATAAAAAATTACTTGAGGATTAAGAGGTAAATTTCAAGATTTCCATATGTTTTTATTTATTTTTATGTGAATTTCTTGAGAAAATTAACATAAATAAAACACTAAATAGCAACATCTAACATACATGAACATCACCATAAACAATAAAATAAAAACACATTATGAAGTCTAGTTCACCTCGCCTGGGCTACGTCTCCTTGGTCCAAATTCCAATGGCTTGGCCCTCTTCTATTATGCTCACAAGTGTGATTACATATGTTTAGATTGCTCAAACAACTTCGAAACATTTTTAATCGGCTCCAAAATGACCAAAAATGTCTGTGTAGCCTCTTCTTGCCTCAAATTTGGTCAAAAATTGATCAAGTTATGATCTCCCATAGTTCCTCCACTATTCGTTCTACAGAAGCCTCAAATTCTGGCACTGAACCCACAATTTATCCCCCAAAAGAACTAACAGAGCACCAATTTCGCCAAAAATCAGTGAAATTTTTGAGGCATTAATTCTCCCAATAACGCCTAAATTCTAAATTTATTTTTTATATTAAAAACGTTGTGTGATTTTATTTAACCATAAGAACTAGAAATTAAGAGTGGACACATGGGAGGTTAGGTTGATAGCTTGTGCAGGCGGTTAAGCAAGCAGTTTGGTGTTAAATGTTGGCGGCTAGGAGTTGGTTACATGTCGTAGCTTTTGGGTGGCGGATAGTATAATGGTTAAGAAAACCAGTGGCTTACAACCCTCCGTCTACGGCTTGGTGTCACATGCACCATTAGCATAAAGTGTTAACAATTAGTGTAATGGACCATTAGGGGGGTCCGGAGATAGCGTCACACCCATGGTCCCGCCCCCAACCCCCTTCCCCATGGTAGAAATCACATTGAAACAAAACAATTTTAAAACCATAGCCTTGTAAGGAACATATGTGTGGTGCGATTGTAATGCATAGTGCCGTGTAATGTGAGGTCGCGGGCTTAACCCTCGCCCTCTCCACTTGGTCTATAACAAATATTTTGGTGGCCCTCAGGCTGCCACATGGCAACCCCTGGCTGGGCCATGTGGCAACCTGTGATTTTCCTTCCAACACCCAATCAAACCACGCCATTTTGACCAAATACAAACGTTCCACTTGGCACTATACCATACGTCGGAGTAAAACCATTGACCAAGTCAACCTACACAGTCACCCGACCACATAGGAATGCTCAGTCAACTGTACAGATTGCTAACTGGGTTGTCCTACATTTTTTTTTAAACATTGCCTATTTGACAAAGTGGATAGAACATGTTTCTGGGAGCATACGGTGTCAGATTTACATGAAATGAGTTGCACCAGATTCAAAACGAAGAGATCTAGGCGGTCATTTAGGTTCCACACCATTTCGACAAATTTCATTTTTTAGCATAATTTTGAGCACTTGATCAGTTACGAAAAATAGTCATAATGTTCTCTACAGGCATTAGATTTGAATTTTGTAAAAATTAACTAAAATTAAAAAAAATGTAGTTTTATTATATCATTTTTAGGGGAAAAGGTTGAAACAATGACACGTGGCATTTCCTACAAGTTCGATCTACTGAACGAGTCCATAAATAGGTTATCATGGGAAATCGAGCATAACTTTACCTTGAGGAATCCAATGCTAGTCTAAATTGTGGAGTTGGAAAGAAGATTTAGAGGGATACGATAGGCCAAATTTTTAGGCCTTGAGAAGCCAAAATTACAGAGATACAACCATTTCAAGATTGAGCTCCTAAAATTAAGAAAACAATGTGTATTTTTTTTTATAAATTGCATAACTTTTGTTTGAAAAATTAGTTTGAAGTAATTCCAAGGGAATATTGAAGCAAATATATCAGTATTTTTTTTTTAAAATTCCTCCCAAAAAAAAAAATTTACACCCATTAATCCCTCATAAAGCTCTATTATGACGCATGAAGGGGAAGAATTGCAACATGATATATCAAAATTATTGGACCAAGTGCAACAAATTTCGCTCTCAACAATGATAAGAGAAACCAATGATAATATAAAATAAGACATGGAAGGTTTGAATGATGGATTAAAATCAAACATCAAAGCTAATATGGATGGTTTGAAGAATGATTTAAAAGTAGGCATGAAAGGTTTGAAGGAAGGTTTGACAAAATTACTACAAGAAATGCTTCCTAATGGAGAAAAGATATTTCCCAAAAATCATGATGAGAACAAAAGGAATGTTAATCATTATTTTAGAGAATCTAAATTTTGATTGAAGATAAACCACATTAACAATATAGATATGAGGAATTTTAAGGGCAAGGATCCTGTAACATGGATACTATAGATGGAGTAATATTTTTATCTACATGATGTGCAACACACACAAAAGGTACACCACATATTTATATTTATAAACCAATTAGTTTGTATGGTATTAGTGACTTTGTTCTTGTAAAGCACTTGTCACTTGGTCAATTTTTATAGAATAAATGAGAGTACATTATGAGGATACAAAGAGCAACACCTTCTTTAGCCAATTTATAAATCTCAAGCAAAAGGGTTCAATGGCGGAGAACTTTGAGGACTTCCAAAAATTCAATATCAGGGTAACTAGTATTCTAGAGGGACATAGGTTTGATGTCTTAATTGATAATTTAAAGGATAACATCTAGCATGAGGTTCACCATTGGGAACATGATTCATTAGATAAGGCATTCAAGTTGGCAAGAAAAGTTGAAAGAAAAATTACGACAACAAGGAAGTCTACCTCCCACAAATATAAATATGGAAGTGTTGCTTCTCCTATTATTCCACAACCTATAAGTTTGGCACCACAAAAATTGGAGGGAAAAAGAGTACAATGGGTTTGTTACATTTCTGATAGAAACTACACTAAAGGTCATAAGTGTGTTGAGAAAAAAATATTTTACCTAGATTGTCAATAGGAAGAAGAAAAGGAACAAGAAACATCAAAAGAAGAGGATATACACTAGGAACCAACCCCAATGAAAGAAGTCATGAATCTGACCATATCTTATAATGCATTGATAAGAATTACTAGTTGTCAAACTCTAAATATAGAACGATATATCAAGAAGAAAAGGTAATATTGATGATTGATTCGGGTTGTACCCATAATTTTATGCATTGTAAGATAGCTAAGGAATTGAACTGATTTCTATATCCAACACTAGAGTACCAAGTGATGGTTGCAAATTGAGAACTATAAATTTCTCTGGAAAGTGCCATAATATCAAGATAACCATGAGGGAATATGTATTTAATAGTCTAATTATTTCCATTCCAATGGGTGGTGTTGATGTTTTATTAGGATTCCAATGGTTAAAATCTTAGAGAGGAATTGATGAAAGATAATCAGTTGGAATGTCAGGTCACTCAATCTCCCGGGTCGCCTGGCATTGATGAAATCATTATTACAAGCCATACCAAATTATCAACTTGTAGTTATGCCAATCCTAATTGCAGTAGCCTATCTATTTAGTTATCTATGGGAAGACTTCTTGTGGAGGGGTACTATCAAAGAACACAAGTGGGACCTAGTTGGTTGGGACACTTTAGTTGTAATGAAGCACATAGGAGGTTTGGGGCTTAGAGATCCCCAATTAATCAGTCGGGCATGTGCTATGAAATTATGGTGGATCTGGGTTAAGGGAGGATCACATTTGGAAACAGATATGGAAAAGAAAATACATTCCTCTTCCAACTCAGGAGGATAGACTCATATTTAATGGTACCTCGAACTTGGTTATTGAAGGAACTACAATATTAAAGGAAGATAAATGCATTTTGTCATATCAAAGATGGGAAAAAATGAAATTTTGGTAAGACTCTTGGAAATAGTACATGTGTTTAGATGAGCTTCAAAAATTATAAAAAATAAAAAATCTCTCCAAAAGTCTCGGGGCACACTCATTAGCTGATTTTTGGAAACCCTGTATAGAGAATCAAGAATGGAGAGTGAGGAAGGAAAGAGAATATTGGTACTGTAACAATGAGAGTTATCCCTGGAAGGAGTTTCAAGAATTATTAGATAATAAAATTATCAATGTCTCACAACATAGAGATGTTCTAAGATGGGGTCACCGATATACGAGTAAATTTACATTAAAATAAGCATATCATATACTAGCAAGTTTTCAAGTAGATGACAATAAAAACTTGTGGAGGAAATTGTGGGATAGTGAGTGCTGGATGAATTAGTATTCTTCTTATGGTTGTTGGCACATGGAAGAACAATTACATGGAATTCTTAATGAGGAAAGACTACGAAGGACCATTGGTTTGTCTATTATTCTCTCAAGTAGAAGAGACGACACAACATATTTTATTGACCTGCAATTTTGCACGTAATTTTTTGGACATTATATTGATGATCTTTCAATGTCCTTCTCCTCAAACTTTCACAATCTAAGAATTAATAATGCAATTTTTAGAAAATAATTTTAAGAATCCCATAGCTCCACAAGATTGGAGACTAACCCTAGTATTTGTCCAATGGAACCTCTGTAAAGAATGGAACCCTATAGTATTTCAGACAAAGAAAAGGAATGTTTCTATTTCACAAGATATCACAATTAAGAATATATGTAAGTCACTAGCGTGATTGTCTTATGCACATGAAGAATGATCAAATACAAGGATAAAGGAGTATATTTTTAAAAAATTGGATCTACAAACGATAATGTTTAACTCCACTCCCACCACACCACTCGATTTGACGCATGACAATATCAATATGTTCACCCCTCCAAAACACTAAAATATTTAAATTTGATGGAGCACCGAAAGGGATTCCAGGACCAACGAGATACAAATGCATCTTACGAGATAAGTACTCTTAGTGTCTACACATGTATGCTTCCTATTGTGGTACCAAAAAAAAAACATAGCATAATTTCTTTGTTTGGAGAAAGGCTTGAAAATAGCGGTTCACGAGGGTTATAAGTTATTATAGGTACATGGTGATTCCTATATTGGAATAAAATGCCTCCAAAAAAGATTGCATGGTCAATTGGAGGAACATGTATGCCATAAATAGAGACTCAACGAGGTAATCAAAAGTATTAAAAACATGTTTTCCTCCTTTCAATTCATTATACCACATCACACAAAGCGTGAAGGTAATCGAGTGGTAGGCATATTAGTTGATTAGGGAAGTCGCACACAAGGGATACAATGTGATGAACCATCGTCATATGTGGCTCCTGTCGAGGTACTCCCACAAGTCCAAAGGTCTCTTCAATATGAACGGGTGCACGCAGTTGGCCACATCTTTGTTGATAATTAGAGTTCGAGGTGGCAGGAGTTGGGACCCCTCCCCTATGGTGGTGCATTTATGGCTAGGAAGGGTGCCAACTCGCATGATTGATATGTGCGAGCTTATAGTGGGCGATCGGGAGGTAAATATTGGAAGACGAGAAAACATCACCACCTATCTTGAGTGGATATATGCATGGCCTCCTCACCATATATGTGATCAACCCCTAAGGATTTTTTCAAATCACTTTAAAGAGATGCAGGTGGAGTGAGGCAAGTTCTTGTCCGAAATTCCTATGGTTCATGGTTCATAGAAAATGAGTTTGGTAATGGAGGCATCTTACAGAAGTGTGCACATGTTCAGAGTGTTTAATGCAAGCATAAATATGTGTGCCACAACACCCACTTATCTCTCCTTCATGATTAATCCTTCAAACAATGGTTTTGGTCCATTATACTCGCCAGTTGGGATGTTTGTTTATAAATGTAGGGGTATCTCTCCAGGGTGGTGGATCTTCCATATCGTGTCTGCGGTAACAAGCCAACTTATTGTTGCTCCTAACTACAACCTATGTACACCTCTTTTCAATGAATTAGAGACAGGTCGGTTAACCTATTTGTATCCATCATGGTTACCTTTCTATGCTCAAATTATTTCCTATCCTATTTTTTTTTGGTATAACATGGTGGAAGTTTACTGTAGGTGCCCATATTTTTCATTTTATTTTTCAATAATACAACGACAAGTCTTTCCTTCAAGCTAGTCGTTGTATTACCTTCTGCATCCTCTCAATTCCTTGACTCTGCAATCATCTCATTCAACTTCTTAGTCCTTATTTGCAGTGTGTGGTATTCGGGAACATTTTCACTATGGTTTTGATAAGTGGCTGGTAACACTTCTCCATAGGTTAATCTACAATACTCTTACCTATTGTGTCCCGTCCAAAAATTTTCAAATAAATGTTTTCAGCCTAGGGTATATACATTTGGATTTCTAGTTCTTCCTAGACAACGTATTCATATAGTTATGTTCTCATAACCTCGCTAGTGTTTACACCCTTGAGCTGATTTCCACACAACATCGTCGTAATTTGGGTTGGGTGGTGCTTACATTCTCTATGTTTTTCCATCTGACTGGTTACATTGAGTCTTCTTTAGATAATTTCTCTTATGACACCCCAACTCCATTAACCTAGTTGTAGGGGTGGCGCGGCAAAAGCTTCTTCTTCCCGACGTTGACGTATTTTTGGTTGGGATTATGTGGCATACCATTTTGATACTATCCCTCCCAAAGTTAGAAACAATATTATTCACTTGGAAGCCAAGGAATTTGGTGACTGAGAATACTACTCCGATTCTGAAATTAGTGGCTCCACCTTTAGATGGACTCCGGACCTAGGAAAATTTTGCAAAAGGATTCTACACTTTCTTCATTTAGTGTCTCTACATCGACAATTGGAGACTTTTCTTCACATGTTAATCCATGACAAGAAATTTGATCATTATCAGTTTTTTGTAGTATAGGAGTAGATCAAAAGGATCCTATGAGATATAAGGTACAACCTGGATAACATAGCCTACAGGGTGACTCAGGTGAAACGTTTCGTGGTATCTAATTCTGTTTTTGGCTTTGGTTTGCAGCCTCACACTCTAACTGTCATCGACACAATAGGAAAAAAAATACATCAAGGAAATTCTAATGTAATCTCTCTAGTTATTCTCTTAGACTGGTAATTCTGCATGGCACTTGGTTTATATTGGTCAATGTTTCGTTTATTTCTACTATGGAGTCATGGTGACCTATATGGCTTATTAGACTATATGTGCACATGGTTTTCTTTTGTCATGCCCAGCAAATCCATTGCATGGAACTCTTAATGGGCTAATTAGTTAGTATGCTACCAAGCATACCTTGCTTTCTTTTTTGGCTAAATGTGGAACCATGGGAACAAGTTATGGCAATTATATTAGTTTATAGGTTCCCCCACAGTTTTTTGGGACATGATTTCTATCAACGTAAAATCCATTTTCTCGTAATATAAATATTTCCATATAGCTTACAAAAAAAATCAAAATAATTGGTTTCAATTTGTATTTCCAGGATGAGTCTAGTGAGTTCTTCATTTCAATGAATATAATAGTTTCTAACAAGCCTTATAATTATATCTAACTCATCAATGATCAAAATTTTCTTAATGTATCTTGAATCTAGAATTTTAATCCCTTGAAATAAGGATAGATGCTTAACTTGATTATTTTTTGTTTCTCCTAATCCCCAACCATAGTTAATTTATTTATTTCCTTTGAGATAAATGATCCCTCACACACCTACCAAAATTGTGGTACACATATTTATCACTGATGAAATTACACATACTTGTAGATATTTTTATGTAGAATTTATATATGAAGGAAAAATGTTGTCTTTTATTTTTGTATTGATCCTTACTTGTATATATAATAATTTTAAAATACATACTTTTTTTTTGTGTAACTTTTTTATTATCTCTCTCTCCCACCCCCCACACACAAACACATATATATGGAAAATACAAATAAAATATATGTAATAAATATGTATATATGTGTATGTGCACGTGTGTGTATATTTCAATTGTGTATAGCTTGGGTGGTTGGAAGAAATGTTGTTATCTTCCCCACCTAGGATTCAATTCTTGCATATGATATGTTGAGCTCATAATGAACATATCTTTATAATGAATTTGATCCTTGATTTTGGAGAGTCCCTTAAGGACCAAAACAAGTATATTCCTCATATGGAATATAACGATATTTCTCAAAAGAATATATATATATATATATATATATATATATATATATATATATATATATATTCCTTTGCTCTCAATGCATGGACATCCATACAACAATTCTTTTTAATATGGTAGGCATTAAACCCACTTCATGCTACACCAAATCCCGGTCAATACATCAATTAGGGATTTGATTTCCTTACCCCATTTCTCCCCAACTTTTGGTTGATAAAATTTGTACGTCAAATAACATAACCCTTTTTTTGAATTTAAAAAGTCCAACTATATTAGAAATTATATGGTTTTCTTCTACCCATTTTTATATATGTGTCATACCAAATTTGACATGAGTCAAAGGTTGGAAACTAGGCATCCTAGTAGTATATTGGAGCTTGAGAAGAACTTCTACGAATTCCTTTGGGTGGCTCCTTGCTAACTAAGACACTTCACATTTAAACCATTGTTATTTTGATAGTTAATTTTAGGCACTAAATTCATAGTTGGACCTCCCAATGGTTGGTCAAACCACTTAACATCCATTTCCCCTCTATTTATATCTAGAGATCATGTATATATGTATGCTTGATTATACACATTAGTCATTCTATATATATGTAATTATGCTTGATTATATGCATAATTATGTTATCAAAGAATTGAGATAATTAATTTCATATCTTTTGCATTTCTTCTAGTCATATATGAAATTATGCTTTAGAAAAAGTTGTTCTTTATATATGTATTATGAATTTATTCCCTTGTTAATAAAACTAATAGGTGTTTACTCATCCTTATTTATACATGTACAATCACACTTGATCATAGAAATAATTAATCTATTCCCCACTAGGGGTGAACGCACAACCCGAAAGGGGGAATTAGGTGTCTAGCCCACCACCTTGTCGACATGATGCAGATTTATGAGAAGGGGGCGTGACTTTCCACCAACATGTATTTTCATGTAGACTCACAAATGGCTTTTAATAGCCTTGGAGGATGGACATAGGTGGCTTAGGCAAGGATCCAACCTCCATCCTCTATTTCTATCACTTGGATCCTATTATGAAAGGGTATTTTTAGTCTGTGGTATTGGATTTAGTATTGCGAGGAGTAGGGATTGACATAAGCTGGTGAAGAAGAGGTGGGAAGGGAAAATTTTCTAGTGTGAGGAGAATTTTTTGCTGCCTCATTGGTTAGATTGTGGTCGTAGGCGTAAGCCAAACATTTCCATATAAGACTCGATGGCTCAAGTTATTTTTCTCTTGGCCTTAATTTTCCTAGATATATTTCCTTTCAGCCTTGTAAGTCATATTATTGTAAATTTTCACAATAATTATGTTGGGCTGGGATATGGGATGGTTTTGGGTAAATCTGGTCTTGGGCTTGGTCTATCTTGATACGAGAATTTAGTAGGGAGTTTTGGTTCATGTGTGAAGTTTCTCACGTCGAGTCTATCAAAGTGGGACAATGTTTCATCACCCTTTTGGTTTAATGCTATATGGTGTAAATGTGGAAAGTATTCTATTTGGACCGAACTATTGTTTTGTCTTTGTTTGAACCTTCATGTCTTAGCGGGTTCCAAAGTGAGGAGTGTCCTCTGCCTTGGGTCTTATAAGTGTGATGGTCCCTCCATTGGTTTTTTCTAGTTCATGTTTTATGGTGGAAAATCTAGTGTTTTGATTAAATTTCATTCCGCTCATTTTCCTTAGCAGAGCACATTGAAAAGATGAAGCATCATATTTTCATTGAAGAAGCTAAGGTTATTACTAGGATTGACCATTTTCATCACCGTAAGTAAAGGGTAGTGTTAGAAATCGAGAAAAGGCCAGTTAACCTTAATAAAGATGATGGATGAAGTGTTAGTATATGTTGGATCCCGACCCTTCATCCTTAGTTGTTGTTTAGTTTTAGCGCCCCTCCCCTCTGTTCTATTTTTTAATCCTTTTATTTATTATTCCATATATACTTTTAATATGATCCCTAAAATTATGTATGTACGTGTATATATATATATATATATATATCTCGCTCCTTAGACCATTCTCTTTTTATTAATAAATAAAATAAATAAAATAATATTTATATTAAATTGATAAAAATATATTTATATTATATAATACTAAGAATAACTACATTAACACTAATTTCCCATTATTACGGTTTTAACGAATATTTTTTTAAATAAAAAAATATATAAATCTAATAGTAAATTCATTATTATATAATTTCCTTTTTATATATATTTTCCCTCTAATTGGATTTTATTGTTATTCTTAATCACCTTTGACCAATAACTTTTTAATTAATAAATTAAATTAAGATATCTTTTAATAATAAAATTATATTTATATAATACCAAAAAATAACTACTTAAACCCTAATTTCCCATTATTATTTATCCTTTACTTTAACTAATATCTTTTAATTAAGAAATTAAAATATAATAATAAATTATTTATAATTATTAACTAATAAACTAAATTAAATATAATATAATAATAAAAGGATTTAATAAATTATTTCATTTATATATTTTCCCTTAGTTAAAATAGTTGTTACTAGTTGGATCCATTAAAAGAAATTAAAATATATTATAATTATTAACTAATAAACTAAATTAAATATAATATCATAATAAAATGAAGATAAATGTCTTTCGGAGTAATCACATCATTAGGATTTGGTCTACGTTTCGAACCATCTAATGTGGTTCATCCTCAGGACAAGGTGAAGAAGGAAATTGATCTCATTGAATAAATAGTAAGGATGCGCCATTGCCCGATAATAGCTATTCAAACTAACCGTTAATTAGTTAATTAGTTGAAAATTTAAAAATATTTTTTAATTTATTTTAAATATTATTTGTTTATTTTAAAATATTATATAGAGGGGAAAGGGTAACAAATAAAATAATGATGTTGATTAAATTATAAAATTATAAAAGAAATAAGGGGAAGGGGTAAATACTTGTGTAGAGAATAAAAAGGAGGGGTTAATGAATAATATATAAAAAGGGAATAAGGAGAAGGGGTAAATACTAGTATAGGGATAATATTAAAATAATAGATTTTTTAAGATAAATTAATAAAAAGTGGGGTTAATAAATAATAAAGCGTTATAATAAGGAGAAGGGGGAGGGGAGGGGACGGGGTGGGGTTTATGAATAATAAAGAATAATATAGAATAAATCTAATAAATGTAAAGATCGGAAAATGGGGGAAGAAATATATATATATATATATATATATATAAGAGAGAGAGACGAGGTGGGGTTTATGAATAATAAAGAATAATATAGAATAAATCTAATAAATGTAAAAGAGCGAAAAAGGGGGGGGGATATATATATATATATATATATATATATATATATATATATATATATATATATATATATATATCCCCCCTCGCTCTTTATTAGATTTATTCTATATTATTCTTTATGTCCCCCCCCCCCGCGTATATATATATATATATATATATATATATATATATATATATGTGTGTGTGTGTTAATAAGGGTTAAGAATCAACAGAACTAGGGATAATATCTAGCAAGAGGAAGATGCATAGAAATATAAACTAGATAGAAAAAAAACCACAGATACAAACAGAGGAGGTAAAAAAAAAGGGGGGGGGGGAAGAAAATAGAAGGCAAAGGAAAACAACCCACAGGGGAGAATAACCTTGAGAGTGCCGGAGTCCAGCTCTTACTTAATTTCCACCCATCATCTCTGTTGAGATTTTTGGGATGTCTCTCAATTTCAATAGCCTCCCTCAACTTTCTATGATGGAAGTGATCCACCCTAGCAATGACTTTGGAGTCTTCAATACAAAAATGGTGACATGATTTCCCAACATGCTCTGCAAGGGCAGAAGTACGGGAACGACTGTGCCTAATGTCTGTAGCATGCTCAAGGGTTCTCTGTCTAATGGATCAACCAGTTTCCCCAATACAGGGAGTACTGCAGGAGCAAGGTACTAAATAAACACCTTTCATGTCCTTGGGGTCTATAGGTTCCTTAACCGATCCGAGAGAATTCCTAATAGTACAGATAGGTCGAAAAGAATATGTGACATTATTTCTCCTAAGGACATGGGAAATTCTATTTGAGGTCCCTTGGATAAACGAAAGATTCACCTTGGTGATACGATCCAACCGAGAAGATTTGTCTCTTGAGCCTTCAAAGGCTTTTTAAAAGGCCTTCAGACCTTGAGATCTGCTATACCCATTAACCTCAAACACATCCAGAATATGGGATTTCTCTTCAAATTCTTGGGTTGCGTCTCCCTCGATTAATAATGGTGCTGTGTATTCAGCTTCTAGTGCAGTCGATCTTAGCATGATCTGCCCTCGGTCTAAGAAATGTTGGCGTATAACTCTTCAGCAACCCCTCCTATCTTTGCGGATTCTTCGGTTTTGACAAACTCTTCTTTACGAGTGGAGCTGTATGCAACCTCTTCTCCTATTCATGGTTCGAATCAAGGTGTGACCAAGTTACCATAGCCTCTGCGTGACTGTTCTGCTTCTGTTTCGTCGATAGGCTCATGTTTTGCTGCGTCTCTCCCCTGTGGAATTTGTATTTCGACTTCAGTCATGGCAGTGACCCTGCTAAGCAGCAGCGTGAATCCTGGTTTTAATTCCGTTAACCCCCCCTTAAATTTAAATATTAATAAATTCTTCCCTAACCCCCCTTCTATTAACTCCCCTTCTAATAAATGCGTAAATAATTCTGGTTTTAATTCCATTAACCCCCCCTTAAATTTAAATATCAATAAATGTTGGCCTAACCCCCCGTCTCATAACTATGTAAATAATTCTTTGGTTACTAAGAACAATAATAATATTATTGGTAATACTAATTTAATGATAATTAATAATAAATAATAAGGATACTTTTATTTACGATGGGGTCTCCCCTATCATTAATAATCGAATTACTATTAATAATAATAATACTAAAGTGAATATTGATAACCATTTTAACATTAATAATGATAATTATAGATAATAATAATAATAACCAAATTGATATTAACCATGTAAATTCTATAGATATTAATAAGAATCCTTCTTCTTGGAAAAATGTTATTAACTTGTCCTCTTTGAAATTTGATTCCTTTGTTTTTTGTCTTCTCAATAAAGAGCTTATTTTTTCCATGGCCCCTAGGAAGATCCCCATGGATGAAATTATCTGCAACCTAGAATATGGAATCAGGATCTCCTTGTTATTATTAAAGAAACTATCAGGCAAGATTGCTCCATTATTCTTAGAAAGGAAAAGCCTCCGAGAAGTAATTTGAGCAAGTCTGAGTTTCTTTCCCTTAAATCCCTTAAAATCAACCCTGACATTGTCATCCTTAAGGCTGATAAGGGTGGTGCTATTATTATTATGGATAAGTCTAACTATGTTAGGGTGGACCATCTTTCCCTTAGTGGTAGCTATGATAAGCTTAAGAAGAACCCCTTAAATATATTTCTAAGGAGATTTCCCTCGCCATTAAGTTTGATCCCTCTCTTAATCTCCTCTCGAGGAAGCTTATTGAAAGTAATCACCTCCCCCCTATGGTTTATGGCCTTCCGAAGATTCATAAACTTGGGGTCCCTTTAAGACCTATTGTTAATACAATAGGTGGTCCCTCTTATCATCTGGCTAAATTTCTAGCCTGCAAGCTTAAACCCCTGGTGGGGTTTATTGATTCTTTTGTAAAGGACTCTACTTCTTTCATCATGGAATGGCAAGACATCGAGCTAGATCCTGGGGATTTATTAGTTAGTTTCGAAGTTGTCTCCTTATTCACCAAAATCCCCATCCTGCAAGCTATTGATGTCATTAAGAGAGTCTCGGATGAGGACACTGCTAAGTTGGTTGGCTTGTGCCTCGCCTAGACTTTTTTCAATTTCCAAGATGATTTCTATGAGCAAACCTGTGGTGTGGCCATGGGTTCCCTTTTTTCCCCTATTGTTGCTAACTTATTTGTGGAAGATTTTGAAATGAAGGCTTTGGCCTCAGCGCAATTTCGACCAAAAAAGTAGAATAGGTTCATGGATGATACCTGTGTCATTTGGCCCCAAGGTCGTGAGAAATTAGATTTGTTTCTTAATCACCTAAATTCCCAGTCTGATTACAACAAATTCACGATGGAATTTGAGGTAGATGGCTGCCTTCCCTTCTTAGATATACTTCTCTCTAGAAGGGAGGATGGTTCTATCTCTCACCAAGTTTTCCGCAAGAAGACTCACACTGAGCAGTATCTTCATGCTGACTCTCATCATTTCCCTACTCAGAAATTTGGTGTTCTTTGCACTCTGACTACTAGGGCTCTTAGGATTTCTGATGATAGCCTTATGGAATCTGAGAAATCCCATCTTCTGGATGTGCTTGAGGTTAATGGGTATAACAGATCTCAAGGTCTGAAGGTCTTTCAAAAATCATTTAAATGCTCAAGAGACAAATCTTCTCGGTTGGATCCTATCGCCAAGGTGAATCTTCCATTTATTTAAGGGACCTTGGATAGAATTTCCCATGTCCTTAGGAGAAATAATGTCGCCTCTTCTTTTTGACCTATTTGTACTATTAGGAATTCTCTCGGATCGGTTAAGGGCCCTATAGACCCCAAGGACATGAAAAGTGTTTATTTAGTACCTTGCTCCTACGGTACTCCCTATATTGGGGAAACTGGTCGATCTATTAGACAGAGAATCCTTGAGCAAGCTGCAGACATTAGGCACAGTCGTTCTCGTACTTTTGCCCTTGTGGAGCATGCTGGGAAATCATGTCACCATGTTTGCATTGAAGACTCCAAAGTCATTGCTAAGGTGGATCACTTCCATCATAGAAAACTGAGGGAGGCTATTGAAATTGAGAGACATCCCAAAAATATCAAGAGAGATGATGGGCGGAAATTAAGTAAGAGCTAGACTCCGACCCTCTCAAGGTGATTCTCCCCCGTGGGTTTTTTTCCTTTGTCTTTTATTTTCTTCCAGCGCCCCTCCCCACCTTTTTTTAACCTCCTCTGTTTTTACACACACACACACACACACACAAAATAATGAATTTATTAAGAGAAATTAATAAAAATGGGAGTTAATAAATAATAAAGCATTATAATAAGGAGAAGGAGAGGGAGGGGGTTATGAATAATAAAGAATAATATAGAATAAATCTAATAAATCTAAAGAGAAAAAAAGGGGAGAAAAATATCAACAAATATCAATATATATATGTGTGGATATTTTTCTCTCCCTTTCGACTCTTTAGATTTATTCTATATTATTCTTTATTATTCATAACCCCCTTCCTTCTCCTTATTATAATGCTTTATTATTTATTAACCCCTTTTTTATTAATTTCTCTGAATAAATTCATTATTTTAATATTATCCTCTATACTAATATTTATCCCTTCCCCTTATTTCTTTTATAATTTTATAATTTAATCATCATTATTTTATTGGTTACCCTTCCCCTCTATATAATATTTTAAAATAAATAAATAATATTTAAAATAAATTAAAAAATCCAAACATTTCCTAAGGAACAACGGCTATTGTTCAACCCTACCAGATCACATGTGGGCGGAAGCAATTTACTTTATTCGGTCAAATATTGTTGAATTTACCTTAATTTTAGATTGTGAAAATATCGAAAATATTTTGTAACCCATAGCCAGTTGTCCATAGACATTAGGGATCGCTTTGACCTATACAACAATTTGAATTTGAATATTTCGATCTGTATTGAATTATTTTATAAGTTAATATTTTGTAATTTATGGAAGAAGGTATAGTTTAATGAGTAAAGTTAAAATTTTTAAAGGTGTTTTAAGATGTTGATTTTATTTATGTATTTAAAAATATATTTTTAACCATAAGAAATCTAACAAAAATTGTTAAATTTTTACCAAAATACTATTTAATCTATTAAACTAAACCCATAAAAAAAGGAATAAATTTCAATTTATTATGATAAATTTAATTTGACTAATAATAAATTTGGAAATTTAACCAATAATAATAAAATCAACCAATTGACCTTATATTTATTCATCGCATTTTCAAAATATTTCAAAATTGGTAAACATCGGCGCACTTTGTGGATATCAAGAAAAGTATCGAATATTCTCAGGGCTCTCTTAATAGTTATTTGTTGGTTGATAACGTGAATCCCATAATGTAAACGTAATTTCTCCAGGTTGGTACGCCGCCTTCTCCGGGATTGCTAACAACTTTTCTTAAACTGGCTGTAATAACAGCTGGTTTCGAGTCCAAACTTCCGATCCTCTCCTACTTTGACTTCGACTCCCTCCATTTCCAACTCCGGTTTACGCTCACCTGTTTCCAAGATCCAACCTGTTGGAGAAACTATAACTACTGCACGTGGCTTCTCTTCAGATTTGTCTGTACTTGATAACCCTAATCAAGAAGAGAACCTGGGCCTCTCCTTCCTTGGTTGCAGGTTGGTTGTCAAGATGCAGAGAATGCAGTGCTTGCTTCTGTCAATTATTTTGGCAGCAGCAGTTGCTCCCTCTCATCAACTCATCTCTCAAGGTGACAAACTGCGGTTGTGGCTCAATGCGACAAGATACAGAGGCCACACAGTAGAAACTATAGACTGGGGGTCTACGAGAGCCACGATCAGCTTCAAGAATGATTCAGAATATTTGACAGAGGAGCACCCGCAGGAAGCCGATTATCTTCCCCAAGGCCTCCCCGGGCAGCTGGGCAGCCAAACATTTCGACAGTACTCTGGATATGTAACAGTCGATGCCAAGGCAGGCAGAGCGCTTTTCTACTATTTCGCCGAGTCGACTCGAAATCCCACAAAGAAACCGCTGGTTCTCTGGCTTAACGGCGGTAAATCATTCGAATATTTGTTTTTTAAAATGTGTTTTTGAATACAAATTTCTGTCAGTACAATTAATTTGAAATACATTTTTTAGATTTATCACATAAATATTTTGTTGCGAACATTAAAAACTAATAATATAATTTCAATTTTAAATACTAACTAATATAATTCATCTTTAAAACTAGTATTACTAATTTTTTATCATTTTCACGAACAAATATTCATTGTTCTCGCAGGGCCTGGATGTTCGTCGATTGGATATGGAGCACTGGAGGAATTAGGGCCTTTTCGCGTTAACCCAGACGGAAGAACTCTCAGCTACAATCGCTACGCATGGAACCGAGGCAAGTATTACCCTCTTTTATATCTGGACATCTATTTTTATTCAAATTTACCATGTGTATGCATATGGATTTACTCATATATCTGTAGCTCGCATTTTTAACGGATTAGGATAACAGTTACCACCACCAAAAAAAAATAAAAAAATATTACCATTTTAGATCCATCCAGATTTAAAATGGCTAAATGGTTAAGGCTAGCTATTACATAATTTAAATTGAGATAGTATCAGTTTAGATTGTAGTTTAAAAAACACTTACAGAATAATTTAGAAATTTTGGTAAGATTATGAAATTTTTTGGTAAATTTTTTTGAGTATGTGTTTTAATTTTTAAATTTCAGTATTTTGAATGTTTTAGGTGTTTTTTTTATGGAGCTGAATCTATTTCCACTATAAAAAAATGCAATTCAAACACTCCAACTATCTAATATTTTGAATTTTTTTTACCTGATTCCAACCAAAAAAAAAAAAAGCTTCCAAACTATTCTGTTACCTAAATAGATAACTCTCCTACTTAGTGCCATCCGGGAATTTGACTTAGTACCATCCGGAAATTTTGAACGGATTAGGTTAACATTTACTGAATTTAAATTAAGATTGCACCAGCCTAGTTTTATCCGGGATTTAATGGATTAGGTTAGCAGTGAGAGGATTTAAATTAGGATATTACCATCTTGGTTCAATCCTTTATAGTGATAACTCCCCTACTTAGTACCATCCGGGAATTTGACTTAATACCATCCGGGAATTTTGAACGGATTAGGTTAACATTTACTGTATTTAAATTAAGATTGCACCAGCCTAGTTTTATCCGGGATTTAATGGATTAGGTTAGCAGTGAGAGGATTTAAATTAGGATATTACCATCTTGGTTCCATCCTTTATAGTGATAACTCCCCTACTTAGTACCATCCGGGAATTTTGAACGGATTAGGTTAACATTTACTGAATTTAAATTGAGATTGCACCAGCCTAGTTTTATCCGGGATTTAATGGATTAGGTTAGCAGTGAGAGGATTAAATTAGGATATTACCATCTCGGTTCCATCCTTTATAGTTTTAATATTTTAGATCAGTTTCATTCTTCATAGGTTTAACATTTCAGATCGAGAATAGTTTGAACATTATTCTAATGTTTGAGAGTTTTTAAGATCGTTTAATCGTTTGACAGATTCAATTCAAGCATTTTAATAAATCTTAGCAATCGAATAACTATAGAAATTTCTTATCGTATAAATAAAAAGTTTTATACACTAAACTAATTTCACTTCATCATAATATTAAATATTAAAATTAATTTTGCTTCATAATTAAATTAAAATTAAATTTTTTTTTTTCTTTTTACAATAAGGGTTATGGAGTAATTATATTCAACATGGCCTAAATGCCAGAAGTCTGGTTACATAGAGGGTGTCTATATCATGTTGCCCCTCACCACTAAGATTGAGAGTGCAGCTAAAACTTGAGGGCTTCCTCCTTGATGAGATAACTAAGAATTCAATCTCAGATATTTCCCCAACTTGAAAATGCAAACAAACTGATTTAAGAGAAAGCAGTAAAACATAATAACAATCAGCTTATGGAATGGGTTCCCATGTTTCTTCTTCCTCTTTCAACTTGACCCCAACAGAGAGAAGGACCGCTTTGTTGGCTTCAATGTCCACCTCTTTATTATAAATTCTCAGCACGTGATAGTAATTCAGCTTCTGGAAGGAATTTTCCAAGCCCTTGATAAAATTAAATTATTATTAATATGAGTTAAAATATATATATATTTTAAGACCAGGAACAACAACTTTGGTTTATTTTGGAGTTTTATATTGGATTAATTTCTATTACTTAAATTTAATATTAGAATATATATTAATTTTTTTTTAAATAACATTTTATTATTTAAATTAATTGAAGACTAGTTTTTTTAATAATGTTGAGTTGTTATTAGTTGGACACAATGTTTACTAGATGGGATAAAATAGTTAAGATATGTATATAGAATGTGTGAAGCACTAAAATTTTAGGAGTTATTTATGGGTGGGACACAATGTTTTTGGGATGGCTATAAAAAAAGTTGAGAGATGTATATAGAATGTGTGAAATATTATAATTTTGGAGAAATTTATAAAAAAGAGAAAGTTAAGGTTTTTAGTATAAATATTAGTTGGTTTGGGTGGAATTTAGTTTTTACTAGATTATAGATTAATTTTTATGGGGAGGGGTTGAGAATGATAGTCTCTCATCCAATATAGAAGGTTGGTCCCCACCTCCCATCCAATATAGAGGTGTAGACTCGAAAGAAGTTGAGGATGGAAGTCCCTTATCCAATATAGAGGATTGGCCTTAACCTAGACTCAACTTAACACAAAAAAAAAGCAAAAAAAGAAATAAAATTGGACAATAACAATACAAATTATACAAATTTATTATAGAAAAATAATATTATAAAATTTAATAATAAAATATATTAATTTATAAACTATAAACAATATCTTAGTAGTAAAATATTGATACATTGATTTAACTTCATCATTTTAAAATATAATTATTATTAGTAAAAATAATAAGGTGATTAGCATCTAAGTTTCCCTCCGAGAAAAAAACATCTTCTATGTTAGGTAAATGTTTCTCTTTGCATGTTATCATGTTACCTTGGAATATGGGAAAAGTAGTGCTAGGTCCCCAACTTTGGTCTGAGTGGAACATTGTATATGCATCAAATACACTTAATGGTTAAAAATATGAATTTTACATGTTCAAACCAAAAAATTACACTTAAATTTAGATGCAAACACGAATGTGAAAGTTAATATGTTTGAAAAATATGAGAAAAAACAAATAAAAACTAATTAATATGAAAAGAAACACATAAAAACTCTGGTCAAACTAATACCAATTTGAGTGATTTAAAAGAATTTTAAACTATTGGCATCAAAGATAACTTGTTATATACATAAATAATTATTCTTTCTTTTTATTTATGTATATAATTATTCTTTCTTTTTATTTATGTATATAGTAAAATAAAAAATTATATATAATTTTATGTATTATTATTATTTATTTTATATAAAAATTTTAATATAAAAATTAACAAAGTTATTTAACTTATATAAATATTTCCAAATTTAAAATTTTATAAAGTATAAATCTCTCAGTTTTCAGTGAATTTTTATCTGTTTTTTTATTATTTTATTATTTATTTATTTTAAATAATTATAAACGTTTATGTAGGTCACTCATTTCATGTATATTGAACTGTTACAGTGGCGAACGTATTGTTTTTGGAGTCCCCAGCAGGCGTCGGATTCTCGTACTCAAACACCACCTCTGATTATCCACAAACTGGCGATAAACTAACAGGTAACTTGCGAATCGTTTGGTTTCCAGAAAAAATACGCGCTTAAGCGATGCCTTGAAATCAAAACTTTTTAACTGGGTTTCTGTTCTATTCCAGCCGAAGAATCGTATGCATTCCTGGTAAACTGGTTCAACAGGTTTCCACAGTATAAATCTCGAAAGTTTTACATAGCAGGCGAAAGTTATGCAGGTAATATCATTTGTAATAACTATCTATGATGCGTTAACAAGTTTTTAGTTTCGAATAGTTATTATTAAAACTGTGATGAGCGTAATTGCAGATTGTTACCGTTAAAATAATGCACTGGTTTAGAGGGATATATTAATTTTTCATGAAGGTGCTAACGTTAATTATTGATTTCAGGATTTTACATTCCAGAGTTGGCTTCAACAATTTTAGAGCACAAAAAGTTGTCGCAGGCATCGTTCATTAATTTCAAAGGAATAATGGTGAGCTCAGCTCAGACTTGTGATTTTCAGAAAATTTCATTGGTCCAAGAATCAAAATGCATGCAAAGAGAATTCAATATACGAATTATTTTGTTCAATCCCTATGTTAAGATTTGCAAACTCTATCGAATGCGATGGTGCTAAATTATCATATTTGGAAACTTGTATACACAATCAATCTGAAGCTTGCACGTTCAATTTTTGCAGGTGGGGAATGGCTTAATGAATAGTGAAACAGATTTTCTGGGAACATTTCAGTACGCACGGAGTCATGCATTGATATCCAGTGAAACCTATGAACAAGCAATCAGCAGCTGTAACAATACAAAATTCGATGCATCAGTGTGCACTAATTTGGAAATTCAAATGTATAATGAAATGGGAAATATCGATATTTACAGTATCTATGCTCCCTTGTGCATAGTTAATGCATCAAGAAATGCAAAGGTAAGGGCAAATTAAAATAACATTTTTACAAATACGCAATATATTCCATTGCAATTAGAGACTAATATTGAAGCTATGAGCTTTTTCTCTACATTATGGATGAACTTACATAATAAGTAAGTTCATAAAGACTAGAAATAAGTTGAAAATTTAATAAATAAAGATTAGAAAATCATTTATTTTTTTGAGGTTTGAAAGTTTTTATAGTCACATTATAATAATGTAGATTAAAGTTTTTGGAATTCTGTGTAATATGATTGAAGAGTTTGATATTTATGATGAATATTTTAGTTTGATATTTGATATTTAGATATTTTAGAAGAAAAAATTAAATTTAAGACGAATAAAATGTTCACCAAAAACTTCTAACTCTTCAATCATATTACACCAGATTCCTAAAACTCTAATCTACATAATTTAAATTCTTTTTATAAATTATATTTCAAAAGTTTAATATACAATCTACATAAATTAAACCATGCCAATCTTTTTTGTATGTATATTTACTTATTTCTGGTTGACATCCCAAATGCAGCAACGTTTCTACTCAAGATTGACTGACTGTACTTGTGATTGGTTTGTAAATAGCATCAAGAAGCACAAATTCCAGGATATGATCCTTGCAGGGATAACTACGTATACGCGTATCTTAATAGCCCGGATGTTCAGAAAGCCATACATGCAAATTTAACAAACATACCTTATAGCTGGACCCCGTGCAGGTATCAGTCTTTAGACTTAAACCTATATCAATTAGTGTGGCAAATTTAATTTTCGAATCGTCTTGTATTTATCACTTTATTGCTGAAATATAGTTTCATATGACTACGTACCAGTGACGTTCTTCCTTGGACGGATTCTGTTTCTACTGTCTTACCAATTTATCGTCAACTAATTGCAAGTGGGCTGCGGATACTTATTTTCAGGTATTATATAAAGCAATTTTGTTTTGAGTTATGATATAAGAGAATTTTAATTACAATTGCCAATTTATTGTTAGCACAGTTAAAGCAAATGCTGATGATACACTGTGCTAATAATTTGTACTTATATATATAAGTTTTAGTTAGCAAATGCAAGTTTAAGAAGTGATGATTGACTCTATGTGATTCATTTCATTAGTTTCAATGTTACTTCTTCACTCGAGTATCACTTGATACAAATTTTTTTTTGTAAATTCTGTAGGACCTGCTATTTTCTATTATTTAGGGCAAGTTGCTAAATAAATACATCATTACATTGGTGCCTCAACCTGTTCGAAGGAAACCAGGTCTGTTGGCCACCTTAAAGAGTTAAAAGCCAACCAAAATTGGTATTGTTTCAGTCTATCTGTAGCACTTATAGTAATATTTGCAAATAAAGCAACATCTATAAGTGCTATTGACAAAATTCATGCAAAAAGACTAGAAAGTAAAGAAGATTATCCATCTGAAGAGTAAACTGATGTTGGGTCCTTAGCTATAGACCCTGGAGTCTCCACTTGTTGCAGTGATAACAACTGTTGCTCAATTCTCCCTATGCGTGCATTCTGCTGCATTTGAGTCTTTGTCATTGCCTTCATGTCCTGTTTAATTTGATTCAGCTCAAATATAACGGACGTATGAGCTTCCTGCTGTTGCATGCTGATCAGAGCTTTTGCCAATACACACTTAAACTTCCAATAGGTTTTGATGGTTTGCTAAAATAAGGAGATCCTTCCCCTGGTGCTCCCAGGGTCTGTGATGAAGTCAATGTTTGCTTGCTGTTCCTGGATATCCACCTCTTCATCGGTACTCTGTTTTTCCCAGCCATGAATGGTTTTGTGGATATGATCAGGGGTATTTGCTGTATACATTGCTGCTAAATGCTCAAGAACCTGCTGATTATATTTCTGACCTCTTTTAGAAGGTCTTGGATTAGCCTAAGGTTTGACGATCCTAGCTACCTGTTTCCGGATCGATGCCTGGGACCTTGTCATTTTTAAACCTGAGACTCCACCAATTCCTGCTCCACCTGGTCTGAGAAGGCGTTAGCTTCCCCTGCGTCCTGGGCGTACAAACAAAGCTCTGTAATCATGGACTTGAACAACAGGAGGGAAATCTTGCAAGCTACCGAAGATAATGGTTGCAAATGCCGACATGCATTTAAGATAAGTCATGTCGCAAGCTTGCATCATTATTACCTTACATCGTGTGCGCATGCAAAGGATGGAGCTCTTTCCAGTTATGTTGACAACCATCTTTAGGATTAATGAGCTCTGACATCCAGACGATCATCCGATTGCGTTTCTAGGTGGCACCCCGATCGGGGGTAGTATCACCTGATACAATGAGTGGTAAGTGGACTATTAAAAAATCATGAGAAATTAGTTAGTTATTACTACCTTTCATAGAAATGGACATAGATGACTGACTTACTTAATGCACTTAAATCCAAAAAAATGATATCTAATATAATGTGATTCATTTCACTAGTTTCAATATCTTTTTTCGCTTCTGTGAATATTGCCTGATGCAATGAGTGTTAAGTGGATTATTCAAAAATCATGAGAAATTAGTTAGTTATGACTACCTCTCATGGAAATGGTCATAGATTAATAACTTACTTAATGCAGTTAAATCTAAAAAATAATATCTAATATAATATACTGTCGAAACTCCTCAATACTCAAATATATTATTTGGTTTATATATATATAAGGTTGAAAACATTTTTAATTTATGATTATAATATAAAAGTTTGATGTAAGAAGAAGATTATTCTCCCTACATTTAATAAGGATGTCTATACAAAAAGTAGATTTATCTTAATTTTCAATAGGATTAAATATCTTTTCACTAAGTTTGTACCTCAATGGATTTATTCTTTTTCTGTGTTTAGTAAATCTGAATTTAAAATACATTCTAGATCTACTAAATGCTAAGAGGAATCCCTTTAGACCTTGAGTAAATTCAGAATTAAAATGAAATATATATATATCAAAAGTTAAACAATAAATTATGAAAATATAGAAAAAAAATAAATTAGCTAATTAACTATTTTATTTTTTTATTATATTTTATCTAATTAAACTGAATCAAAATTCTTACGTAACATACAAATCAGCATACATTTTAATCATAACCAAAGATTTGAATTAAAGGAAAGAATAACCTAACCACAATTAATTTTTAAGTAATGATTCAGTACTGTATTGAATTTTTAAGTTAGCATGCAGTATTGTTAGTGATCATACCAGTATTTCATTAACGGCGATTTTTTGTTTCGTATTTTCAGCGGAGACACGGATGCCAGGGTTCCCGTGACCTCTACAGAACTCTCCATCAATGAGCTCAAGCTTCCAATTCAGACTCCATGGTACCCGTGGGTTAATGGCGACGAGGTAAAAAAATCAAATCAGCTACATTAATTTCACAGATAAAATCCTGATGATAAAATTGATATGATTTCTGTTGTCATCAATGGTGCAGGTAGGCGGATATACTGTGATTTACGAGGGTTTGACATTTGCAACCGTCAGGGGGGCGGGGCATGAAGTTCCGGAATTTCAACCGTCCAGGGCGTTAACGTTGTTCAAATATTTTCTGAAAGGAAAACCCTTGCCAAATTAATCGGATTGATCCACATCGCTTGTAATCAGGGGAAGAAGGCCTCGCCAAAATAATCAGATTTTAATGAAATTGCTTGCAATGAAGGGGGTCTCGCCAAAATAATCAGGTTTTAATGAAATTGCTTGCAATGAAGGGGCCTTGCCAAAATAAACAGATTTGATGGAAATTTCTCTCATTTGAATAAATGGTATCGTCCACAATAATACTATTGGCGCGGTATCTTGATCCGACATCCACTAGATTCGGGGTCTTCTGCCGTAGCCATTTGCTGTGCCAATTCTGTGAATGCAAACATATAACCGTTGAGGAAATTTTGGATCATGATTTAATAATGGATAATAAATTTTTTTCAGGTCTGGCGGATCTGATTACGTCATTGAGACGGAGATGGAGAATGAGATGTTTTTTCAATTGTTACTTTCATAGATTTAGCTATTGAAGTGGATAATTCTCATTGGAAATTGAGACGTAGATTTTTTTTAACCAGTTTTATTAATTTAGTGGTCCAAATTCGTTGAATATGTTTTTTGTCCATTCGAATAGGATTTCGTTGTTGAGATTGATCCCGAGGAACATGGTTCGGAGATTCTTTATTTAAGTAGGTTTGGCTATGCTTAATAATTAACTGATTGAGACGGAGATTATTTTAACTAGTTTTATTAATTTAGTGGTCCAAATTCGTTGAATATGGTTTTTCTCCATTCGAATATGATTTCGTTGTTGAGATTGCTGTCGAGGAACATGGTGAAGATTTATAGTTTAGCTAAATGGAGGGGAAGTTTCATGTACTTACCTCTTTTCATTTCGAGTAAATTTTATTGTTGAAAATGAAGTTTGGAAAGAGTATTAGAATATTTACGGACTGTAAAGTTCATTAATCTTTTTGTCAAGGGATTAGAAAATAAGAATAAAGATAATTGGTGATATATGAAGTTAATTTAGAGGAATAATATAGATTTTTAGGGATTGCTGGAAGGAGAGACTACATGTTTCAAGATTTTTTTATATTAGAGCTTTAAACATCTATATAAAAATAATACCACAACACCATAAAAATAGTGCCACAATACCATTTCCATGATAGTTGAAAATCATTTTTTATAAATTAAAATAATACCACAACACCATAAAAATAGTGCCACAATACCATTTCTATGATAGTTGAAAATCATTTTTTATATTTTATAGACAATAAACTAATCACTCAAAATTATCATAATAAATAGTGTATTTTTAAATATAATAATAATAATTAAATTTCTATTCGATTAGTATCTTAAATAAATTAAAAGTAATTTTCTATTCACAACCATAAAGTAGTTTTAATATTTTTGATATTTTTGTTATGAAAACATTTGTTCCATTGAAATGATTATCTATTTAATCATTCTTTACAATTTCAAGTAAACCAGATTTCTTAATAAATTTTAACTAATTAAATTAAAAGATGTCCATTACAACGAGTATAAAATATGGAGGTGCATACTTTTTTCTTTGAACAATTTGAATGGATAAATTATTTTAATATGGGTACATCATAATTATAGAATTAAGATAAATTTAAGATAATTTTTGATATATTACTTGACAACTCAAATCAAGTCAACTAAATATTGAATGTTATATAATTCAGAATATTAACCAATCAATTAAAAAAATAAATATTAATACAATTGATTATATATAATTTATATAAATACTTAATATGCTACCATTATAACTCAACATTTCCATGCAAATCACACCATAAATCTCACCATAATATGTCAATGCCTATCCAAGAAATTGAACGAATGAAAGTTGCATTAACACATTTAGTGCTAATCACTTGGTCTAATCTTGTGAGATATATTTATATGGTTTATGTTCAAATAATCCATATTGTTTTTCCAATGAAGAAAAGAGTTACATATGTTAGGATATTCCGACACATAGGAAATAGTTAAGAATAATTTAGTCTAGTGTAGAGTTAGGTAAAGTGTGTTTCTTTACCATGTACATTTGTAGCTTAGAATCCGATGGTCACGATTTGTAGTGATCCGACGGTTATCTCTCACCTCAGTATTAATGAAACTTGTTCTGTGGCTTAACACCTGATTGGTCCATGATCTCTATTTAAAGAGCATGGAGGGTCATTTGTCCGGTAACCGTTTATGAGAGAAACATATGTAACTTTTCTTTTTATATTAATAAATTCCCTGAAGTGGCTGTGTTGGTTTAGGGCGTGGACTGTTTCCCTCTTAGAGGGCTTTAACCACGTGATTATACTGGTGTACTGATTTGTGATATGTTTGTGAGCGGTGACCTTTGGTTCTTGATCTATGGAATTTACCCTGTAAATTCCTACATGGTATCAGAGCTATTTTGAGAGTCGCGTCCGTTGTTGATCAAAATCCGAAGTTGGTTTGACTGCATGCGAATGTCGTTTTGTAGATCTACTATTTTTGAACATTTTTGGGCTTGGAGAACTGCTCGGTTGTGTCCAGAGCATCTGTTATAGTGGAACGCCTTTCGTTTCATGCGAAAAGGTTTCCGACTGTCCAAGTTATGTTAGTATAGATCTAGAGGTATAAAGCATCTATTTTGCAGTTATATTTGTTGATATTTCTGCTTATTTCGGTTTGTTTGTTTGTTTGTTTTTTTTGTTTTTTGTTTTTTTTTTTTTAATGTATTAAGGTTTTATTTATTTGCCGGATCTATACCCTCTTATCTGTGTATGCTCTTTGCTATGCGCTCCGTGCGATCTTGGCAAATCAGAAACAGGAAAAAGAGATTTTTTTTTGCTTCGTATGCTCTTTCCCCGCGTCTTTGTGCGATTTTGGGAAATCAGAAATAGGGAAAAAAATGATAGTTGCTAAGGCTTTGCATTTTGTCTTTTTTTGCTGTTTTTTGTGTAGGAAAAGGCACAGACACAACAACAACAACAACAACAACAACAACAACAACAACAACAACAACAACAACAACAACAACAATAATCCCCCCTTCCTCCTTTCTAAAATAACATGATTCTTTTACTATCTCACTTGGTGAGGGGTTAGTTTATGAGAATAGAGGTCTTGGGTTCAAGTCTCCTTCACAAGCTTTTTTTGTAAAAAATTTTTGTTCAAAGGGGCGGATTTTTTTTTTTTTTAAAAGCCACACTTCATCCCATTCCCGTAACTGTTCGGCATCTACAACTTAGATTTTTCAAAAGGCATAACTTCTTCATCCAGAAGCCGTTTTTCGAGCCGTTTTTTTTGAAACAGCCTAATTTTACGAGATCTTTCCATTGGATCAGTTAGTTTCAACTTTCCTCAGCTTCAGTTTTAAAAAAAAAATGGAAAGTGCATGCTCGGTTATTCTTAACAGCACCAATTATTTCCAATGGCTACCTCACATGGTAGATATACTTAGAAGTAAAGGGCTTTATAGAGTAGCCACAGGACAAGAAACTAAGCCTTCCGATGATGATAAATGTGCTAAATGGGAAAATAAACAAGATCAAACAAGACAGTTGATAGGAATGTCCATTGCTCAGGATCTTCGATTTCATATCCTTGACATTGGCACCCCTGATGAGGCCTTGGAAAAGCTAAAAACTATTTTTTGCGTTCAAAATCAAATCTGGGCCCACCAACTTGAAAATGAGTTGCTTACTTTGGACCCCAATAATTTCTCCTCTATTGAAGATTTTTTGTCCAAATTTAAGACCCTCAGAATTCTTTTAGAAGGTTGTAAGATAAAAAAGGACGATGGTAGCCTCATGTATTGAATTCTTGCTAAGCTTGGTCTTGCATACTCTATATTTGTTTCTGCCTTCCATTCCACCAGAGAAGCCATCATTTCTTTAGGAAGCACCTACAAGAATCCCTCTTTTGATGCCTTTTGCGATTCTTTGATAAGAGAACAAGAAAAAATTTTACACCTTGGTCTTATCACTGCTAGAAACGCTTCTAAGAAAGCCTTAGCAGCCCAACAACAACCATATCAAAAGAATCCCAAGAAGCAATATCCTAAAAAATATGGTCCTAAACCAAATAAGGGCCCTAAGCAATTTTAGCCGCAAACCGAAAAATAAAATCACCAAAATAATAAGGCAAATCAAAACAAAAGGAAGAAGACAGAGAGACATTGCAACTTTTTCAATCGAGATGGCCATATAGAGTCCAAATGTTTTAAGAAGATGGAAGCCTTAGAAGCAGCAATGAAGAAGCACAACATCAATTTGGAGCACTCTTCACCTTCATCTTCAGGCATAGCACTTTCTGCTTGTGGTTGTCAAGCATCAAGATCTGGTTATGCATTAAATGTATCTTCTTCTTCTCCTTCTCATGAGTGGCTCATTGATTTTGGAGCTTCTTACCACATGGCTAAAAATAAATCCATGTTTTCTTCTTTAAATGATTGTAACACCAAACATATTTATGTTGGTGATGATAAATCTCTTAGTGTTGTAGGATTTGGAACCATTCATCTAGATAATGGTCAGTTTAATGATGTACTATGTGTTCCTACCTTGTCATGTAACCTTCTATCTGTTTATCAGATAACTCATTCAGGTGAAGGGAAAATAGTAGAATTCTCACCTCATGATGTTGTAATAAAGGACCTCAAAGATCCTAAACATGTTTTAGCTACTGGCATTGCTGATGATTCCACAAGGTTGTATAAGTTTGACAACTTTGGGTCATCATCTCTTCCCTCTGTTTTTGTTGCTCATAATGATGATGTGAGCAAAATTTGGCAAGAGTGATTTGGTCACTTAAACTATCGCTCTCTTCAAACTCTATGTAAGGAAAATATGGTGACGGGCCTTCCTATGGTATCTTGCCAGGATGGTGTTTGTCCGAATGTGTATTCGGAAACCATCATCGGGATAGTTTTGACAAACGTGCCTCTTGGCACGCTTCAGCCCTTTTGCAGCTTGTGCACAATGATTTATGTGGTCCACTTCCTGTTGTTTCTTTCTCTGGTTGCAAGTATTTCTTAACTTTCATTGATGATTTTTCCAGATGCACTTGGGTATATTTCTTAAAACTCAAGAGTGAAGTTTTTAACATGTTCTTGGCCTTTAAGGCCTTTTTTGAGAAACAATCTGGACATCAAATTCTTAAGTTAAGATCAAACAATGGTAGAGAATATGTTAACAACAAATTTATCAACTTCTGCACTGAGCATGGGATTCAATTGCAACATACTATTCCATATACTCCACAACAAAATGGTGTAGCTGAAAGGAAGAATCACACCTTAAAAGAAATGGCTAATTGTATGCTTCAATCTAAAGGACTTGGTCTCAATTTTTGGGCAGAAGCCATTAATTGTGCAAATTACATATTAAATCACACTCCTACTAAGGTTTTAAAGAATATAACTCCAGAAGAAGCTTGGAGCTCAGTCAAACCAGATGTAAGTCACTTGCATGTTTTTGGAAGTGATGCTTGGGCCCATATTCCAGATGCGAAACATAAAGCCTTAGAACCTAAGAGTGAAAAATGTATTTTTGTTGGATATTCTGAAGATGTCAAAGGATATACACTTCTTCAACCCAAATCCAAAAATATAATCATTAGGAGAGATGTAATGTTTGATGAAAATATATCAGCCTGCGAGCCTAGTTCGGCGGGTGTGCCACCTTTGGCCTGCGAGCCAGATTCGACATATGTGCCACCTCTCTCTCTCTCTCTCTCTCTCTCTCTCTTCTATTTTTAATAACATTCCTTCTAGTTCAGATGATGACAACGAGGATGACAATCCTCCTCCAGCTCGTGAAATTGTTCCTTATACTCCACCACTTCCAGTATGGGTCCGATCTACTTGGGATGCAACAGGTTCTCTTGCAGGTGACCCTGCTGATCGATGACATACACATTCTTAGTTCGAAAGAGCCTCTTCCTTATTGGCTCAAGTTCCAGAAAAACTTGACCCAAAAACCTTTGAATAAGCCTCCGGTCTTCCATATTAGGATGAATCTATGAATGAAGAGTATCATTCCTTATTGGAAAACAATACTTGGGATCTTGTTCCTCTTCCAAAAGGAAGAAAACTTGTTAGATGCAGATGGGTTTACAAAACAAAGTTTGGACCAGATGGAAAAGTGGATAGACATAAAGCTCGTCTTGTCGCTAAAGGTTTTTCACAAGTTGAAGGCATTGACTATACTGAAACCTTCTCCCTTGTTGCCAAAATGAATTCTATCCACCTTGTTCTTTCCCTTGCTGCCTCCTTTAGATGGGAAGTCCATCAGATGGATGTTAAATCCGCCTTCTTACATGGAGATTTGCATGAAGAAATATACAAGGAACAACCCCCTGTCTTTATCCAAAAAGACTCCAGCCTTGTTTGTCACCTTAGGAAGTCTCTCTATGGTCTCAAACAAGCTCCTCAGGTTTGGTATGCCAAAATGGATATATTTCTCTTAGATAATGGCTTTTCTAGGTGTCATTCTGACAACACTGTCTACAGTAAGAAGGTGGGTAATTCCTTCACCATCCTTATTCTTTATGTTGATGATATTATCCTTACTGGTAGTGATCCAAACCATATAAACCATGTGAAGTCTAGCCTCAAAAATAAGTTTGAAATGACAAACTTAGGACACTTGCATTATTTATTTGGCCTTCAAGTCTTGTAATCCAAGGAAGGCATTACCCTCTATCAATCCAAGTATGCCTGTGATTTTCTACACCACTTTAACATGGAATACTGTAAGCCTGGCCCTTCTCCCTTTCAGTCTGGAATCAAGCTTTCAGTCAACTGTACTACCCCTAAAGTTGATGCTACCTTATACCGTCAACTTGTTGGTAAAATATTGTATCTAACCCATACTCGTCCTGACCTTTCCTTTTCCATTGGTCTTGTCGCTCGGTTTATGCACCAACCTCATGAAAGTCACTGGAAAGTAGCTAAAAGAATACTTCGATATATTCGAGGTACATTTCAGTTCAGGATTCATTATAGTGTAGGAGCATCTCCCTTGTTGATTGGTTTCACTGATTCTGATTGGGCTGGTGACCCTGATGATCGGAAGTTCACTACAGGATATGTACTCACTCTTGGTTCAGGACCTATTACTTGGTCTTGTAAGAAACAAAGTGCCATCTCCCTTTCTTCAGCAGAAGCAGAGTATCGTGGTGCAGTTGAAGCCAACAAGGAAGCCATATGGCTTCGTCAGATCCTGTCTGAATTTGGTCTTCATCAGCAGCATCCAACTACACTTTGGTGTGATAATCAGAGTGCCATTCAGCTATGTAAAGATCCAGTTCAACATCAGCGTATGAAACACATTGAACTCCACATACACTTCATCAGAAATCTCATTCATGATCGTGTTCTTGAAGTGCAGTACTGTCCAACCAATGATCAAGTAGCCGATATCTTTACAAAGGCTCTCACAGAAGCGAAGTTTACCAAACTTCGATCCATGCTTGGAGTTCAGGAAAGTTTTCATTAAGGGGGGATAGGCTCTAATGCCTCCTTCCTTCTCCTATTGTGTCACTTTTGTAAATCCTTCAATCCTATCCCAATTTGTTCTTAAGGGGGGATGTTAGGATATTTCGACACATAGGAAATAGACTCCTTTTGTGTCACCTTTGTAAATCCTTCAATCCTATCCCAAGTTGTTCTTAAGGGGGGATGTTAGGATATTCTGACACATAGGAAATAGTTAAGAATAACTTAGTCTAGTGTAGAGTTAGGTAAAGTGTGTTTCTTTACCATGTACATTTGTTACTTATAATCCGACGGTAATGATTTGTAGTGATGCGAAAATTATCTCTCACCTCGGTATTAACAAAACTTGATCCATGGCTTAGCACCCGATTGGTCCATGATCTCTATTTAAAGAGCATGGAGGGTCATTTTTCTGGTAACCGTTTATGAGAGAAACATATGTAACTTTTCTTTTTATATTAATAAATTCCCTGAAGTGGCTGCGTTGGCTCAGGGCGTGGACTGTTTCCCTCTTAGAGGGTTTTAAACATGTGATTATACTGGTGTACTGATTTTTGATCTGTTTGTGAGCGGTGACCTTTGGTTCTTGATCTACGGAACTTACCCTGTAAATTCCTACAACATAATCATATATTAGAGGAATTTAAAAGTGCATTAAAGTCACTTGATGCAACAACATGCATGCATGCATTTTTATACAAATTGAAAACTAGTGTAGTGATATAAGTTTGTATCTGATCACAAAATGGCATAAATTACACTGTTCAAACTAAAAACATATGAAATTGTTCAATGTGTTAAAAAAATATTTGTAATAGTATAAAATTAAAGCCAAGGATCATGATTATATTTAGTAGTGTGGCCATTTTGAAGGATGAATGTTGGGTTTTTTTATTTTATTTAAATATTTGTAATAGTATAAAATTAAAGCCAAGAATCATGATTATATTTAGTAATGTGGTTATTTTGAAGGATAAATGTTTCCTAGTTTTTTCTTAAAGTTCTATTCCATATTTTGAAATCTTGTTCATCATCACGTTCATATTTTTATGTATGTGAGAAATCAACCATTTGGAGTTGCATATACAGTTGCTATAAATTGAAATTCCTCATTGTATTTTTTTTTGTAAACATTGAATAAACATGAGTGTGTCATTGAATAGTTGTATTTGTGATATATTAAACTCTTAGGCCAACATTTGAATTAATTTAAGAGAAATGAATTCATAAGAGTTATTAGTTTTCCAACCCATTGTAATATCCCAAAAGGGAAAATGCAGTAATACTAAAACACAATATAAAAACTGTAACTAAGTAAATAATAAATATAAAGACAACATCAAAATATACAAAGAATTTGAGCCTTTTCATTATATGGAGAGGATTCAGTTACACAATGTACAAAATATGAGTAGATATAGCCAAAGAGATGGCCTAGAATCACCTTGCAATGATGCTACAACTAGCATTGTGTAACTAGTGAGCTTATAGGAAGCAATACTGCACTGTCCCTTTTGCTACTGATGTACATGAGGCTGTTGCAAAAGTAAATGCAGATATATGGAGCTCAGGAGCTCTAATGATGCCAAGATTCAAGATCTGGCCAAAGTGATGGGAACCCAAGATAACCCAGAAAGGATTTTCCAGATCTATAACTTTGGAAAATCACCCTCCTAGGGTTTGATCCTTTAACTGTTGGGTTATGTAGATATGAAGCTAGATCTGATCCAAAGATGGCTGAAATATGTTGTAAAAATAGATCTAAGATTTGAGAGCTGATCACTCCTTCAGATCTACAAGCTAGGAGTTTGAGATATTGCTTCCTCTTCTTCCCCCTTCAAGTTATAGCATCTGAATATGAAGCTCCTACAGACACTGCACTGTACAAGAGGAAGAGGCTATATGCCTGCTGAAATATGCTGCAATAGACTTCAGGCTGATGGAAATAGTGATGGCAAAGTGAGGGGATGATTCCTCACAGGATTACTAGTTGAAATACTAGTAACTTCCTTCCTCCTTTGGATCTGCAATGATGGACTGCTGCTGATAGGAGGTCAATACTAATTCCAGATCTAAAATGAAGCCCTGGGAATGCTAATATTCAAGCCTAAGGTGATAGGAATAACCCTACACTGGTTCTCCAGTTTAAATATTGAAGAAAACCTCCACCTCCAAATTGATCTTCAGAAATTGCGTAATTCCCAAAGGTAGATGTTCTACAGATGATTGATGGAAAAGATATGTGGCACCAATGCCTGATGTAGAATGGAGTACAACCCTCTTCCAAGAGCTACTCAATGAAAGAGGAGGGATTCCCGATTAGGAACACCCTGTGCTAAACGACACTTGCAATCTTAGCTAAACAACCAAAGAAATAATGGAATGTCACATGACAATTCCATATCTAAACATACCTCAACATATATATTCAAAAGCATGCCTTCATTGTTTCCTTCATCTCCTTTATATAGTTTGTGAGCCTTCCCATGCCTTTTCCCACCTCTAAACTGCGCTGTGCATGTGAACATAATCCTCCATGTTTGACTGCGTTGTCTCTCCAAGTCATCCATCATGTCTACATACAATGTCTCTCCATCATGTGTGCATTAATTGCACCACTTCATCCATCACTTCATCATGAATGCCCTATGATATTTCATTAGATGCCTTCCATGATCTTAGTTGATTGATTCAACCTCCATGATCTATCTCATTAATGAGACATGATCTTCAAACCATTCACATTAGTAGTTGCTCCACTACCTAATCATGTAGATATAGGCTTAATTAATCCACATTCACACATAAAATGTGGATATTTATTCATCTTGAGGATTATGGGTCCCTCCACCCTTTTATTTACTTAATTCATTCAGAAAATTAAGAACTCTAATATTCCAAATACCATGTGAAAATTTGGGAATATTAGACCCATCCCAACTTTGACAGAAATATGATATTTTGTAGATGAAAATAATGTCCCCCTTGAGCCTCCCTTTAGAGGGACTCCTTCTAAGGCACCATCAAAATATTCCCACGGGATATCTTTTTTAATTACCTCTTGTTTCAAGTCATTCCTATTTTGTGTATTTTATGGATCTCGGTAAACACTTAATATGCTTAGTGACTCTAAAACACATTCAATACATAGATACTCCTTTCCTTGAAATAACTTCAGCTTCCTATCTAGCCTTACTCTCCAGTCTATGTTAAGTAGAAGATATCTAATACTATTTTCATCCTTTTTTTGCATACCATGATATGAATGCCTCTACTATATCTTCTCCTTCATATTTATTTTTAAATACTATCATATTTTCCACCTCTTTCCAAACTTATTTTTTATATGGATAAGATATAATTAAATATGAAATACTTTTAGAAAATCAGCAACACAGCTCTCACATCTTCCTGGGTACTCCCGTGAGGGATTAAGCCCAGCCAGGCTCTGATACCATATTAAAAATTGGAGAGAGTAGAGATACACACAAAAATAATTAATTTCTATATTATAATCAAATGAATATATCACAATTTTATAGTGCTACTGAGATCCAACTAATTCCACTCTTGGAGGGAGTAGTTGAGAGAATCTCTCAACATCCTCCAACAAACCAAACCAATCCCTAATCTATAGTATGCATCATAAATGAGGCATTATCTCAACACCCCCCCTTAATTCCTACATTACAGAAATGGAGAACACACTAAATCAATACAAACATTTGTCTGCCCTGGTATTCATTAACATTTGTACCCACTCTGAGATCTCATAGACACCGCTCTTTTCTCCACCATTTTCGAGCTACCATTCAACCCATTTAAAATACATTTGTTTCTGACCAGAAATAATGAACTTTGCAAGATCAACAGTATTGACAACTCGGCTCGTCGGGGCTTCCGCGATAAGAGCTGACAAGTGATGAACCATCCTATGGAACAATCACCATCTGTCGGATATTTCTCTTTCGGCTATCCATCAGTGGCTAGGCAAATGGTCTGAATACTGAATGTGTTCAAGAGCTAATATAACAAATTGACCTGATTCACACAAATGGATCTCATACTGAAACCTGTAACTGATGCTCTTGGCCCGTAGCACAACAAAATCAACATATAACAAATTCACACAATCAAATTAGCCAATTGTTCTCTCGTCCCTGTAGAACGTAGAGAACGACTAATTTAAATAATGCTAATTTGTTCAATAATTGGTTCTGCACTACACAACAAAAAAATTCATAATTCTACATATTAGCAAACTACACAGTCCACCAACACAATTATTCTTCGCCTATAAATCGACTTGAGACGAACTCGTCTGCCCATTGCTCATGCAGTGAACTTCGTCCAACAACAAGTTAATGAATTTAAACTACATCTCTGCTATCACACTTTCAAAGCCCGACAATATGTACTTCATATGCAGAATACCTGGCCACATTCCAAGTTTTTGAAGAACAAAGCTAACAAATATCGATAGATTATCAATAAGCGCAATTCTACATTTGATGATGCAACACTGTAGCATTCAATAAAGCTAGCTCGAGATAATGAAAGTAATCAAGTGAGTAACGAACAATGAGCAAGGTGAACTTGTTGACCCTAATTTCTGCATTGCCGTGTCGAGTGGAGAAGAATCTTATTTGTTTATATCAAGGCAGGGAGGAGAAGGTGTTGTGATGTGTAAAGGGTAGAGCCACAGTAAATACGCCGTCTGTAGCAATAAGATTCTCGATTTCTCCAGAGCTCCAGTGATCGCACACCGATGCAGAGTCTAACATAGGCAGCAAAGGTCGTTTTCTCGTAGTGGCTCTTACGGAGATGCCCAAGGAGACACCGATGCAGAGTGCATTGAACACGGAGAGCAGGAGCCCCTTCCATGATAATTTTTACGCATATATCTTGCGGCCATGATTCTCCTTTTTTAATTTGAGAAACAGGGGCAAAACGCCATCTGCTGCTCCGTTACTTACCACTGCCGGTCTTGGCACTGCTCATCCACTTGAACGCTGCCTTTCTGGTTTACGCTATGGCTCTGTGGTATTGATGATCGATGATTTAATTTGCAGAAGATCCAATTTTTGGAATCCGTTAAACACTTAACAACACCGCTCTTTGTTTGAGAGAGCTGGTCTCTCAACCATCACAGCAACCACAATGTATTTACTACTCTACAGAAAACATTCACGCAGAAATAAAAAAATACTTCACACAACAAACATTCCAACAAATACCTTTAGAAAATCAGCAACACAACTCTCACATCTTCCTGGGTACTCCAGTGAGGGATTAAGCCCAGCCAGGCTCCAATACCATATTAAAAATTGGAGAGAGCAGAGATACACACACAAATAATTAATTTCTATATTATAATCAAATGAATATATCACAATTTTATAGTGCTGCTGAGATCCAACTAATTCAACTCTTGGAGGGAGTAGTTGAGAGAATCTCTCAACATCCTCCAACAAACCAAACCAATCCCTAATCTGTAGTATGCATCATAAATGAGGCATTATCTCAACAGTTTCTTGTACTTATTGACATAACTTGCGCCAACCTAGTGCATTGGAACTTTTATTTTGTATCACTCTCAGTAGGATCCTTATTGATTAAAGTTGAATACACAAATTAATTATTTTAGAAGGTCATATTAATTTCCAAAGGGTTGCCCACAATCATAATTATTGTCCTTACCTCCATTCCTCTATAAATGATATATAACCTAGTCTAGGCACATAAATTTTAATGGAATTAAGTGGCCATACCATCTTGTCATCATATTTTATTATTTGAGCATTGCTATATTTTAATTTATCTGAATATATACTCCTAGTTTATTCATTATTGTTTCCAATTTCTTGGAACTCTTGGGTAAAACCATGGGGCTAGGTTACACTTTTTGGCAAGGGAGGGTGTGTTTAGGTGAACAAAAAAGAGCATGATCAAGCATTTTAAGCACTCGATCATGCCATTCTTAAGCAGTTGACTGATCTCCTTGAGCACTAGGGAAATAAATCGATCGAGGGTTTAAAACAAACCCTCGATCGATAATTATGGCTCGATCGAGCCCCTATTTTCTATTAAAACACGCGATTGCAGTCTGCACAAGTAATGTTTGCACAGACTGTGGGGAAAACAAGAGCTCGATTGAGTCATTAAGGCTCGATTGAGGGTATTCAAGCTGGATCGAGTGATTGAACCATGGTTAAACCCAACCAACCTTGCCAACAACCCCTCCAATGTCCTAGATGCTCAAGCCAAGATATGTTTCCTATCATTTTTGTCTTATTTTTAATTTAATTTTTCTTGCAAAATTAAATAAATAATTTTGTAAAAAAAACTTACCATACAAAAACCATGACAACCACAAAAAATCACCAAAAAAAACCCTTCAAAACAAAAACAAAAAACTTAGAAAACCATAAAATCAACTTAGAAAACCACAAAACAACTTAGAAAACCACAAAAAACCACCAAGAAAACACCTCAAAACCACCAAAATAACTGTAATTTATGTTTTAATTATTTTCTTACTTGCAATGATAGCAGTTTATTATGGATATTTTCTGATTTTAAATGGTAAAAATTTATTTTGTAATTATTTTTGGTTTTAAAGTTTTTAGTTAGGAATTTAGTGAAATAATTTTTCAATTTTTTTTGTTTTGTTTTGTTTTTTAAAATGCATTTTAAATTTTGAATAGATTTGATACCCAAAAATTTTTAAAACAAAAACAACCAAACTATAACCAATAAATAAATAAATTAGAAATTTAAAATTGACCATGATTATAGTTATTCATGGTGAACCTTTATTTATCAAATAATAAATTTTATTTTATTAATAATAAATTTTATTTTATTATTTTAAATTTAAATTAGTATATATATATATATATATATATATATATATATATATATATATATATATATATATATATATATATATATATATTTAATTAATATAATGAGACTAATTTTAAAAAATTGATTACTTAAATAAAATATTAATCTTGAAGTTAAAAATATAAAAAGAGTCACTTTATATATATATATAACAAAAGAAAAAAAACAAACAATTATATAAAATATTTAACAATATATATAACATAAATAGATTATAACTATAATATCACATCGTCATAGATTATAGTTTTATGTCTATAACTATTAAACATAGCATAAAGTTATTTAACAAATGTTATATATTATAATTATAACATAGCATGTAACATAACTATAATTATAGTTCATTATATATATATATATATATATATATATATATATATATATATATATATATATATAAATAAAAGCAATTTTAAATTCCAACTCAATTTAAAGAAAAATAAAAGTTAAAGGTGATATGAGCTCAATTAATAATAAATATTAAAGTAATAAAAATAATAAAATTGAGTTTGTTATATTTTGATTTTGTTATTAAATAAAAGTTAAAGGTGATATGAGCTCAGTTAATAATAAATATTAAAGTAATAAAAATAATAAAATTGAGTTTGTTATATTTTGATTTTGTTATTAATTTGTGAATAGGCTTTGTTACAATATCACGAGCCAATACCATGGCTTATGAATACCACACGCCCAAAAACCATAACATATTTCACAACCAAAATATTTTATAACAATATGAAAAGATTCTTAACCATGGACATTCACCCCAGTTTCCTGTAATATTATTAACTTGTAAAAAATATGCTTTGTTACAATACAATGGGTCAATAATATGGCTTATCAATACCACATGCCCCAAAAGAATAATTTGTTTCACAATCAAAATATTTATGCCATAATGCATCATTATTTGAAAACAACTTTCCTATGTGCATCGTGTCATAACCTGAAACAATTAGATTATATGTTAGACGATTAAAATATATTGAGCCGTTGGATAAAAAAGCAAAGTAGTTACAAATATTTAGTTAAATGTCATTAGTTTCTTGAGGGTTTTTAGAGGTTCTTCTTGTTTAGAGTTGCTCGATCATTCAAAATTCTTGCAAGATGGATCGTCGCAACAACAACTCCTGAATGTGGCTTGGTTTCAAAGAAATTGGGTGCATAATATTATGCTAAGAAGATTGGGCACTCAAATTCATTACCACTCTCTATTACCACTCTCTCCGGGGCCTACATATGCAGATGCCTGACTCTTGAGTTAACCCCGAAACAGAGTTCATAGATACAAAAGAAAAAACAGAATCTTGATGGAGATCTAGAAGACGGGTGTCTGGGTTCGCCTCTTCCTGCCGTCGGGTTTGCCTCTTCCTGTCACCGTGCCCCACAGCCAGAAATTGCCGCTTATTTTCTACTTCCGCGGGGTGGGTTCTGCTTCGGCTCCATCGCTTGAGAAAAATATCACTTATTGGTGAGAAACCTCACCAGCAGGGCCTGGGTGCTGCTAATCTCTGTAGAATACAATCTGCCTCCTGAGCATTGGCTCCCTGCTGCGTACTACGATGGCTGCCATGCGCCTACATATGCAGATGCTTGACTCTTGAGTTAAGCCTGGAAATAGAGTTCATAGACATAGAAGCAGAAGAAGCTTGATGGAGATCTAGAAGACAGGTGTATGGGTTTGCCTCTTCCTGCCGGATGCCGTGCCTCATGGCCAGAAATTGCCGCTTCGCTTCTTTTCTACTTCCGCGGGGGTGGGTTCTGCTTCGGCTCCACCACCTGCGAAAACTATCACTTATTCATTAGCAGCCTCGCCAGAAGGGCTCGAGTGCTGTTAATCTTTGTAGAATACCGTCTGTCGCCTGAGCATTGCCTCCTCGCTGCGTACTACTACTGTTGCCATGCGGTCGAATGGGTTGCCCTCAGCGTAAGGTGGAGCCATAGCTGGAGTCGTACCCCTATTACTCGCTGTGTTTCATGGCAGGGGATAGCGCTGGTGGCAATATTGTTCACGCAGTTGGGTCCAGGACAGTGGGTCAAAAATTGAGGCCTCTGAATATTAGAGGGCTTATTTTTATCCATCCTTATTTTGGAAGTGAGGAGAGAATCGAATGCGAGAAGGTGGCCTCTTAGATCGAATCTTATGGAATTAAATGACCTGTTCTGGACTTTGGCCCTCTCCGCAGGTTTCGACCGTGACCATCCAGCTTGTAATCCTCGAGGTCCTAGATCTCCTGACCTCCGCAATGTTTTGCTGCCTCCCTTGTTGGTGGTTGTGGAAGGATTGGAGCTATAGTGTTTGATATGGAGTATGCTCATTGGTTGAATGAGCATCATTGAAAGATACATGATCTGAGGTCAGCAGTGAACTCACATGTGGGGGACAATGAGCTGCTCGTGCTGGTTGAAGGTGTCATGGGAATTGCGATGAAATTTTTCGTCTGAAGAGTGTAGCTGAGAAAGCTCATGTCTTTCATCTATTCTCAGGCATGTGGAAGACACCTACAGAAATATGCTTTATGTGGATGATACAAAAAAAATACTAAGTTTGGGGTTTATAGTAATAACAACAATGGAAGTCATTCCATTGATAAGAATACTAACAGCAATAACAACAACAACAATAATAATGGATTGGACAAGAGATTCAAAACCCTTCCTCCATCGGAATCACTTCCCAGGAATGAGACGCTTGGGGTTTACATATTTGTCTGCAACAACGACACCATGCAAAACGATCTCAAAAGGCAACTCTTTGGTATGTCAAATTTATAATCTTTCTTCATTTCCATCTAGCAAAATATCGATAATAGGGTTTGTATTGGGAAATTGGATATATATTATTGATAATTTGATGAATTCTGTGATAAATTCACAATACTTTGATGATTTCCATGATAAATTGGAAATAATTTGATGAATTTCTTGATAAATTGATAATAATTTGATGTGTGTTGGGTTTGAAATTGTGAAGATTAAATTGTGTATGATTTTGCTGTTTATTGAGTTAGGCATTAGGTAACACCTCTACTCATCATCACGGAAATAATATATTCTTTAATGTTTCTATTGAAATCAGTTTACCGATTTACCAGTAGATTAGGCATCCTAATTGCCCATTTACCAGTAGAGTAAGTATACAATGGGTTTTTATTGGTGAAACAACATATATTTAATTAATAATTTGATGAATTAAAATATGTTCTTTACCGTTTTTTTTGAATTCAATTTACTGATTTACCAGTAGATTAGGCATCCTAATTGCCCATTTACCAGTAGAGTAAGTATCCAATGGGATTTTATTGGTGAAACTGTGCGGTTTGACATTGCATCTTAAATCTTTAATTTTATCTGAAAACATAAGTTTCTGCCAGGGGATAGAAGATTCCACGAAACTTCGATAGGGAACATTAGATCAGCTCACAAAACATTTTTTACTAAACCCAACATAGTTAGCTCTTGTCCCCCTGTTTCAATAAGGAACTCTATGTATATCCTTTTTGCAGCATAGAAACTTTAACATAGGGTCTGTGTCAATGAATTATTATAAAAAAAATATTATGGTTTTGACACTTTATCTTGAATCTTTTTAATCAATGCTGTAAAATTATTGCCGATCCCTGTGAGAGTTTTAAATTGTCCTAAAGTGATTTCAACGAACTTCCCTCCCTGGAATGAAAATTGAATGTTTCCTCCCCTTTCCCCCCTTCTTCATTATTTGTGTATGTGGATAGTATTATTTCCATTAGATTTTTAGTATTGTGTGATTTTACCTTTTGTTTTTGCTGTACTGATGAAGATTTGTATTCGATGAATAAGATCTGTTTCATCCTTTTTAGATTGTAATTATTATTATTGTCGATAATATTCTCTCCATTAGATTTTCGGTATTGTGTGATTTTACCTTTTATTTTTGTTGTACTGATGAAGATTTGTATCCGATGAATAAGTTTTGTTTCATCCTTTTCAGATTGTAATTATTATTATTGTCGACGTCTTGGGACATTCCTGAGTGTTATATGTATTATACAAATTTATTGTTTATTCCTTTTCTGCAGCATGCTTATTATTATTTTTTGATACTTAGTTTTTTTAATATTTTTTTCCTTTCTGGATAATGTTCTTTTTCACTGCTTTAGCAAAGTGTTGTACCTGGTGAGTAAGTTTACAGTTTTTGCAGCGTGTTTATCTTCATTTGTTGGTATCTCCTGTATGAACGCGGATGTTGTGTTTAACCTTGCAGTCTGATATAAAATTCTAGCTTAAAGGAAATATAGAGAAGAAAATGGCATTTGTGAGACAAAGTTTCATATTTTAGAGAACTTTATGCTATCGTGGTTGTTATAATAATATCTGACCATGGAGAAATATCATACTGCCACAAATGATCTATACAGAATCATACATTTTTAGTGACACGGTTTTTATGTATTGTTATCTGCTTAATTGAAGCAGTGGATTTACTCGAAGCAGAAATTGTTCCGTAGACAAAAATTTTCTTGGAAATGGAAATGCATAATATTGTGATGTGGTGAATTAGCCTACAATTGAAGGTAGTAGTTAACACTTGCTGTATTAATTCCATGTCAGTTGCCACATACACACAAACCCGAGGTTGTAGAGATTATTTGGGATCGTATATGAGGTTGGAGAGATTAAATGGGACCGTTGGATTTAAATGTAAAGGAAGTTCTATCATTTCACCAAGAGTTTGGGAATGTTGAATACCCATTGCATGTGCTACCCTACAGGCCAAGCCAGATTTCATAGTAATCACTTCTTTGAAAATTGTAGATGATTGACTTGCCATGAACTATTAACTGTTATTTTCAATAGGTTTTGAAATTTTGAGTTGTGCTGTGTAACTGTTTACTTGATATATGTTTTTGTAAGATTAACTAAATTCTCTTATATTAAATAATCCATTGGCAATATGAACTTGTATCTCCATAATAATCATATTCATAATCCTCGTCTCTTCTGAAAGCATTAGGATCGGAATCATGAAGGTAATCATCATCAAGATAATAATCATCACCGCTATCACAATATTCATCTCTCCAAATGATTGTGGAGCTGATTTTTCCTTTCCACATACCGAGGATTCTGCTGGCTGTTGACTGCCAATGATGAATTTGGTAATATAGATGGAAAGACCTATTGGTCCATCTGTTATTCTAGTCCTTCCACATAGAATGAGACTATTTGCATATTTGTGTGTAAATAAGACACTGGATACTGTCCTTCCAGCTGTAAAAAATTTATGTCCTGATCACCTAACCATAATAAAGACCTTAAATCTTTAACCTGTGCTATTATGGCCTCCAATACTTCTTGAGCTTCACTTAGATCAACCCAATACTTGTCATATTTCTTGATATTTTATTTACTACTCTCAGTATCACTCTGTGATTCTTATCTATTTCTCCTCCATTAAGAAATTCCTCTATATATGTCTCTGGAAAATCTAAGGTCCTTACGAATCAGGATAGTCTTGACCAGATTTCAAGTTGAACCTTTGCTATATTTTATCAATTTTGTAGTTTGAGCCCTTCAACTCGGTCATGATCTTCAATAATGCTCAACATGTTTTGTTTAATTCCTTCTAACATTTCAATTTTCTCAGTACTATTCTTGAATTCTTCTTGGCTGTAGAAATGATTTCTTGGTGCTTTCAAATATTATGTTCCCTTTAAGTCTACTATGTCTTGGAGCTTATAGTCTATCTGAAATTTTTTATGTTAAACTTGTCCTTGTTGCTGCTATTACTGTGATTAGTAAAGGATGGCTACTATGTCATGTAGCTGTTACTGCTAACTGATTTAGGGATAAATGCTCTGCTCCAATCCTAAAATGAAAAATTAAACGGTGCTCCCAATCTGAAATAATGCAGGGCCTTAAAATATTACTGCTCCCAAATCCTCACAATAGTGGACGATACATGTGTACAAATAAGTCAAACTGAGGTAAATCTCCTTGTGATAGTTTATACTCATGCTCCACTCAAATGGTTAAACTGAGGTAAATCTCCCTTTAATAGTTTATACTCGTGCTCCACTCAAATTGTTAATGTATTTAGCAATATCTGTCAAAAATTAAACCGATACAATTACTTTAGATCTAATACCCGCAGTTACAAAATGTTAGGCAGAAATAGACTCATAACAGCAGTTTGATTACCAAATCCGTACACAAAAATCATAATTAAGTAACATTCCCTTGATTTTATTTACTTATTAGAGGAATTTGGAACTCCACATGACATACGTGGATTCCAACCGCTGCTAAATCATAATTAATTAACATTACCTTGATTTTATTTACTTATTAGAGGAATTGGGAACTCCACATGACATACCTGGATTCCAACGACTGCTACTATAAGCTTTAAGCATTTAGGTGTGGATTCCAACTATTATCATTATAATTATAATTTTTTGGTTGGTGTTTATATCCCTTTTGTTGGTAAAAATTTCTAACCTAACACTATAATTTTTAAATATCTTTACTTAGGCCTCTAACCTCTTTACACATAATATTTCATTTCCATAATTATAACTAATTAAATTACTTTTAAATTATTATAAAATAACAAACTTTAATAATAAATTTTTAACTAAATTTCTATAGTAACAAACTAAATAAAATATTAATAGCTTTAAACATAAACATTTAAACATAACAACCCTCATTCAATTCAAGAGAAAGAAAATAACATTAATAGAATAACATTAACATATATGACTAATATGAACAGAATTATTGTTTTCCCCTTTTCCCTACCCACACACATAATCATGTGATAGTCCATAAATAAAACACACCAACCCTAATTTTCTGGCATATTTTTTTTCAAGAAAACATAGTCAATTGAAAACAACCAACACTGGTAATTGAGGAAACCAAATTTATTAAAGAGAAGATTGTCTACCAAACGTAACTGTAGTTCTTTATTTTTTTTTTATTTTAATTTAAAAAAGTTATGTATACTAAAACTCAAATCTAAAAAGTATTTAGAAGAAAAATACTTATTACTAATTATTAAAATCACTTAAATTATACATATAAAAATAAAATGATAAAAATATACGTAAACGTATATTCTTTACCTATTAATAAAATCACTTAAATTATACATATAAAAATAAAATGATAAAAATATACATAAACGTATATTCTTTACCTATTAAATCTACATTTGTAATGACATGGAAAGTCAATTAAATGCTTTTATTTTTTATACATACTCACACTTTTTTTAATTCGAATTTTCCATACCTTTTATGTTGATGTGGTAAATTGATCGTAATTTTAATTCAATAATTCGAATTTTCCATACCTTTTATGTTGATGTGGTAAATTGATCGTAATTTTAATTCAAAGATTTCCTTAGCATATGTGGATATGATAGGTTATTTAAAAGGTTGGTCTTAATAAATGATTTTAATGATGAAGTATATGTATTTATTTATTATATAATAAAAATATGTTTTTTAAACAAGAGTTTTGAAGATGTTTGGGTTTTTGTATTAAATGGATTAGGATTTTTTTGTAATGATTGAATATGTTGTTGTTGTGTCCAATAATTTATTTAGTATTTTTGTCTTATTGGTCTGACACTTAACTCATTTGATGCATCCTGAGAGCAGCCATGGCAAGCACCTCATGGGATGCCGACCCTTTCTTCAAGAATGCGGTAACAGGGAATGGAGTTTTGGCTTCCAACCATTAAATGGAACCATCTCATTGATTGATTCAGGGTTTGAACTTCCTTACTCTTTATTATAAACAATATCAACATATAATCTTAACACATTAAGACATAGGCATCAGGGTATAAACAATATCAACATATAATCTAAGGACATTGAGATATATAACCCAAAAACATACACATGATATTATGATATATAATGATAGTTATAGTAGTTAGATATACTTTAGTCTTTTCACGTACATACTATATTTGTGAATTAGAACTAGAACAACCTCTGTTTCGATTTTTCTTGGCTGGACAGAAACAAAAATTAAATTTATAAATGGTGAATGGTATGCTTTAAATGAATGAACAACTACCAACAGAAGTGCGTGAAATTATAGTGGTTCCGAGTGTCAGGTGTGGAAGAATATTTTTAAAAACTAGATTCGAATGCTTTATTATCAAAATAAAAATTGGGACAGGGCACAATATTTTCTTGCCTTTACTAAAATTGACCAAAATCACTATAGATATCTTGCTTAGTAAATATTGGATCTCTTTAAGAATCTTACAACATTTCCTTTGCAACATCTGTTAATGGTGCAATTGCTAGTTTATAATAATATGAAAATATTTTTAACCACAGATATTCACCCCAATTTACCATGGATATTGTTAAATTTTAAATAGAATTTCTTACAATACTATGGGAAAATACCATGGCTTATTCATACCACATGCCAAAAACCACAATTTATTTCCCATAGAAATTAAATTAAGGTTTTAATAAAATAAAAAATAAGATTCCTTTTATATATAATGATGTGAAATTTATATAATATAAATAATATTATTGAGAACCAACATAGATCCATCTTAATTAAGGATCAAGGGATGAGAGAAATCAAACTGACTAACAATAAGAGGAAATATAGTGAATTCTTTTTTTTAAGGTTTTCATTATTGTATTTTCTTTGACATCATTGATCCAAAATATAAGTTTAATATTTTACAAAAAATTGAGTTCTTTTAATTTATATAGTCTAATAAACACAATACAACGAGATTAATTTAAGGGACAGGGGGAGGGAGAGAGGGAGGTAGATAGTGACAAATATGGAGGGTAGAGAGAGAGAGAGAGAGATGGAGGTGGAGAGAGAGAGGGAGTGACAAGTGAGAGATGGAAAAATACTAAGGGATAGAGCAGATGAGGTAAGAGAGAGTAAAGAAGAGGAGAGAGATAAGGAGTGAAGGGGAAGAAAGAGATAGGGAGACACATAAATGGATTGGAGAGAGAGAGAAGGAGAGAGGGAGGGAGACAATGACAAAGTTGGAGAGAGAGAGAGAGAGAGAGAGAGAGAGAGAGAGAGAGAGATAGATGGGGGGAGAGATAAAGGGAGGTGGGAGATAAAGGGAGAAAGTTGAAGAATGAGAGAGACAAGGGGAGAGAAATGGAGTTGGAGGGGGAGAGAGAGGGAGGGAAGACATAAGACATAGTGGGAGAGAGGTGGAGAGAGAGAGGGAGTGACAAGGGAGTGATGAGAGAGGAGAGTGGGAGGGAAGAGAGAGAGAAGAAGAAGAAGAAGAGAGAGAGGTAGAGAAGGGGAAGAGGGAGAGAGATAAGGAGAAGAGAGAGGGAGATATATATAATTATATATGGAGAGAGAGTGTGTATGTTTGGGGGGTGATATAAGGAGAGGGAATAAGAAAGATACATGTGGATACAAATATATGTATTATGTAAAATTATATAACCAACCTAGATCCATCTTAACCCCAGATCTATCAAGTTTTGAGAGGGATGAAATTTCTTGAGGTGCAAACCTTTCCTCAAGTTTTTCACTAAAAAAAGAGGTTTTCACCTCAATAGATTGGATCCCTCTAGACGCTTGATAGATCCGAGGTTAAGATGGATCTAGACTAGTATATCTATTTATTTAACATAACATATGTATCTCTCTCACTATATGTATTATTTAACAATAACATAACATGTAGCATAACTAGAACTATTTAACACAACATAACATAACACACACACACACACATATAACATTTAACTATATAATTATATAGCCATAGTTATAACTTCAAGTTTAAAAAACACATCATTGATAGCTACATTAAATTCATCATGAAAAGTGCATTTAAAGTGAATACAAACATTTTGAATCTTTTCTAATTTATAACCTATTGTTTCATTATGTAGTGTGTTGTACGAGAAAGATTGTCTTCATGTACTTGCACCTAGTATATGTCATGTGCCAAAGTCAAACACTATAAGAACTTAAAGTCTATTGTAGTCTTTGGTTGCCATGAAATTTTATTAGTTTTTCAAATAGGTTTATTTCAAGTTTTTACATATATATTTACATATTTATGCCCTATGACTAGAATGCATTATTTAGAAATGAGAAAAAGTGTGAAGGTGTATTTTATCACTTCTTTCAATTGTGTTTACATGGAACTCAATACTTTTCTTGATAAATCATAAAAAACTGGACTCTAAAATTTATGACTTCATGCTAGATTTTTCTACTTGATTTTAGAAATGGCTTTCTTGTCAACATTCTTTCTAAGTCAACATTTGTTTCTTGGATTAATTTGTATGTATCATATGTATTAGTTTTGTATTAGATTGAATAGTTTAGTCAAAATTTTCTTGGATTAGTTTATATGTATTAAATATTAATTATATGTAATATGTAGAGCCAGATCCTATACATGTGATTAGAATCTAGATTGGGGGAAAATTTTTTCCAAACATTCAAAGGGCTAAGAATCACACCAAACTAGAACGACCATATTGGGCCCATCGCCAGGAATTCAGCGCAATTCGTTTCACTCAAAACGGACTTCGTATGTGAAAGTTAGAGCCTGCTAATCGCTGTGCCAAACAAGCGATTTTTTTTTTTAAAAGGGGTCAAACAGGGTCAAAGGTTAAAATTTGGGTATTCCTCCAGCCCAATGACAGAACGATAAGTTTCCAATTATGATTGGTTATGAATTGGCAATTTTTGATTGGTTTGCGGAGGAACCAATGGCATGAAGACACATGGCTAGTTCAGAGGCTGCCATGTGCCCCCTTCCAAGGTCCAACTATGGTGAAAGTTCGAATTTCATATGCTATATTCATATTAAATTTTATTATATGGTCAAATTTTTTTATTAAGACTAAAGTCCGAAATCTCATATGTCGATTTTCAAATTTTTAATATAGTCTAAGGTCGAAATATGATATATGGCCAAAAAGTCAATTTACAAAGGTTGGATTACTATTATATGTGGGGTGGAAAAATTAATATCAGCGGAAGGGCAGAGGTAGGGGTTTGACCCCACGACCTCCCCCATGTGAGTGCATGACCATACCATTACACCAACATGTTGTGGCTTAATATACAACAAGCGCATATCATATTTGAAGTTTAACAAAGGTTGCAATGGGGATTTAAAGGGATAGCCCTTAGTCCATGAGACCACGCAGTGTGACCAGGAGTGAAGGCTCTAACTTTAGGGTGCAGATTAAATATCAATATGGGTTATTAACCCTTAAACCCTCATATTTATGCACTAATCTGATTTTCAAATCGTTTTATTTTAATTGTGCTTAATGCGATAAGAAACCATTAAATGCGTGCTTAACCAGAATTAAAATCCAGTTAAATAAGGCGAAAAAACTGGTAGAGCCCCTAATTTCAATGCCACTTCCACATTTGGTGGTGTTAACTGGAGTTTTTTGAGTTTTAGTCGGGTTTCCTAGGCCATAATTGAATGAGGTATAACTGGAGCATTTTTCGACCAATTTTGGCTCAAAAAGAGTCATTCGTAGATTATTTTGATGCTATGAACATGATGGTGTAAGTTGCAGAGGCGTTGGAGCACTTATGTAAGTAATTTTTCCACTTTGAATATTAAAGAAGGCGAGGGCCACCAGGAGAGAAGGTCATCCCTAGTTCATCTAAAAACCATTTTTAGAGCTTGAAGAGTCTATTTTGAGGTTTTTGGGTCTTCTAAATCCAATGGAACACTATCGGTGCATGTAATCAGAGATTTGACCATTAATACAAAGAGGGCCTAGCCAGCTGAAGCAGTTCCATGGAGATGTAACCCAGGAGGGGAAAAATCTGTTATCAACTATTGTGTAATATGTTTTCTGTGTTTTATTTCTCTAAAATTTATTTGCTACACATTTTTTTTTAACAACTATTTTACTTAATAAATTGCTCATAAAAGACACTAAAATTGACACATAAACCCTCACATAATTGGCTAATTTCAGACGATCCTAGACTCATTTTTTTAATACAGATGAGGGAGCTAGCACAAAAAATCTAGTTTGCCCATATTCAGGTCAATTTGGTATCAAAGCAGGTTTATCTCATTTTAGCCAAGGTTAACTAGAAGATTAGCCATTGGTTTTGAATTTGTGCATGTATAATTTAACTATGTGCAAGTTTATGTGTGTAAAGAGAAGGTCAATATTGAGAGCTCAGTTCTCAAAACACAACAAAGAAGCTTTGTATGCATTGAAAGTGTGATGAAAGCTTCATCAAGCATTGTTTCTAGTCAATATTCCTTAGAAAAACTCTTCGACAAATAGATGTTGCAAAAGCTCTACATCATGAATGATATGGTGCAAAAGTTGTATGAATATAAGAGGGAGAGAATTATAATTCAAGATCAGTTGATTGCCATGAAGGAGGAGAAGCAAAAGCTTCTTGAAAATATGCATGAGATGGAAACTCGACTCCATATTGCAAATGAAACCCTTGAAAAGATGCATGATAAGGAGACTCAACTCCGTATTGCCAAATAAACCTTAGCCCAGTATGTGCATGAAAAAGAAGTATGAAAATAAATTTTATCTTCTATTTCTTCTCAAGATGAATGTGTAGGTGATTTTGAAAGATACACTAGAGGAATAGGGTCCAAATTATTTATGAAAATGGGCTATGAAGGTAAAGGGTTAGGCAAACATGCAAAAGGCATAGTTGAACCAATTGCTGTTGAGGAAAGGCCTAAGTGTTTGGGTCTTGGTTATGGAAAACACGATGGAGAATGCTCCAAAGCCAAGGGGGCACATGAAGGTGTTCCAAGAAGGACTTTAATTACATGTTAATTACCTCAATCTTGTGAATATTGTGTTCATGAGGAATGAAAAACTTTTATACCCACTTTGCAAGAAGATGCTCATAAGCATGCATCTAATGAGAATGGAAAACAATAGGATGTTGAAAGCTCTAAAGTCATTGACGCCATTGTTGGTATTCCAAAGAGAGCCACTACCTCATCAAATTCACCTCCTCAAGAAGGAAACAAAGGTGAATTTTCAATGTATAAATATGTCTTTAATTAAGTTTCTTTTGATTATGATAAACATGGTAAATCATCACCTAGGATCTGGAGAAATTTTGCACGTTAATTTTGTGGTTTGAATAACCATATTGTTTCAAGATGTTAGAATAAGATAGCCATGTACAGGAAAATTTCTAAAAAAAATAGATAGAAAGCCAAAAGTCCATGGGATAAAGAAAACCATGTTGAAAATAAGATGCAATTATTTTGAACTCATTGCCATAATAAGGGTCATCTTGTAGACAAGTGTTGGACTTTTTATCCAACAAGTCATCCACGAAATTTGAAGAAGGTGGAGAGAGAGATTGAAAATAATGGAAAAAAGGATTCCATAATTGATGTGGGTTAGGATGATTCACATGGTGATGAAGTGCAGCTAAAAGAAGCACCATTGAAGTGGTTTGGAAAGAGATGGTTATATTTCTTAACCAATTAAGCCCTTGCATTTATTTTGACGATTGATGAATTTATTTGCCAATTGAATGCATTTATTTTCTCTTGAAATTATGCTGCATTTTGCATGAAGAAAGATGTTTGAAAGTGGATTTATGTTGACTCACTTGGATGCAGCAAAGATGACAATTTGCACATGATTTTTTTTGACTTGAGAGTTAGTTGTTTGAAGATGCATGTTTTGTTGACTTGTGTTTGGTCGATGGTTTGTACACCGATATGTAATAGCACATGGTGATATTCACATGATGTGAATTTTTTTTCTTTTAAGGAGAAAAATGATATGTCTTCAAGTTATGTTTCTTGCATGATGTGTTTTTCATATTGAAGGTTGTGTTTGTGACAAGACGTTGCAGGATTTTGGGAAGGTCCACTCTTGAGCGAGAGGCTCATGATTAGCCTTCATTCCAAAATCATGGCATGAGAAACATGTCAATATTGTAGGGTGATGAACAAGAGGGACAAGATGCGAAAAAGTTTTCGGCCAAAAAAACAACCATTGTAGACCATTTGATGTGTTGACGCCAAGAAGCGAAGGAGATGGAGAATTCATTCTTCCAAATGTGGAATTTAGAACCATGGGGCTAAAAAGAATGATCATTTATTTTCTTGTGATTACTAATATTGGAAATCATTTTTTTAGTTCACCCAGATGGGCTTAAATTGGAAAAGTGGTTTCCAAGGAGAAGCTTGCACCAAATGCATGTTTGTGAAAATGAGGAACATGATTCTCAATGGGAAGGCCATCAGTCAGTTTTTTAAGAATCAAGGCATCGATTTGGTACAACAAAGTGTTTTATCAGTCAAGTTTTGGATGGGGTCAACAAAAAAAGGAGAACATTGCTTGAAGAGCCAAGCCATTTGCAAGGCAAGGCATAGCGGTGAACCCAAGTGGTTTTCATGGTGATTTTTCAAGTAGAATCAAGTTGATAGAAATTTGGAAAGAGAAGAGTATTCAACTCCTATTAGATAACCAGATTTTTTGGGCCCAAAAGCCTATCATTGCGAAGGAGTGATTGGAATCTGGATTGGGGGCAGAAATTTGCAAAAAATTCAAAGTGCTCAAAATCTCACCAAACTAGAATGATTGGATCAGGCCCATTGCCAGGAATCTATCACAATTCATTTCACTAAAAAAAGACTCCGTATGTGAAAGTTAGAGCATGCTGATCGCCATGCCAAACAGGTGAATTTAAAAAAAAAAGGTGTCAAACAAGGTCAAAGGTCAAAATTTGGGTATTCCTCCGGCCCAATGACAGGGTGAAAAGTATCAAATTATGATTGGTTTTTATTTGGAATTTTTTTATTGGTATGTTAGCAACCAATGGCATGAATACATGTGGCTAGCTTGGAGGCCGCCATGTGCCCCCCCTCCAAGGTCCAACTATGGTGAAAGTTCGAATTTCATATGTTATATTCGGATTAAATTTTATTATATGGTTGAAATTTTTTATTAATACCAAATTCATAAATTTCATATATCATTTTTTGAATTTTTAATATAGTCCAAGGTTGAAATATGATATATGACTGAAATGTCAATTTACAAAGGTTGGATTATTATTATATGTGGGGTGGAAAAATTATTATTGGCGGAAGGGCGAAGGTCGAGGCTCGACCCCATGACCTCCCCCATGTGAGCACACGAACATACCATTACACCCACACACTGTGACTTAATATACAATAGGCACATAACATATTTGAAGTTTAACAAAGGTTGTGATGAGGGTTTAAAGGGACAACCCTGAGGGGCCAATCCTTGGTCCATGAGACCGTGCAGCATGAAGAGGAGCAGAGGCTCCAAATTTATGGGACAATGCTATAGTTAGTATCACATTGGAGGATGTTACGACCCAACATACGTGGATCACACGAGAGCTACGTAAAATCCCTGCTAGTTCACCTTCTAGGTTTATTTTGTATTTGATGTTGGAAAACATCAATAGGTTGATCGATACATACCGAAGGTCAGGCTCATAAATTCATCTCCTACATTCCATACAGATGATTAATAGGCATGAGGTTAGAGGCCCACATAACTGGGAAGTGGTAAAAGAGGCCACCTAGAACATTGATGTTTGTGGGGAGTTTTTCAACAGCCCCCCAGATCGCCATGATAGACATAAAGGCACGATTCCACTCAGATATTTTAAGAATTTTGATGCAACCCCTTTTGTGTATGATCGATTCATTGGAGCTTGGGTCCAGTTCCCACACCATGACCAAGTTCCCCTTTATTTTTCCAAGAATATATATTATAGTTTGTGACACATATGAGGCTAGATTAACTGGATCTAATTATTATGGATTTGGATTTGGACGTACCTATGATCATGATGAGGTTATAGGGACCTTGGGCATGTACCACCACCTCCAAGGTTATTTCCACTACTATCTCAAGTGTGGTATTGCCGACAGATCTAGAGGATCCATTGCAACTCGGTTGTGAGGCTAGGGATACCATTATCGATAACATGAGGATGACATTGGTTATTGCATGTGTCACATTGCATGACTCGTGTGACATAGACCAGGTACATATATATAATTTTTCTTGTCTCTTATTGTCAAATTATGTATAATTATGCATATTAATTTAGTTCGTATTATTGCATTTAAATTAATAAGTTCATGATAAAATATGGACATAGTACAAATACATGGATGATATTATGAGGTCATTCGTGGGGGAAGTTGATCTGTTAGGAAATCCTCCACTAGTGCATGTTTCAATTGATTCTCCTCCACTTCCACCTCATAACACTCATGTGGAGGGGAGTCACTATGTACAACTAAATGGACCATCAATTAAGGTAAACATTTTATTCCTAATATTTTAGAATTTTTTTTTTAAGTGAGGGAGAGAGAAGAGAAGGAGGGAAAAGAGAGAGATAGATAGATATGGAGAGACTGTGTGTATGTTTTGGGGGTGAAATTTAGAAAGGTAATAAGAAAGGGAAACATAGATACAAATATTGATATTATATAGTATTATATAACCAACCTAGATGCATCTTAACTTAGATATATCGAGCGCCGAGAGGGATCCAATCTCTCGAGGTGAAAGCCTCTTTTTTGAGTGCAAAACTTGAGGAAAGGTTTGCTCTTCGAGCGATTTGATCCCTATCAGTGCTTGATAGATCTGGGTTAAGATGTATCTAGGCTAGTTATATAATACTTTATAATATATATATATATATATATATATATATATATATGTATGTATGTATCTATTTCTATTCCCTCTCTCTATCCCATCCCCCAAACATACACACTCTCCCTCCATATTTATCTCTCTCTCCCTCCCTCTTCCTCTTCGCCTCTCTTTCTTTCTCTCTCTTCCCCTTATCTCCTCTCTCTCTGTCACCCTATCTCCATCACTCCCTCTCTCTCTCTACCTTTCTCCCTCTATGTATTTCTTCTTCCTTCCATATCTCTACCCCTCCAAATACATCTCTCTCTCCTTCTATCTCTTAAGTCGTATCTATCCCTTTCTCTCCTGCTTCCCTCTGTCTCTCCCCCCCCCATCAATCTCTCTCTATCTCTCTCTCTCCCAAAATATATCACTATCTACCAACCTCTCCCCTTCTCTCTCTCCCCTCCATCTATGTGCCTCCCTCTTTCTATATCGTTCCCTTTTTTACTTATCTCTATCCCCTCCTCTTCTCTCTCTTACCTCCTTTCCTCTCTCCCTCACTCTCTCTCCATCTCTCCCTTGTCACTCCTCTCTCTCTATATGTTTTTGTTCTCCCCCCCCCCCTCTCTCTCTCTCCACCCCAAAATCCATCTCTCTCCCCTCTCCCTCTCCCTCTCTCCCCTCCCCACTCTCTTCCTTCCTCTCTCTCCCACCTTTCTCTCTCCATCTCTCCCATCTCTTTCTCTCTCTCTCTCCATCTTTGTCACTATCTCCCTCTGTCTCTCCCCTCCCCCTCTCTTCCCTTCACTTGCTTACTATCATCCCTTGGATCCTTAGTTAATATGGATCTGTGTCATTCTTACTAATACTATTTGTATTATATAAATTTCACATCTTTAAATATAAAAGTATTCTCATTTCACATCTTTAAATAAAAAAGTATTCTCATTTTAAAATTTATTAAAACCTTAATTTAATTTCTACGGGAATAGTTTTTGTAGTTTTCAGGACAAAGAGCTTATATATATCTCAAAAATAATTATAACCTTTTTCCTTTTAGCTTCAATTAGAAAATTTTATAAAAGTAAATTGAGATAAAATATTTTTATTGTTAAATAGTTATGGTTTTTGGGTGTGGTATTGATAACTGATAGTATTAGCCCATGGTATTGTAACAAACCTTATTTACAAGTTAATAATATCCATGGTAACGTGAAGGTGAATATCTATGGTTAAGAATCTTGTCATATTATAAATTATTTTGATTGTGAAATAATTTATGATTTTTTGGTATTTGGTATTGTTAAGCCATGATATTATCCCATTATATTGTAACAAATCCTATTCATAAGTTCATAAGATGAATGGAAAAGTGGGGGTGAGTATACAAGATTAAGAATCTTGTCATATTGTTACAAAATAATTTGATTGTAAAATATGTTATGATTTTTTGGGCATGTCATTTTGAAAATACATGGTATTAGCCTATGGTATTGTAACAAAGTCTTTTTACAAGTTAATAATATCCATGGTAAAGTGGGGATGAATATCCCTGATTAAGAATATTTTCTTATTGTAATAAAATATTTTCATCATGAAATAAGTTATGTTTTTTTGGCCATATGGTGTTGTAACAAAGCCTATTTTCTACATATCCATGGTAAAGTGGGGCTGAATATTGTCATATTATTATAAAATATTTTGGTTGTGAAATAAGTTATGGTTTTCGGCATGAGATATTGATAGGCCATGGTATTGTAACAAAACTTATTCATGAACATTTAAAAGTTTGAACTCATCCCGATCACTTTTAAATTTTTATATTTAGAATTGTTTGCATACTTACATTACACCTACACATCTACTTTCAAGAAGCAAACATTTCAATTAAGTGAACATTTTATTTGAGATTTCAAGTATTTTGTTTATGGTTGAATTATTGTAACATATAAATGAATGCACATAGTCAATAATTTTTTTGTGCTTACACTGAAATCAATGCACAATGTTAATCTAATTACCTTGAAATCAATGTACACTCGGACATCTACTTACATCAAATCAGAATCAACATGTTCAATGAAATCAATGCATCTAATGCAAGCAATAAAATAGGATGATAAATCAACATCTACACTAAATCAATGCATCTAATGCATAAAATAAAATAATATTAGAAATAAACATATGCACTGAAATGAATGCATCTAATTGAATCAATAAAAGAGGATTAGAAATCAACATCTACACTAAAATCAATGCATTTAGTGCTAGAAATAAAATAGCATTAGGAATCAACATGTACACTGAAATCAATGCATCTAATGTAAGAAATCAAATAGGATTAGAAATTAACATATATATTGAAATCAATGCATCTACATCAACATCTACACAGAAATCAATGCATCTAGTGCAAGAAATCAAATAGAATTAGAAATAAAAATCTACAATGAAATCAATGCATCTTCTGCAAGAACGTTTCTTCCCTTTCTCTTCCCACTCCATCTATATCTATATGTCCCTCCATCTCCCCTTATTTATATCTCTATGTCACCCCCCCCAACAAAAAAAAACTCTCTCTCTCACTTCATGTATATATATATATCTCCCTCCCTCTCTCTCTATATATATCTCTCTTCTTCCCTCTCTCCACCTTCCATATATATATATATATTTCCGTATTCATCTCTATATATCACCCCACAAACATACAAATTGTCTCTCCATAACTATATATATCACTCTCCATCTCCCTATCCCTCTCTCTTTCTCTTCCCCTTCACTCCCTCTCTCTTCCTCTTCCTCTTCTATCCCTTTTTCTCCCCCTCTATATCTACTCCCTCCTAATCTCCTCACTCTCTCTCTCTCCATCTACTCCCTCCTAATCTCCTCTCTCCCCCTCTATCCATCTCCCTTGTCACTCTCTCTCTCTCTCTCTCTCCACCTTTCTCTCTCTATGTATTTCTTATTACGTCCCATTCTCTCCCCCTCCAACTCCATATATCTCTCTCCCTCCATATCAAGGCCTATCTCTCTTCCTTAATCTCTCTCACTTTCTCTCCCACCTCCCTCTATCTCTCCCCCTCATCAATCTCTCTCTCTTCTTCATCCAATTCTATCACTATCTCCCTCCCTCTCTCATTCTATCTCCCACTTATCTCAATCTATCCTTCTTTGTCTTTCCATCTCACCCCCAAACATATGAACTCTCTCCCCATATCTCCCTTGTCACTCCCCCTCTCTCCATCCATATTTCTCTCTCTATATATGTATTTATTCTTCCCTCCCTATATTTTCCTCCAACTCCATCTCTCTCTCCCTCTCTTTCTCCTCCACTCTCTCCTCCTCTCTCTCTTTCCATCTCTGTGTTCTACTCTCTCTCTCTTACCCTTCTCTCCCTCTAACTCCTCTCCTTCTCTCTTTCTTCACTCTTCTCTCTCCCTCACTTTATATCCATCTCTCCCTTGTCACTCCCTCTGTCTCCACCTCTATCACTCTAGGTCTTTTTTCTTTTGTCCCATATATATTTGGAGCTAATATACATCCTAATATATTAATATAAATTATAGTATAACCAATTTTATATTATATTAAATTTAGTACTATATTAATCCAAAAATAATAAATTTAATATTAAAATATATTAATATTATATTTTTAATATTAATATCAAATTTCATAATTTAATTTTAATATTAATAGTAAATTTTTAATAGTTATATTAGATTTAATGAGGTTTCTACATGACATGATAACAAAATTTTTATTAAAATTTGGAATTTTAACGTGGTAAAAACTCTAATTTTATTGTGGTAAAAACTTTTGTGGAAGGTAAATTTGTGATCCATTCAAATTCAATGTATATGATAAGGTATATTTTGAGCAAAAACATACATAGTTACACATTGCCCCCATATAGTGCTGTGGCCTCTTGGCCCAATAATATACAAATTTTGTAATGTTGTTCATAATCTAGATCTAGTTGAATTTTCATTTTTAGTAAAATAATAGCATATTAACTTGGTTAAATTATTAATGGATTAAATTTTAGATCTTTATTGATTCTAAAATCTAAAATATGGGATTATGGGATTCAAATATAGATTTGAATCATATTAACTTGGTTAAATTATTAATGGATTAACTTTTAAATCTTTATTGATTCTAAAATCTAAGTTATGAGATTATGGGATTCACATAAGGAATTGAATTTTTTTACAAAGGCTCGATGGAACTTAATAACTTGATCGAGCCCCTGTTAATTAGGGTTAACCATGCAATTGAATCGACTGAATTTAAAATTTAAGCGCCCCATTAAGTGTTTTAAGGGCTTGATATAGATTCTGAGGTCCTAAAAACCACAATTTGAGCACCCCTTATACAAATTTCTATGGAACACCATTTTTTACCCTAGCCTAGTAAGAGAAAAGATTGTCCTTAGGTGGTGGAGTTAAAAATGTTGGATTCATGAGTGAATCCTATATCCAATGGCATATGAGTTTGAAATTTTTGAATTCATATGATATTTTTCATTTAATTTCTTTAAAATATAATGCTTGAAATTTTTTTGGAAAAATTTAAAGAGGCTAAATAAAAATTCAATAACATATAATATACACAACAAAAAATTCAAAAAATACCACTATCTTCTTTTACAAGTCCCGTTCGTACTCTTGGGTTTTCAAATTATTTAAATAGTTTAAAAGTACCTTACTCGAACACATGTGTCTGCAAAATGCACTTGAAATATTGCTTCACTAACTTCAAAAAATATAAAAAATATAATTTTGCATAAAAAAATAAAATTTTAATATGGAAAACTTAGTTCTCTCCATATATATGATGCTCAAATATATATATATATATATATATTAAAAATTACACATTTTAGACTAGGCTATGCTAAGCAAACACGCACATACCTATTAAGATGTGTGAAAATTTGCAAGGAAAAGATTTTCATTTAATGAAAAATTGACATATTATATGACACTAATTTTTTTCGCAAAAAAAATATAGAATAACATAATTCTTCAAGTCAAAATAAATAATGCTTATATGGATTTTGAAGGTTTCAATTCGACAAAAAAAGTAAAATTTTGAAATTTCATTGCCAGATTTGACCCAAAAGAGTAACCCATCTTCATGTATTCACACTTTCCTAGTTCATAACATATCTATGTATAACATCTTTTACTTCTTATCTCTTGAATCATTTGATGAGATAATATGTGCAAATCCTTGATATATTCTCATGGGTTTAGACCAATTTTCACTTTTTCAGCTTTGCCAACATGCCAAACCAACCCACCAAATAAAAGTCCCAATTAACAATTTTCCAAATTATTGAGGTATTGTGTACTTTTCTTATTACATTCCTTACCTATCCTCTACAAAAGCAATATACATGTACCTGCTCTAATTTATTGTACCCATATCCATTTTTCTTCTATCAATCTACACACATGTTTGTAGTAATTGCATTGGAGAAGAGAAAGGGATTTTTTTTTAGGTCCTATGCTCCATTTTATTTTGAAGAAACTTAATTTTTTCCATGAATCCAAAATAAGTTTTTTATTCATTGATCACGTAACGAGATAAATTTGTAGCATACTATTTTGATGATTTCTAGTATACCTTTTTAGTGCCTAGGCTAGTGATATCCAATATTCTATGTTTTCTTCCAATATGAATTTTACTAGTACCAAATGACCTTTTCTTAAGGCCCATTGAATACAATGGGTTTTTATCTTCTTTTTCCACTTTTGCAACCAACAATTCATAGTCATATTTTTTTATAAATATATGGATCCATACATGAGCCTAAACAATTCAAGCCATGGTCTAAATCCATCAAGTAATGGAAAAATAATTAAATATAATAGACCTTCTCTTTCTATGTTATACAACACAATGATAGGGTGGATTTTTTAATATTTATAATCATACCCATTTATTGACAAAGTATATTTAAAATACCCTTCAAATTCTCAATAATCCTTCTCGTTCATTCATATAACATCAATATATCATTCATAACAATAAGTCACTAATGTTATAGGTTTTCCTGACGTTTATCCCTTTGAGATTACCATTTTCTAAATCCTCCATTATTGACCTACCCATCGCTTGAGCTATTAAAAGGAAAATGAGAGTGGATAAGAGAAAAGTTTTTCTTAGACCTTTTGCTAGAAGAAATTTTTTCTGAGACCATTTGCTAGTATGAAGAAATGGGGTGCTTCCCCATTGGTTAAGAGAGAAAATTATATGAATTATTGTTCATCACCTAAATGGAAAATTGATGAAAAAATCCTATATGAGTAATAATAAAGTTTAACCAACTTACATAATCACATGAGTTGGGACGTCTAATTTCATTACCATTGATATTTGATTCCCAACCTTGATTAAGAAAAAAAATTCTTATGTGATACCAATTACCTCAATGAATTTTTTCCTCTAAAATTCCAATTTTTCTTTATAAATTTATTTCGATTAAAAAATTTAGTCTTCTTACAGTAACCTTTGAAATGAGTGTATAGATGGAATTGCATAAAGATATCTACCTTTTTCAAACGTTGTTTAATTATACTCTTTGGGGATCCATGTATCAACACTGTGTTATATGCTACAACCATTTTTCCCATGGGTCTACTGGCCTCCACATCCTTCTTACTTCGTATTCCATTAAATCATAGTAAACTAAAAATAATTTCATTGAAAGGTCATCTAGCCCTAGTATTTTATCCTTTATAAAGCTATGTAAACTTTGTTTTACTTTTGGTTTTTTTTGACTTATTTCCTAATTTTTCTTCAACCTATTTCATTATATCCTAATTTTCCTCAGGATTTAAAGCTAGGAAGTGAGTTTGAGATCCATATTACCTTAGCGACTGTCACCTGAGAGTCCTCTTTGAAAAGGGTTGATAACTAATTGGCTCCTTCATCTATAATGTCCTTAATATTTTTTTCTTATCTGCTGATTCCTTTGTCAATTTCCAAATTGATTTCAATTTTTCATACTATTGACATGATTATGAAAAAGTTGGTATTTTTTTTATTTTATTTTAGCCATATGGGCTTACTTTTAATCCTTTATTCTTTCTATTTATTTAGGATGTTTCTCTTTGTTTATTCCAAGGGATTAACCTCTAGTTTTTATTCCTTGCTCAAATATCTAGACCCAACATTGTTGTAAATTATTTCTAGATATTCCTCCACTTCTTTGAGCAACCTATCGTCTTTATAATTTAAATTTTTATCATTCCAATTGTATAGATACTAATTTTTGCTTCTTTTAAATTATGTTGAAACTAAATATATGCAAATTTTATTAAGTGTTCATAAGAGGGTTTCCTATCATATTTGACATACTTTACAAAATCCATCTTTATTAATTCTAGGTTTACTTTAAATGGATTTGTTAATTTCTCTTCTACATTTGTTATTTCCAATAATTAATGCATTTTTGTTGTATTTAGAATTGAGTCTTGAGGTGACTTGTTGTTTGATATGCAAGAATTAATCTAGGAACCCCTTAGAGATTAAAAACTAGTGAAATCCTCTTGGAAATTATAGCATTTCCTATTCTCTTATTCTTCCAAGTGAGTGTCAAATTTATTGGTTCAATGTCTAGTATTCCCAATTCTTCAATTTTTATTATAAGGTAAATTGAAATATGATCCACTTGCACTAATGGCCCCATATATCTAATACTCCTAGACAAGAGTTTAATTCACTCCACACTACAACTATGTGAAAATACATTTTGAATAACTTATCATAATATTCCACCATTTCCATAAGGGTCATATAAAATTAGTAGAAATATCTCTTTTCCCATTTCCAAGTAGAATAGGGATATCATTAGACCTTTAAGAAAATAACATGATTTAGTAAGGTTATAGGAAATTTTCTATCACCTTGTTAGAGTCCTCTTGATAGGCCAACCTACTCCTTTTTATATTGACAAAATAAAGGCCCCCTTGACATTTTTAATAATTTTTTAAATTTTAATTTGATTGGTTTGGTATTCAATTGATTACTTCATATTTTCCTCTAATCATCATTTTGATCTCTATGCCAAATTCCATTTTTGTTCATGATGTGTGTAATATTATATGTGCCATTTTTTCAGTCGTTAATGATGTAAGGGTTCTTTCCTTTGATTGTTATGATTAGTGAATTCATTATTTCTCCTAATAGCAAGAAAATGTTTAAGTTCAAGGGGTGCTACAAAATTGAAGATTTTGTAGCAACCCTATTTGAATTTTTAATTTTGATAGGATAATTTCTATAAACTATCATATTGACTGTTTTGTTAATCCTTTTATCTTTGTATTATTTTTTATTTTAAATGTTTTAATCTTCGAATCAATAGTCGTAACCTAAGGTTTATACCCTATATTGGTGGTGATTCACGTTCGCCAATTAATGTTCCATTGATTTTAAATTACATATACGATTCTCGGTGATTTGTTTCATGAATTAACACTTATGGAAAATACTATTTTGGGGTGATGTGTTATGTTATCACGTCAATTTATCAACTGATATTGAATCTAAAGTCTCATGTGTCAACCCGTGGCAATGCCAATTGTCATATGGATTATTATCCCACAAACACCACTCATTGGGTATATCCCTAGGGCGTCAAGGTCTTGAATCAAGCTAGTACTTGATATTTATTGATTCATTGCTTGGGTTTTTGAGGAGGGTTCTCCAAAAAACCTCATTTCTTCTCTTCGTGTTATGGTCCTGAGGGATATGTGGCTTAAGGTTTGATGGCTAGCATTTGAATTTTCCCAATATTTTTTTCACTCTATTTATAGTATTTGTTCCCCATTATTCCACCCATAGTTCAAAGCAAACTCATTGGGACAAAACTTGTTTAAGGAAATCAAGAATTTTTGGCTCTGTTCCGCCAAGTCGGCTGGTGGGAATTTTTATAGTTGTTTTAGGGGCATAGTAATGAGGTTGTTAAATATTTTGATGTTTCTTTTAATGGGAGGAGAGCCCATGTGGGTGACCTATAAATTAAAATAAACTTCGAATTTGTAGTAGCAGCCATGCACCTTCGTCTTGAAGGAAAATAATGGTCTAAGAACGTTGTAGTTTGAAATGTTCCATGGAGTGAGCTCCTTGAGAGCAAGGACTGTGAGTACCATGTTAAATTTATATCCATATCATCTTTGAAATGAAAATTACATGATTAGTTGCGTCTTATTCGTTGGTATATAACCTATGAAGGGTGGTATAACATAACTTTTATGTATTATATCGGGATTTTAATGGTTTTCTTAGTCTAGAAGATTAACTTTCCCTATTATTTGTTGAAGATTTTAACAAAAATGTCATAGGAATATCAAGCTGACCACAAGAACCTTCAAAGGCCCTTGTTCCACTATAGTTTCATTTGCATGCTTGTTAAGCATCATTTGGCTCAAGTGTAAACGGGATTCTTTTTTTGCTAGAAATAACAATGGTAAGCCTATGTCATTTGCTCCTACTCGGTCTTCTGCTACAGTGTCCCCAAAACCTTCTCCTTCTAGTTTAACTGCACCACTTACTGATGAATTGCAACACAAAGAGTGTGAGGCATATGCCTAGGCACCAGGGTTTCCTCTTTCAGATGATATTCAAGTTGCAATTTCAAAAATTTTAACCTCCCTTTATTTTAACAAAAGTGCGGTAAGATCCCATGATTAAAACCCTCTACATAGTATTGTTGGCCTAAAACTAGAGTCTACCCAACCTTCACAATAAAAAAACATTTGTCAAATTAAATGGGATATGGTTAAGATAAAGCAACTTCAAAGGAGAATTGCTTGGGCTAGAAGGAATATGCATAAAATTCCCCCTTTGGACATTCCCTTGGTTGATTTGGAAACGAATCCCAAGACATCACTGAAAAATAACAAGCCCCAATATAGGAGAGCTCTTTATGACCAAGATGCGATGACCAATTGTGATGATTCTTCCATGGGTACCCCTCATTCAGATTATTTAATTTCTGATATGTATTGGAAATAACAATACATGGTTATGGTCCCTCGTTTGTAACATCAAATCAACCAACTAATCATGAGAATAATCAACTAAGAGCCTCATTACAATCGAAGGATAAATATAAATAACAAAATTCATTTAGAGTTGAGGATAAAACCTAGTCTAAGGACAGTCACACCGAGATTAAATATCTAAATATGAAAGTCAAAATTTCCTCATAATTAGAGGGAGATAATCTAGATAAATAATGAATTTGTTTTTATCTATTCATGTGAAATGTTTTAAGTATGCTTAGTTTCAATCCTATTTCTATTTTTAAATAAAAGGGCACTACAAAATCAAAGATTCTTTAACAACCTCATTTTAGTATATTTATGAGTTTGATTAATTTTAGTTTGCTCTGGTTGTAGGTCTTCCACATGTCCAATATAGTCGTCTAGAAATTCCCGAAATAGGATAGTCTTGATCACCCTATACTCTCTTAGATCCATACGGGAAATTTGTTTTCCACTGTTTCATTTCAATTAGGTCATTCAGTCGAAAGGCCTCAAATTACAATGAATTTTCTTTTATTTATATAACTAAATATTAAAAGATTTGTTTTAATTTTTATTTGATATAAAAAGGTTGTGAGCCTGTGTATATATACCCCTCATTTTTAACCTCTGTGAGTATTTTCCAGATACCCTAGTTAACATAAAATTCCATTTTTTCTTTATAAATTTATAGTAATGTTGTTACTGTAAATGGTTGTCTCATTCATATCACTACTTTAGCTAATGGTTTTATTAATTGTTTTCATAAATCCAATGTTACTATTTTCTCTTTTATTCGTCTTGGCCAAGTAATAATTAGAATTTATATATTAGTTAGCCTTTGCATTTATTCTTAATATAAAATATAAAAGTAAACATAGTTGATATGTGTTTGTCATCCAGAAAAAGAGCTTGTAAATTTAATGTTACTTGTTTTGATATTATTTACGTTAAGAAATAGGTTTTATTTAATTTTTAGTTGCATTCATGAACATAATTTAATTCAATTTCGTAAATACCGTTCTCAAAGTTTCTTGACATTGAATCTTTATTTTGTGACCATTACATGATGTTCTGGCCTATTTTATTTGTTGTAATATATTTCTATATTTTTTATCATATCTTGATTATCTAGCAGTAGTTATTGTATTATATTTTCTAAATTATAATTTCTAAATGAAATATATAAATTAGAATTATTTAGTATACAATAGTCAATCAATCGATAGTAAAGCATTCAATATCTAATTTTGAATAACCTCTGTATAGGCTATTCGTTCCTTGCTGGCTTAAGTGTACAATAGACTCATCAACAAAATGAAACTAGAAGGAGGACCCATTTTATTATAAATCCAAAAAGGCAGTTACAAACACCAAAAAAGTATGTCACCTATTGCCACCAGAAGTCACACGAGCCATCCTCTTGCTGAAAATTTAGCTAGCTCACAGCCACAATCCAAACAAACCAATAGTGATCCTGCTAAAACTCGACCATATACACAATTTGAAGTTGACGAGGTTCTTTAATAAAATTGAGAGCTTATTTCTTGAACTCAAGAGAGATATGAAAAACATTCCTCCCTTCAAAAAAGAATATTATCTGAACACGTAGTCACTCCCCTCGACCTTCACTTACAAGAACCCATGGTACAGTAAACTATAGGTTGCACGGTATTATTACTGGTACAATTATTGATCTCAACTAGTCTACATCTGATATATTCACCGTTGAGCTGCATATAGGAATATGCCATCCACAATTTTATTTACCTACCTATTCAAGAAATTTGTTATTGAAAAAAGTTCACTTTCATAATCCAACCCAAAAACATTTACTATCCAAAAGTTAGATTCAAAGAAGTTTGTTATTCAAAAGATGCATATGAGGGACGTGAGTGAGAAAATGACGTTTGTGTTGAATTTATTTATAAATTTCAGTCGAAATGATCACATCAGATGGTTGCATCATTTCAATTTCCTGGTCAATGGAAAAAATGGTAAAGGTTTGTTTGGGAAAAAATGTTTTTAGCTAAAAAAAATAAATTATTATTTTAGACTGAAAACTTGTAACTCTACAACAAATCACATCTGTTCACCATTATCTAATTTTGAAATGGCTAAAATCCATCAAATATAGTGCATATACTTTTGGAACCAATACCAACATTTGCATAAATTTACTTTTTATTAGATACAAATTTTATGGAATTTCATAAATGACTAGTTTTAATTAATTTTTTAGTAAAATGTGTGTAAAATTTTCAAGGTTATTTTGATTTAGTGAAATCAAATTTATGTATCATCAAAAATATACTGTGAAAAAATATGGAAAAATTATGGTGCATTATTGTGGTCCGTCCTCTTTAATGGGTAGTTTTTAACTAATATGATGAGAAACATGATTCTTTGTTATAGATATTAAAAATATATGTTTTTTTTCATATTGGTTCAATTCAAAAAAATCATCTAATTATTATATGCATATTTTGGTTTCGAAAATATATCCATACTGAAGTATAATATTTATAGATTTTTGCAACATATTTTTTTTTTCAAAAACACAAGGTTAACCACGAATACATTGGGGCCAAATAAAATTAATTTTTATGAATCCATTTTTTTTTAAAGAAAAAAATTTGAAATAATTTTTAAGTGACATATAAAATGTGAATAATTTTTTTTCTAAAATATAAACAATAGAAAGCTAATAAAATTCTAGCAAGTTTTTTTTTTACTTTAAAATGAAATTATAAATAGAAAAATTACTTTTTCTTACTGAAAGTTGAAAAACTTCTAAATTGATATTTTTTTCTCAAAAAAGGCTAAAACTGTGACCCAACTTCACATTTTCACCTTGAAGTGAGTCCATCCAATCAATTTTTCTTAGAGGCTCTGATTCTCCTCCTTCACCGCCAAGTTCACCCTCTTCCTTCGGCAACTCTTATAGTGAATACAACTCTTTTGAGTCCTTAGGATTTAAAAGATCCCATAGTATGGCCGATAACCAAGGTAATCCCAAAAACAATCAAGAAAACCCAAAAATGTATCTACAACCCATTGACTTGATCAAGATGCAATTTCCATTACTGGAATGCAAAATCCTCTCCTAAGGAACCCTCACATGTTCCTTCCCAATTTTGACCTTTATTTGAAGCAACCTACTAAGGATCACATCAAAGCGCTTATGTTGGCTGTTAGGAAAAAGAGAACCTAACATGAGAATTAGCGTGCAGACTGTTCCCTTATACATTTGAGGGAAATTCGACTACAGGGTATTTCACTCAGCCTCACGATATTGTTTTATGAGCGCAATTTGAATCAATGTTTCTTGGAAAATTCAGAGAAGACCAGCCATTAGAGGTTTTAGTTGATGAAATTTCAATCTTTAAAATAAAGAACAAAGAAACATTCAAAGGCCTCAACATTAGATTTCTTTCGTTAAAGAACAAAATCCATGTTGAATATTTGCCGACTCAATATCTGATTATCGTCTATTATGTTAAGTCTTTACCTCAGTACATAATAATTTAGGTAAAAAGGGATAAAAAAACTACTCTACACGTAGCCTTTGAAGAATATTTATTAGTTGAAAATGAAACTTTTAGTTTGAAACCCAATACTGGAAAACAATCTGACTCAACCTCCTCTTCTGGAAAAAATCATATTCATCAAAACAACCTATAGTCAAGAAATGCCAATCAACTTGATATCTAGAGAGCCTTAAAAAGGTTATAAATAAATTTTCTTATGAAATAATTGACCTTAATAAAGGAAAATCTAAACAACCAACTGACAGAGGAAATTTTAAGCAATCGTTTAAGACACCACCTCCTCATAAAATCCACCCCCCTTAATGAAGGTTTGAATGTTGAAGGACTGGAAAATATTTTGCATGATTTGATATCAGATCTTGATATTACAATCATGAAAAGGAAAATGAAATTGATTATTAAAATCAAGACAAAAATCAACCTCCTAATTTTTCATTGAATTTATTTTACGAAGACCTTATCCCCGTTTTCACCCGAAGAAAAGATTTAGGTGGAATTAAAAATCCATATAAATCAAATTAAAATTTCAATAAAGAAACACGTAACACATATTCTATTTATAATATAGAATATGATCCAAAAGATGGAATTAAGAAAATAAAAGCTAATATCTCCTTGTATGAGCTCTGGAAAATTTCTATAATTCATAAAAATGTTTAGTAGCATATTGCTGACTAGAAAGATCATGCAAGTAAAGATATAGATTCTTTTGAAAAGTAACCCTTTGGAAATGTTCAAAATTTGAAACACCCCTCAAACAAATCTTCCACTCAGAAAATAAACCCCCGTCGTTTTTATTAACTCTTGAAATGTATACCCCTAACGCCCACAACTATATGATCGACACATGCGCTTCTTCTAATGTGATGCCACTTTTGGTTTATAAAAATATTAATGCACCTATGAAACCTTCTGACGTAAATATTGTATAACTCGAAAGGAAATACATTAAAGTAGTAGGGGAGTTGAATGATGTTTTTATCATATTTTCATAGGACCATAGATTCCATCAAATTGTAGATATTGTGATTGCTAACATTCTTGAAGTATATTGACTATTTTTTATGGAAAACCTTAACGAAGTTATGGATGTTTATTTGACTCAATTATAACTACTTTACAACGGGGAACCAAATAAAATCAAAATTAATAGGGAGCCATAGATGAAACATATCATTATTGATTTAAATGATTCAAATGAACCACTTATGACACATGATTTCTTGGCCATTGACTTCTTCCTTGTAATTTTTGCTGTTGGTTTTTCTCCGGTTTTAAATTTAGAAAAATAATATCATTTGGAAATATTCAAGGCATTAGTTACAACTAATCATAATTTCTTGATATCAGTTATGTGTCAAAACTTGATAAGTATAAAATCTAGTCATTGTGTTTTGATGGCTCTAAGTCCAGAGAAGGTGATGGTGCTAGATGTATGCTTTGGGATCCTAATGGAAATACAATTTTTACCAAATGTAGATTGGAATTTCAATGTATTAAATTTTTTGCAGAAGGTTCTTATTTAGGGACTCTACAAAGATTTGGATCTTGGGGTTGAGTGTTTGACAGCTTATGTTGATTCTAAGATAATTCTTAAACATGTACAAAATTATCTTCACTACTTTTAGGCTCACTTGAAGGCTTATCAATCATAGGTATGGGATTTAATATGGAATGTTTTAACTTTTAATATTGATTAAGTTTCTAGAACTGCAAATCGAAAAGAAAAATTTCTTACCTAATGTATCTTCTAGATTGATTTCTGTTGAAAATGTTTATTGAAAATACAACAAAAAAGTCTTAATTTTGATTTTTCCTTAATAAAATTGAGGAAATTCGAAATTACACATCAAAAAACAACTTGGAGGAGTTTACTGAGGTGACATGGCTCTTGTCACTCAGAAAAATTTCTTAGCTAATGTATCTTCTAGATTGATTTCTGTTGAAAATGTTTATTGAAAATACAACAAAAAAGTCTCAATTTTGATTTTTCCTTAATAAAATTGAGGAAATTCGAAATTACACATCAAAAAACAACTTGGAGGAGTTTACTGAGGTGACATGGCTCTTGTCACTCAGTTAAGAACACCAAATTTGAGCTAATGAGTTCAAGTTCAATTTACTTGAGTTGGTTCCTAAAAAATAGGAGTCTAGTCTAGTTAATTCGAGTAGCGGGTTCCAAAAATTTAGGAGCCTAGGTTGAGTTAATTTAGGTTGTAGCAATTCAATTTAGTTAAATTGAGTTATGTTCAACCTAAATGAGCTCATGCATGCAGAGAATTTGAGTTACCCAGTTGAGATTGGAGTTCAATGGAAATGTGCTATCAGTTGTAGCATATTCCAATGTGTATAGATGGTGCACAGAGTCAAAGGAAGGACCTAAGTGAATTTCATAATCCAAATGAGGGAATTTCCTATTTAATAGGGGCTAATTTCCTAGAGGAAAAACACAAGGAATTAGGATCTAGGGAAGGCTTGAAACTATCTAAGTATTGTCCAGGTTTAGTCAGTTAGGTAAAGGATAGAAGATACAAGTGCAGGTTGTGCTCAAGCTTGAGAAATCATATTGTATTCATCAAGATTCTTTGATTAATGAAATAAAAATAGTAAGGGGTTTTGAGAAGTTTCTTTCCCCTAGATAAATGTCTGTGCATGTGCGATATTTCCTTTTTCATGTTAATGATTCATGTTCTTGATCATTAATTTGCTTCCTTAGATGAGTAAAGTATATTCTAGTATTGTGATTTAGTAAATTTCATGAGTAGTTTAGAATATACACATTAATTTTTACATATTATCAGAGCTACATTCATAGTAAAGAAGAGATTTTGAAGTTTTCTTTGGAAGAGATTTAAATTTGGAGATCCATGTTATAGGTTTTCTCCAGGACTGAGAAGATGGCTTTCAATGGACTCATGCTTGAGTATTCTTTGGAAGGAATCTGAAACTTTTTTGCATGGAAGGACCGCATGGAAGCAATATCAGATGAAAATGGGATGCTAGAATACATCAAGTCTGATGTAGCAAAACCTCAAGCATCTGATCCCCAAAATCTTGCTTAGTGGAAGAAGGATGTGGCCATAGCGAGTAGAATCTTGTTAGAGGGAGTATGTGATCATATTGTCTCGAATATCCATGGGAAAGAGACTTTGTTTACAATGCAAAAAACACTGACAGAGTTGTTCGAGAACAATAGTGACCATAGGAAGTTGGTACTCAAGGAAAAGCTTTAAAGTATCAAGATGCAGAAGAATGACGCAATTCCATAGTACGTGAGCAAGATTACACAGTGTTGTGATGAGCTTGGCAGGGTCGATGTTAGTATCAGTGAATAATACTTGGTAGCTCTAGCCCTTTTGGGCTTTCCAAACTTTGGCTTCAAATTTCAAGCTTGAATTCACTCTCATTGCATGCATGGCCAACAAAATGATGGGAAATGTGTTGTATGTCGATAATGGTGCCTCGTTCCATATGACGAGGAATAGATATTTTTTCAGTGACTTGGAGGATAAATATCTTAGATGAAAATTGAGTTTGGAGATGACTGTACGTTTAGCACGACTGGTATCGGTACAATCACCTTTCAGAGGGATTTAGGCTGCCCTCTTAGGCTCAATGATGTGATTCTTGTTCCAAATCTAAAGAAAAATCTTGTCTCCATTGCAGTTTTGGAAGATCATGGGTACAATGTGATCTTCAGGAAAAGAGATACATTCTTGAGTCACATAGCCACGGGACATGTGAAGCACATCGGTGCTCGAGTCAATAACCTATATGCGCTTGATATAGAAGATGCATGAAAATCGTTATGAAGAAATATATTCCATGGTAATCAGAAACTAACATTGAAGCTATGTTCTTTTTTGTACATTATGGATGAACTTGCATAATAAGTTAATCTCATCTTATTATTAAGTTTTTCACAATGTTAGTAATTTTTAATGTAGATCCCAGATTCTATAATATTTTGAAATTTAGTAATTATGGATGAAACATATATATAGTAGACCAACCCCATCTTATTATATAAAACTTAGATATTCACAATATTTATAATTATCTTTATTTTTGTTGTAAATTTTAGAATATTTTGAAAATTTATTGATTATAAATGAAATAATAGATTTTAAAATATTTTGAAAATTTATTAACTATAAATGAAATGGTAAATTTTAGAATATTTTGAAATTAAATAAACCCCACCCCATTACAAAAATTTAGATATTTAGATATTGATAATGCTAGTCGTTTTTATCTAGATTATGCATTCTAGAAAGTTTTAAAATTTTAATAATTATGGTAGATTGTATATTATAGAGTGTTTTAAAATTTTAATAATTATGGATGAAACTACCCAAAAAGATATCCCATCCATTGCAGCAAGTTAAATATTCACAATCCTAGTCATTCATTCTTATTTTGATGGTAGGGTTTAAAAATTTAATAAATAAGAACTATAAAACAATTTAAATACTTTTTATAAGTAGTATTTCAAAAAATTAATATGCAATCTACATAAATTAAACACACAATGATACATGCCATTATTTTTTTTGTATGTATATTTATTTATTTCTGGTTGACATAGCAAATGCAGCAACGTTTCCACTCAAGATTGACTGACTGTACTTATGATTGCTGTGTAAATGGCAAGAAGCAGCAGAAATTCCAGGATATGATCCTTGCAGGGATAACTACATATACGCGTATCTTAGTAGCCCGGATGTTGAGAAAGCCATACATGCAAATTTAACAAACATATGTGATGTTCTACCATATGTCATTTCAGAGTTGATGGAGATGTTTTTTTAGCTATGTCATTTAGCTATTGAAGTGATAATATTCATTGACTCGTTTATTAATTAACGGATTGAGACGGAGATTTTTTTTAACCCGTTTTATTAATTTAGTGGTCCAAATTCGTTGAATATGTGTTTTTTGTCCATTCGAATATGATTTCGTTGTTGAGATTGATGTCTAGGAACATGGTTCGGAGATTCTTTATTTAAGTAGATTCATTAGTTTAGCTAAATGGAGGAGAAATCTCATGTATTTACATGTTTTCATGTAGAGTAAATTTTATTGTTGAAAATGAAATTAGGAAAGAGTATTAAATTTTATTGTTGAAAATGAAGTTTGGAAAGAGTATTAACATATTTACAGATCAAATTGTAAAGCTAAATAATATTTTTATCAAGGGATTAGAAAAGAAGAACAAAGATAAATCAATATTTGAGAAAATTTGTTATATATAAAGTTAATTTATAAGAGTAATAAAGATAAATTACTAGAAAATAAGACTACATAAACTTATTAGTTTCGAGATTTTTTTTTAGAATTTTAACAAAGTTTTTTAAACATCTACCTAAGAATAATACCACAACACCATAAAAATAATGCCACAATACCATCTCTATGATAGTTGAAAATCATTTCTCATATATCATAGAAAATTAACTAATCACTCAAAATTGATAATCATAATAAATATGGTATCTTTAAATATAATGATAATAATAATTAAGTTTCTAAAATCTCCTTAGTATCTTAAATCAAATTAAATTTTTTTTTTCTATTCACAACTATAAAGTGATAACGGATTGTTGAGTCAATGTAGAAATCCTATTTTTAAATTTTTTTATTATAAAAACACTTTTAAATAATTTTAAATTGATTAAAAGAATATCATTCTATCTCTTTTCTATTTAAGATTTTAATGATTATCTATTTAATCATTATTTACAATTTCAAGTAAATCATGTTTTTTAATAAATTTTAACTAATAAAGTTAAAAGATGTCAATTACAATGAGTATGAAATATGGAGGTGTATTTTTTTCTTTTTATCAATTTGGATGGATAAAATTATTTCAATATAAATGTAGGATAGAGTTAAGATAAATTTTTTTATAATTTTCTGGATAGATAAAATTATTTCAATATGAATGTATAATAGTTATAGAACTAAGATAGTTTTAAGATAATTTTTGATATGCTAGCAGATTGGCATACTAAATGACAAGGCAACATCAAAACTATTTTGGAATTGTAGGATCTAGCCCTCCTGGATTCAGAGAGGGATCTCTCTATCTGTGTTTTCAAAGAATATATCTTTAAGGCTTATGATATGATATTAGGCTAGTTATGAAGTACAAGGGGTTTGTTTGTTTGTTGGTTGGGGATCATTAAATGAGAAGGTCATGTGAAGTGAAGGAGGAAATAAGTGGTAGGATGCTTCAACAAGGGAAGATAGGTCAAAAAACAGTGCTAAACCATTGGGCTATGGAGTCATAAAAGGGTTTACTTGCACAACACCTATTCAAGGGTTTTCAAAGGGCAAGTCATCTATATTAGAAGATATTTTAAGTTGAGTTGGTGGTATGAAACATTAAGAAATGATAAGAAAGGAAAAAACATGTAAGAAAACAAACGACAGCCTAAGATCAGGTAAGGAATTTTAACCTATCCTGCTTTGGGCATACTCTCAAGAATGGAAAACATATAAGAAAACAAAGGGTAGTCTAAGACCAGGTAAGGACTTTTAACCTATCCTGCTTTTGACATGCACTCAAAGGAAAACACTTAAGATGAACATAAAAAGTAACCTAAGATCAGGTAAGGACTTTAAACCTAGCCTGCTTTTGGCACACTCTTAAGGGAAATCTTCAAAACAACTGTTAAAGACTAAACAACGGATAGGGATAACCATAAAATTCCTTTATTAGGAATCTACTTAGCATGCAGTGAAAATATCATTCAAGAACAATATCTCAAGTTCTACTCAACACGACATGGGCTCACCAACATTCATTGACTGGTTATACTCTATTGAAATCATCCCCAAACACATATTTAGAAGAAAACATGAAGATAAAGATTTATTAGTGAGAGCTAGGGTACTTTGCAGTAAATCCTACTCTATATTTGTTGTTCTTTATCAGAGAATATGAAAACAATGGAAACATAAAGAGAATAATAATTACAGTGAGAATAACATCACCAATGATTTAGATAAGGATCCAGTGAATCTGCTTGTCTATTGATGTGCAAAACCAGTTACAAAATTTGAGTCCAATAGCTTTTACAGTCTGATACTTCTCTTCCCAGCCTACTATATTATAACTACTCAGCAGCTCTTACTCAATAACAATTCAAAATTTTAGCAATTTCCCAACCATTACGATGAATTTTCTGTGAATACTTATAGGTGAATGAATAAGAGTATTGCAGAGAAAATCATATATATCAGTTAAGACAAAGGGGGAGAGGTATCCGAATGCCCATTCTGCTTAATTCTCATTGCATTAAATGATTATACCATTTTGGTAGCTTTTCCTGTTTTGATGCATATCTGGTAGGCTAGTAATAACTCCGAAGTGTGTTCTTTAAAGATATCTTGGTCTGAACTACCCTATTTGACCTCTCTGAAAAACAAACTGTCATTTTTGGGTTTTGTAGCCCCATGACTATGAAATAACTGTTCTGACGGTTTTAAAGAGTTTCTGTCATCAGGATGGCTGTCATGGTGTCTTTGAGAGGAAAAGTAGAATACAAGTGTCCTTTTGGTCCTTTGGAGAAATAAATACTTCGATGATCTGGCATTCTGAAATCATCTCTCACTGATTTGTCTTTGAATTTATCTCTTTAAACACTGATATTTAGCTTTAAATTGTGTTTTTATCTTTATCCTTAACTTGTTGGTTAAGAATTTGATCTTCAGATTTATTCTTTAACCTTTAACTTTCACTGATCTTCTTTGTTTTCCTTTGTGTACAAGTGGTTGCGCTGGAGGGTTTGTTGTGTAACCAATGCCCATGACGCAGTGATTTAAAACTTGGAAATTTGACCCTTATGTCCCTTTTCTGCACTGAATTTTGGCCAAAAAGGATCGTCCTCCTTAGCCTCTGCAACTAAATCGCTGTGGGATGGCTCTTTATCTTAGGACTGCCATTAAACCTGAAAAAACATAAACTTGTTATAAAAAACCTGCAGATTGGGCTTAAACTGCTTCAGAGGGTTCAACGGAGGTGGAAGAGTAGTGAAAAGGAGGTGGAATGCAGGCGAAGGTTTAAAATTTGCATTGGAGTGAAGAAATGAAAAAGCAGTTTTGGGGAATATCGGAGGTGGTATTCGTACGGGGAAAAGGCGGTAAATGGTATTGGGCCAAATGAATGAGATACACACCAATGGTTGACATGTATGCTCCTGAAAACCACCCATTTCGCATTCAAAGTGCACAGAGGGGAGGAGGAGAAAAATGGACGCAAAATGGGATCTGGGCCATTAGATCTAGGGGTTGCAGATCTATGGATGAGAATGAACGCGGAGGGATAAGAGTAGCATGGCGGGAGGAGGTGGTTGGGTCGGGCTAATGCGTGCTCTGGGAGGAAAAACTACCTTTTTTGCGTTGAAAACGGGTTTTAGAGCATTATGGAGGAACGAGTGCGGAAATTCCTGTGGGCCATTGGATCTGGGGGGGAATAGATCAACGGTGGAGATCACATAGAAACAAAATGAAAGGCCCCAGTGTGGTCGAGTGGGACCATCAGTGTTATAAGGAGAATTGAAAGAAAAATGCGTACTACGGGGGCACTTGAGGTATGGACAAGTTTGCGGGTCGGGTGCCTCCGCAGTGAATCTCGACCATTGGATCAAGATCTTCTATGGTCAAACGAGTCAACTGTGGGGTCACTCATATTGTTGACCATTTGTGCTGAAAGTGCCCGCGGGTGGAAAAAGAGGTGAATCGGTGCGAGCCGTCAGATCTGGGAGATGAACAATGAAGATTTACTTAGCAGATTGGAAATTGGCAGAGAAGAGGGTCTGGGAAGGAAGGATTTGGAAGTTGCGATGGCCGATGGTTGATGGGAAAGGCCAGAGCGATGGGCAGAGGACCGTTGGATCGGGATTGAGATTGACGGCAGAGATGCACTCGGAGCTTCACACATCGGTGGTGAAGAGGGTCAAGGGGCAAGGGAACTGGAATTTCCAATGAGCGATGCGTCGATGCAATGGAGGGAGGGCCGTTGGATCTGGGAGAGATCAACGGTTAGGATTCTATCGGCAGGGATGGAAGTGGGAGCGAGAAAAAGGCGATGCAATGGAGCGCAGAGCGTCGGATATAAATTAGATCGATGATGGAGATTAAAGTGGGGCATCGGCCATCGACGAAAAAATGTAAGGGGAAAGAGGGAACGGGGAACTGCGTCGATGCGATGGGAAATTGAGCGCGGACTGTCTGATCCATGATATCGATGGCTCAGAGTCCATTGGTGGGGAAACCATCGCGTAGAGGAAATAATGAAGAAATAAAGGAAAAGGGATGGAAGCGAAGTCCAATAGCGCGAAAGGGGCTAAAGACTTGAGCCGATGGTCGCGGGTCCTGGTTACATGGAAGAAGGGGCTGAGGACTTAAGCCCACAGGGGCTTAAGTCTGACTTACTGAAAAAAGTGATTTTTTAGGCCGAAAAGGGGTTTTTGAAGGTTTTTTAAAGGTTTCGATAGAGTAAAAGAAGGGTTTTAAAACCAAATAAAAGGGATTCATATGGTATTAAAAGGGATTTTTGAGGAAGTGGAGGGATTTTTAATAGGAGGATGGGAATTAAAAAGGGTTTCAAAGCAGTTTTCTTCAAGACAACAGCAGGGCTTTGTGAAGATATCAGTGAGATGGATCCTTTGGACAAATGGACATAGCAAGGCTTCAAGAAGTCACAAATTTGCTTCATATTTGTTTCTTGAAGACTAATATACCTATTTTAGCCATCATAGTATATGAAAAATTTATAGATGGCTATCAAACTCTAAAACACATTCAAGAGACAGAGACTCCTTTCCTTGAAATAACTTCAACTTCATATCTAGCCTTACTCTATGGTTGTGTTAAGGAAAAAATATCTAATAGTATTTTCATCCTTTGTTTTGCATACCATGATATGAATGCCTCTTCTATATCTTCTCCTTCCTATTTATTTCTTAAAACTATCATATTTTCTGCCTCTTTCCAAACCTATTTTTTATATGGATAAGATATAATTAAATATGCAATAATTTCTTGTACTTATTGACATAACTTGTGCCAACCTAGTGCATTGGACCTTTTATTTTGTATCACTATGGGTAGGATCCTTATTGATTAAATTTTAACACACAAATTTATGATTTTATAAGGTCATCTTAATTTACAAAGGGTTCCCCACCATCATACTTATTTTACTTGCCTCCATTCTTCTATAAGTGATATATAACCTAGTCTAGGCATATAAATTTTCATGGAATTAAGTGACCATACCATCTAGTCATTAAGGCTCGACCAAGGGTATTGAAGCTCGATCAAGTGGTTGAGCCATGGATAAACCCAACCAACCTCATCCACAACCCTCCCAACGTCCTAGAAGCTCAAGCCAAGATAGGTTTCCTATCATTTTTATCCTTTTATATTTAATTTTTCTTGCAAAATTAAATAAATTATTAAAAAAAAAAAAATTTTACCATACAAAAACCATGAAAACCACAAAAAAAAACCACCCAAAAACCGTTCAAAACAACAAAAAAAAACTTAGAAAACCATAAAATCAACCTAGAAAACGACAAAAACAACCTACAAAACCACAAAAAACCACCGAGAAAACACCTCAAAACCACCAAAAGAACTATAATTTATGTTTGAATTATTTTCTTACTTGCAATGGTAGCAAGTTTATTATGGATATTTTCTGATTTTAAATGATAAAACTTTATTTTGTAATTATTTTAGGTTTTAAATTTTTTAGTTAGGAATTTAGTGAAATAAATTTTCGATTTTTTTTGTTTTTGTTATTTAAAATGTATTTTAAATTTTGAACAAATTTGATTGAAAATATACCCAAAAACTTCTAAAACAAAAACAAACATACTATAACCAATAAATAAATAAATTAGGAATTTTAGATTGACCCCAGACGTTGTGTGAATTAATTTATATTTTAACTATTTTTTTAATAATAACTATAATAAGAATAGTTTTAAAAAATTGATTACTTAAATAAAATATTAATATTAAAAATTAAAAATTTAAGAATAATATATATATATATATATATATATATATATATATATATATATATATATATATATATATATATAAACCAAACATTTATATAAAATATTTAACTATATATATAACATAACCCTATTATAACTCTAATATCACATAACTCTATTACAATTATAATATTACACAATTATATATTATAATTTTATATATAAAATATAACATAACAAAGTTGTATAACTATTTAGCATAACTCTATTATATCTATAATATCACATAATTATATATTATAGTTTTATGTTTATAACCATCAAACATTATATATATATATATATATATATATATATATATATAACTCTATGTTATTAACATAACATAATTATATAACTATTTAACATAACATAAAGTTATTTAACAAATGTTATATATTATAATTATGACATAGCATGTAACATAACTATAACTATAGTTCATAATATATATATTTTGTGCTGAGATGTGCTCTATAACCCTATACTTGTAAGGATAGATGTGTAGATGTAATGTAAGTATGCAAAAATTTTTAAAGTTGAACTCAATTTAAAGAAAAATAAAAGTTAAAAGTGATATCAGCAAGTGTAAACATTTAAATGTTGGCTCAATTAATAACATAAAGTTAAAAAACAATAAACAAGAAGTTAAAAGTAATAAATAAAAGGTTAAAAGAAATATAAATTCAAGTTTTGGGGATGGGTGTAAAAATTTAAACGTTGGCCCAATTAATAATAAAATATTAAAGTAACAAAAATAATAAAATTGAATTTGTTATATTTTTTTATTTTGTTATTAATTTGTGAATATGCTTTGTTAAAATTTACCACAAGCCAATACCATGGCTTATCAATACCACATGCCCAAAAACCATAACTTATTTCACAACCAAAATATTTTATGACAATATGACAAGATTCTTAACCATGGATATTCACCCCGGGTTTCCTATGATATTATTAACTTGTAAAAAATATGGTTTGTTACAATATCATGCGCCAATACTATGGCTTATCAATACCACATGCCCCGAAAACATTAAATTTTTTGACAATCAAAATATTTTATAATAATATGAAAATATTCTTAACCATAGATATTCACTCCTACTTTACCATGGATATTATTACTTGTAAATAGGTTTTGTTACAATAATATGGGAAAATTCCTTGGATTATTAATACCACATGCCCAAAAACCACAATTTATTTCCCATAGAAATTAAACTAGCAATTGCACCATCACCAAATGTTGCAAAGGAAACGCCGTAAGATTCTTAAAGAGATCGAATAATTGCTAATCAAGATATGTGTAGTGAAATCGATGTTTATCCTATTTTGTGTGTAAATTTCCATACAAATTTACACCATATCAATCCCTATCAAATTTTTTAGATTCACAATTTGATGTCTACTCTACCCTGAGACAAGACCTTGCAATAGAAGAGAAGATCGATATTTCTTTCAGGAGAAAAGCGGATCACTATGCTCTTTTGCATACAAAAAACTGGCACTGAGATACCACCCAGCTTGAGATGCACAATCAACATATTAGAATGGAAGTGTGAGTGACACTCAAGGTTTAAAATATATTGGATTTTGACACTCTAGATGTTGATAGAAAGTGCAGAGTGATGCCCCTTGGCCAGAGGGAAGAAGTAATAATGATATATGTTCAAATTGAGATTGAGATTAAAATGGTATTGGTAATCCAAGACTCATGCAGAATGTCACAGAATCATCTTTTAATGTCGAATGATCCGACACCGGGGGAAGGGACTACAATGCATAGAGGTATGACATCATCTCATGGCACTTGATAATCATGACAGAAAACATAAATTTCACAACATATAGAAATGAAACAAGAGGAGACTCCTTTACATGAGGAGCTGATCAATCCAAGTCTCATGCAGAATCTCTTTTTAATGCATATTAGCCACAGACGTTGTCAATACCCCATTCATTAAATAAAACATGTCAATTAATAGACCAGTGGCTATGACAAATCTCAATCCTTTACAACATTTAGTCAATAAAATATTTTAATTAACAAACCAACCATTACAAATCTCATTCCCTAACAAAATTTAGTCAAGAAAACATGTCAGTTAACAAACTAGCCATGACAAACTCAAGTATGAATGGCTCTAACCATCGTTTATAAATATGCCATAATGTTTATATTGTGTGCGCTACTCGATCCTGTTACAGGAGAATAAATAAAATTACTTGCTCAAAAAGGTTGTTATAGGAGAATTAATAAAAATACTTTCTCAAAAAGGTTTGTTGAAGGGAAACACCATGAGCTCCACCTTCAATTACTTTAGGTCCCCACCGTTGCCACTTCATGAAGGTAAAAAAATGTGACATGCATAAACAATACAATATGCATAGATATATTCTCTGTGCAGCCGAGACCACCATTTCTATCGGCTGTAGAAAACACTTGAGAAAACATTATAAAGATTGCAAAGAATTAAACATGTTTCAACAATTCTATATGCCGAGAAAGTCGTTGTGAGGCCGAGACCACCTTCTCCCTCTTTTCTAAATAATCCCCAGACAAATGGGAATAGATTGAACAGGACCCAACTCACACACAAGAGTTCATCGGTCATTATTTGTCTGTGAAGTATTGACTTAACTAGACCGTATATCAATCTTGATATGTTGAACAGAGCATACACTGTTGGGATGATGAATATGGAAGAATAATAAAAAATAAAGTTTTCCCCCGTTGTTTCACTTGCAGAGCCATTGTATTCATCAACTGAATTTGGAGAGATCAAGAATGTATATTCCTCGAGTCCTAAAAGGTTGAGAAAAACCTCAAAAGTTGCATCTACATTAGAAGTGAGTATGACGATCATCCACATGCATATGTTGTTCCACCACTGTCTCCTATAAATTCCTAACCATTTTCTCTGAACCAAGCTCAATATGTAATTGCAACCAAAGATAAGGATGAATGGAATGAATTCCACAGTTAATACCTGTAATAATGGGATCCCCAATTTTAGTATGTAGTTATCAAAACTGGCTCTCATAGGTATAGAAATAATTCATGTGCGAAACAATTTCCCCTGTAATTTCATGTTATTGGAAATTTAAACTCAGACAAAGCTTAGTACACAACTCACTACAATGTTGTATACCCCCCATGTGCACTACTATAATCTTGTGTTTTTCCTTTATTACACAAAAAATAATGCAGTCTGTCAGCTCATCACTCAGCCTCAGTGTACTTTGATATGCCTAATTTTACATGGGACGAGATATCTTGTTCAATCTCATAAATCCATTTCTTGTTGGGCACACAAGGCTTAAGAAAAATGATCTGCAATATGCCATTAGAATTCTTAAATTCCTTGGTATGGCACTACATGCATGTAACTACACTATTGTACAAATATTGTGCTCGAGAATGGATTTCCATTTCGTGAAATTTGTCTTAATGTGAAGAGACAAGGAGAAAATATGCTCATGATATAATGACAAACTTGACACATGTTTTAGAGCACCTAGGGTTGGATTCCGCAGAAATAGGGGCGGAAACGTGAAGCTGGGTTACACTTCTGTGAGAATCGGGGGCCGAAAACTTTTTTCGGCAATAGTTCGGCTGAACATTTTATAAAGTTCGGCCGAACTCGTGATTCCGTTTAGATTGACGACACACTGACAGCGTGGGCAAACATAATTTTTGCCGGAGATGGGAAAACTGACAACAAAAGTTCGGACGAACTTCTAACAAAAGTTCGGCCGAACTGTGAGTTTGACCGAACTTTTACTATTAAAATAGTTCGGCCGAATTAGTTTCTATAAATAAATCACCCACAAAGTTGGTTTGTTTACCGGTTTCATTATTCGGGCATTTTCTGTCACTGTCACTGTTGTTGTGTTCGTGCGTTTTCGCTCCTCCCGTCAACACTGTTGCTCCTCCCGTCGGCGCTGTTGCTCCTTTCGTCAGCGTTGTTGCTCCTTTCGATGGGTATGTTTGACCTTATCATCATACTTTTTCCCCTTTCACTTCTTCCATGCTTGCTTTGTAACCTATTTTTGCAGTCAAGATACTCGTTTCTCTGTTTTTTGATGACCATTTGAGTTCATTTTTTTAATTTGAGAGCCTAATGGTTTTAGCAAAAAAACAAATTGATCCCATTAATCTGCCATAACCCCTTCGAGCTTGAAAAAGGCAACCGATTTCCATTCCTAAATGCAAGCTAAACTTGGACCAGCAGCAGCTTGTAGATTGTATATACCCAAATTATGTAACATGGAAGACTTTAACATGTTTACTTCCATCCCTATGGCATTACAGTAGATCTCAATGATTTTCTTCGAGTGTACCACCTTAATTACAGAGCTATGAGAAAATAACAGAATATTCTCTATGAAAGGCAGGTGCCAAATAGTCATCAAATCTGGTACCTTGAGACCTGTAAACCTTCCCTTCCTTTTTTCCTCAGTCACCAATCTTCTTAGACCTTCAAACACCAATAAGAAAAGAAGTGGAGACAATTGTCATCCTTGTCTAAGCCCTTGAGAAACATGAAAAATGCCTGAAGGAGAACCCATAGATCAAAACAAAAAAAGTGGCTCAAAAGATACACCCCACAATCCAGTTGACTGATTGAAGATTCACACCAATTTGCATAACTAATGACCCGATATACAACCAGTTCACTCTATTGTAAGCTTTTTTGAGATCAAGTTTTTAACTACAGTGGGGACTTTAGAAGATTTAATTGAATGAAGCACTTCTTGTGTAGTTCCAACTACATCATGAACTTTTCTAGTGAATAGAAACCCAAACTTTTCTAACTTCTTCTAAAAAAATCTTGGAAAGAATTCATTTTAACCTATTAACAATTTCTTTCAAGATGAGTTTGTAGGTCAAATTGCTTAGGGAGATGGGCCTGAAATCCTCAAAGGAGGGCCAATTTTTTTTTGGATTTAATGCAATAAATCTAGAATTTAGAGCTCCCTAGACTCTGATTAGCTCCTTTAATAGATCATGGAATCCTAAATAAAGCTCTACAGTCCATATTAGGCCTAGAACTTTTTGATTTCTAAAACAAGTTTAAAACTGATTTTGATTCCTTCTTTGTAATTTCTGCCTCAAAATATGAATTTATATCTTCACTTATCCACCTTGGGAAGAGGATAACATTGGGGTATTCTACGTTTGAGTCTAGTGGTTCTTTGAAGAGATCTTGAAAATATTGTTTGCCAGCTCCAAATATATGTCTATAAAAGTCCTTGCCTTCTCTCAATTTTGGAGGTCCATTCCCCAAATAGGATTGACATTTTTTCTATGATTTACATGTTTCTGGAAAAATTAGTGTTGTTATCAACTTCAGCGAACTAGATGGCTCTACTTTGAAGTCTTCATTGAGCTGTTTCCTTTTCTAATAGTGCTTTCTTTCTCCCCTCCAAAATTTTCAAAGACTGCAAGTCTTTTTCAGTAAAAACTGCATTTATATTATTGTCAAAAAGCCTAGAAATGACCTCTTCTACTTCTAAAAGATCCTTTTTATCTTCTGTTGCCTTCTTTTTAGACTAGTTAGTAGCCACTTTCTTAACTCTTTTGATATTGTCCACAAAGTGTTTCATTAAAATCCCCCCAAAGCTTCATCATATTTCATCCATATCAATAAAGGTATAATACTTTGGTTCATATTGTCCATTATGTTTGTTATTCTATTTCCTTTTGTGATATATTTGAGTAATATTTGTAAGTTGTATTTTTCGCTTTGAATATTTCTATTTGGCACACCATAAATAGGAATTTAAACTATTAAATTAAGTAATATAGATTTAATTTAATTTCAGATTTATCAGGAGGTGTTAATATGGATTTAAGTTACTGTAAATGAAATTTATAAGTATTTTTTTTTTGGTTCATTTACAAATATTTTTTTTGAAAGTTAATATTATTTAAACTTTTATAGTATGAGTAACTCTTGCCTTATATTTGACTAATTTTTTATATAATTGAAATTCAAAAATAGATGATTTTCTCCAAGTTTTAATTGTTTAAAATATGATTGTTTGAGCAACTCTTTCTTTGGGATACAAGGAGGCTCAAAGATTTTTTTCTTGTATATTTGAAGCTCTCCATTATTATAGAAAATGATTTTTTGCTTGTATATTTTTATGCTCTTTGTCATAGTAATGTCATAGTGTATGAAGTTTTAAATTGTTTTTATTATTTTTATTACGTGTTGGATGTGATTTTGATTGAAAATGTTTCTTTTTTATTTATTAATTAAAAAAAATTATTAGAAAAATTATTTCTTTAAGCCTTAGAATTTACAATCAAAATTAGAAATGTATTTTTATCTAAACTATTTATGAAAAGTTTAATATTGTTTGATCTTCTCTACCATGTCCTTTTTACATATATCTAGAATAATATTATTTGTAGTTTCAGTTTTTTGTAACATTTTACTACCATAATCAAAATATATAGAAATAATAATATAACATTATAATATCTTGAAATGGAGCTAGCCAACTCAAATATAGTATTGCAAATCCCTGGCTAAGTTAGATGAGGAGGCTATGTATTACTTAGTATTGTATCCATATTGGGGTTGCAAGTTCTATGGGTTGAAAAGAACACTTGCAAACAATTTGTTTTCCATATGACCTCTCTTTTTCTCTTTTAAATTTCATTCTTTTATCCATTATGGATTTGAGAAAAATACATCCTGACCGGCCAATAAAAAGCCTTAACAATGAATTAAACATGAACAACTATTAAATATGGGTAACCAAGCAGCATCAAAACAAACAACTAAATCACCAAAGCTAGTAGTGATAAATAATAAACATTCTAGGATACTTCAAAATTCCATGTAAATAATTTTTTACCTAAAATCACTAAAATTATATATGTGTGTCTAATTTTTTTCAAACGAGGAGGTAACTCTGCAAAACTGAAGATGAATTAGATGGATATTGTGTGTACTTATACGTGGAGGTGAGACTCTTGGGATTCACTTCCCAATGTCTCTTGGACTTCCTTATTTACTAAATTACAATAAAATACAATTGCACCCAATCCCTTAGGATTAGGTGTCAACATTCCCCCCTTTAATTTGAAGGGATGTTGGTGAGTCCAAGCATCGTTCTGAACTTTTCAAACTTTTCTCTTCCAAGCGCTTTGGTGAAGATGTATGCAGACTTCTCATTTGTGGAACAATGATGTAGATGGATAGTTTTGGCTCCAACATGATGTCAAATCAGATGGTATTTTGTATTGATATGCTTTGTTCGATCATGGAACTTCGGGTTCTTGGCCAACTTTATTGTAGAAGTGTTGTCGATCATGAATGGTGTTGAATTCAATTGTTTCATTTGCAAATATTATATGATTTTTGTGAGCCACACAATTTCCTTTGTTTCTTCAACTACTGCCACCTATTTTTCCTCGGTTGTGGAACCTGTCCTGAAACAAATTTGATACCAGAAACCCGTGACTGACCTCCATTTTACATTTTTGGACTACCTGTTTCTTGATTCTCTAGAAATGACCAACATTTTTTCTTTCCATTTGCTGCCCTCCATTTTACATTTTAGGACTACCTGTTTCTTGATTCTCTAGAAATGACCAACATTTTTTCTTTCCATTTGCTGCAGGTTTTTGGCCTTTGAGAAACAATTATCAGAAAAGGTCTATTAAGTTGTGCAATATTTTCTTAGACGATAATTGTCCGTGTCATTTTAGCACTGTAACATGTTCCAACTAATATACGACCTCTTATTGAAATAGTACCAGTGAAAATTCAAGACACCCAAGGAAGCTAATTCGAAGTTGGTAACTATGTTGAAAACTACTTAAAAATTTTAATCTTGCACTTTTTTAAATATTCAAATAACTTTACATTTTATGGACTCAATATGGTCACATAAATGGTTAGATTTTATGCTCGGACATAAATATTTTATGGTTTGTCATGATTGAAAAATACTCAAAATATTAAAAATATTTTAATCTGACGCCTTTTTAAATATTCAAATCATGTTAGGGGCTCAATATGGTCTGACATAAATGGTTAGATTTTATGCTCTAACATAAATATTTTATGGTCCGACATGATTGAAAACTACTCAAAATCTTAAAAAAATTACCCATACTCTTTTTTAAATATTAAAATCATTGGCTCACACACCAATGGTTAGATTTTATGCTCTGACATGCAAAAAAGTGTTTTCCTTAATTTTACATATTAAAATGTCTTTGAAAAGTTATTTCTATTTAAAATAAAAAGGTGAAAGATTAGTTTTAGAAATTACTAGAACAAATAGATGGTAAGGCCCACAACAACAACTGCAAAAGCAATGCAATATAACCAATCAACCTACATCAACAAAAAATATGGTCTTGAATGAGCTTTTGGACTCTTTAGATATAAATGTACACTGTGGCAATGTATCTTATATAAAACTTTAATCCATGTGCTTAACCTTAACATTGACACAAATGGAATAAAATTTTACTCACTGCTTTATGATAGAAAAATATGCGGATGAGTATTGCCCAGATACCCGAAGTCAAAAGGGATAAATTAAAAAGGGATGCTCCGGTCATGTATAAAAGATAAATGAAAGAAGCATGACATATTAGTAATGCAAATTAGATATGCGTACCAATTATGTTCATATAACACAACAAATAGATGATTCAATACAAATTTCACATAGAAGTCATATTTATCTCATGGGCCTTCAACTTAAATTATATATCTAGCATTACATTAAGCTATAGGAGATAAATCAAAGAATAATTTGAATGTAAATTAAACATGTGTAATAATTATGTCCTTTAGTTCAATAAATAGATAATAATTTGCAAATGCCATATCTAAGCTATATTTCATCTAAGTAGTTTTCAATTTAAACTTATATCTAATGTTAAATTATATAAAAGAATAACAGTAATCCAAACTTCAAAATAATATTTAGAACTTTAGTATAAAATGTGACATATAATTTTCTTGTGTGGAAAAACATAGTTACCGAGAGTTCAAAACTCATGCATTTGAATAGAAAGTGGGTATACGAATGAGCAAGTAGATTTTTTTCTAGAAATGAGGAAGTGAAGGTTGATAGAGAGCCACACAAAATTGCAAATTCATACCTTAACAAAATTGTTAGATCCTTTTAAAGAAAACATGTCATATAATCAACTTTCATCGAAATATATGATAAACTCAACCCAATTTTATGAAAAATGGTATACCATTTTTTACATTTCACATAATACAAATAGATAAATATTACTTAAGTATTGTTATAAAGATTTAACTAACCATCGAGAGATGGCCAAGTGATTGAGACAGGGAATCATCACAATAAAAAACCAAGTACAAATTGTAGTAATCCTAGAATCATGCTTTACATAAGGTAAAATTGGGGAACTCATGACTTGTACTATAGATAAAAAACATTTACCCTTACCAAAAAATATATGATAAAAATTGACAAACTACATAAGCTTAAGCTTAAGGGGATATAGTCCTTCTTGCCTTCCATATAGATAATGAAAATGATTGTTCCAAGTCTCATGTTGCTTCTCATGTTACTTTATAAACCTTGATTGGAAATAAAAATAGGAGGGCAGAAATGTAAGAAATATAAAACATAATGAAACACAACGTAAGAAATAGAGAACATAATGAAACACACACATACATATCTCAAGACAATCAACACAATTATTTTCCTAGGAAATCCTTATGGGAGACAAGCAACCCTAAAAAGTAATGATGCTCTAGACTCCTTTTTCCCTAGGAAATCCTTATGGGAGAAAAACAACACTAAAATGTAAACATGCTCTACTCTCTCTTTTATGGTATGGAAAATATGTAAGTACAAAGAAAGAGGTAATATCTCTAGAGTTAGCTAAGACTTTTGGCGTGTAAGGTTGCTATAAAAACTTAACTTCATACATTTTTCTCTCTAAATTCACACTCCTAGTTGTATTTTCAACTATGGAACAAAATACAATAACAAAAAATGGAACTCTCATTCCTCCTAGTGGCCAAGTATTTAACATATCGTGATAGCCAACTAGGTGTAAGATTTGACTCCGTCAACATTAACGAGGTTTGTGATTTTAGACCTTTTAGAGTCTTGTTAAAATTCCACATCTAGCTAGCTTGCTATGCATGAGTAATGGGGCTAAAATGTCATTCTATCATACCATGGTGGTCAACATGATAGGTCAACTTACTAAAGGCATAAATTTTGAATGAACTTCATTTGATGTTTTTCTTGCACCATTAGATATGTCTTTAAGTGTAGAATAATGGTCAAGATTTAGGCACAAGGGATAATCGTTTGACCCCCAGAAATGTCATTTAATACCTCAAAATGACTCCAAAAGGTTTTAGATCCCAATTCTCCACCCACCGTTAAAATGACCCTACAAGTTGATTCTTTTAGTTTTTTCACTCTATAAGCATCAAAATATATGACAAATAATATAATTATCCAATATAGATCATTATTTAATAATTTTTTAAAATTATGAGTAAGATATACATCATGGAATTTAAATAAATAGTGTTAATTCATTGAACACCCTTGTACATTCCTTGTTGATACTTTGAAAGTAATACGTTTTGAAAAATAATTTGTTTATGGATTCTATTTTCCACATTCTCTCAACCATATCAAAAACCTTCTTATAATATTTGAAACCATCTATATACAACTTTTCATTTGTTTCGATAGGAATTAACATATTGAAATACTAATTGTATTTATAACTTGTGTGATAAGGAAGGGAGGTCGTGAACCTTAGGAGAGGAGGTAGTATTTTTTAAGTTAGGAGGGATACTTTTTATGAGATAGAATTAATTTAAAATGCTTCTTAAGATTATGTAACTTTTGAACCATAATTACAACTTTATTTATTTTTTTACTTATCATTTAGTTGCTAAAAGTTGAAGAATTTATGTTGGTAAATAATTAATTAGGTCTATTTAAATCATTTACCACTTTTGGGTTTTTTGTTTTCGTGGTTTCATTCATAATTTCACTTTTTTGCAAATTGTCAATTTCAATTTTTCACACCACATGTGCACAATCAAAGGACCTAAGGTCTTTCCCCTACCAAAGTATGTTCTTTTAGAACATGTTTTCTTGGTGATATGGGTGATTTAGAAATGATTAGGAGAGAGAAATTCCTCATTTAATAAAAAAATATGTTTGGTTCATGCCACTAAGCGAAGAATTTTAAATTCAACTGATTTTTAATATAACCAACTAAATCCTGCAAAAAAAGAATAAAACAATTTATGTTAGGGTTGTGGATTTAGACATTGAAACAACACCATGATATTTCAAATTTAAAAATAATGGTTTGAGTCCTAGGTAGCTTAGAATCCTATTTGTTTTCAAAATAAATATGCACTCCCATTTGATTCTCATGATTAGGTTGTAATCATGAGGCTCTCGCTCAAGAGTGTACCTTCCCAAAATGTTGTGATGTCTTGTCACAAACAAAACCATCAAACTGAAAAACACATCATGCAAGAAACATAGCTCGCTGACATATCATTTTTCTCCTTCAAAGAAAAAAAATTCACATCATGTGAATATCTCCATTTACTCTTACATATTGGTGTACAAAACCATCAACCAAACAAAAGTCGACAAAACATGCCTCTTCAAGCAACTGACTCTAAAGTCAAATAATAGCTCATGTAAAAATTTCCATATTTGTTGCATTTAAGTGTGTCAACATAACTCTACTTTCAACATCTTGCTTCATGCAACAGGCACCATACTTTGAATTTGCAAAGAAATTCATGAAACATCAAAATACATGCAAGGCCTTAATTGGATAAGAAATCTAACCATCCGTTACCAAACCATTTCAATGGCGCTTCTTTTAGCTGCACTTCATCATCATGTGAATCATCTTGACCCTCATCGATTATGGAATCCTCTTTTCCATTCTTGTCATTATCTCTTTCCACCTTCTTCAAATGTTGTGGATGACTTGTTGGATACAAGGTCCAACACTTGTCTACAAGGTGACCTTTCTTATGGCAATGAGTAATAAACAATTGCATCTTATTTTCAACATCATTTTCCTTGTCCAATGGGCCTTTGAATTTTTGCCTCATTTATTTAGAAAGTTTAATGTGCATGGATATATTATTCCAACATCTATAAACATTATGATTATTTAAACCACAAAAGGAACATGTGCAAGTTATTTTCCAAATCTTATGTGAATATTTACCATGTTTATCATAATCAAAAGAAATTTGATTAAAGGCAAATTTATACCTTGAACATTCACCGTTGTCGCCTTCTTGAGGAGGTGAATTTGATGAGGTAGTGGATCTCCTCTGAATACTAGAAATGAATTCAATGACTCTAGAGCTTTCAACATCCTCTTCTTTTACATTCTCATTAGCTGCATGATTATTAACATCTTCTTGCAAAGTGGGTGTCAAACTTTTCCATTCATCATGAACACAAACTTCACAAGCTTGAGGTAATAAACACGAAATAAAATTCCTTCTTGGAACAGCTTCATGTGCCTCCTTGGCTTTGGAGCATTCTCCATCATGTTTTCCATAACCAAGACCCAAATAATTAGGCCCTTCCTCAACAACATTTGGCTCAACTATGCCTTGTACATGTTTTCCTTTAACCCTTTACTTTCATAGCACATTTTCATCAAAAATTTGGACCTTATTCCTCTAGTGTGTCTCTCAAAAGCACGTACACATTCATTTTGAGAGGAAATCGAAGACAAAAACCAATAGCTAATTCTTCTAACTAACCTTGACTAAAATGAGCTAAATTGTACTTTGATACCAACTTGATTTGAATATGGACAAACTAGTTTTGTTGGGCTATCTCCCTCATCAGTTAAATAAACATGTGTTTAAGATCGTCTAAAGTTAGCCAAATGGGAAGGGGTTTATGTGTCAATATTAAGTGTATTTTGTGAGAAATTTATGAGTTAATTAGATTTTAAAAACTCATGTGTACAACAAATAAAATGCAAAATTTTTATTTTGGAAAAAAATTTCCCTCAGTCCAGATTCCGATCATTGGACATGTAAGAGGAAGAAAGAGGGAATTCACTTTTCAAATTCTAGACCTTGTCTAAACCAAAATAAACTAGAGGTTTGGCTTTCAAATACATTCACTTATTTGGAAAAGTTCTAGAGCTACCAAAAGTCCATATGCCAATATACCTCCCAAGAAATTCATTTATTACACCACTGGTTAGTTTTTGTCTTCCTATATTCTTTATCAACCTCTTCTAGTGATTCTTGAAATGTGGATACTTAAATCCTTCCTAAAAATTTGAGCTCTAAAACTAGAAGACATACAAGGTCATTTTAAGTCATTCCTCTATCCAATTATAAAAACCAAGTGAATATTTCTACATATTGATTTATGTCCCATAAACTGTACAATATAGGTCAATTTTTTCTTTTAACTTATTTAAATATTGTTCTAGCGCACAATTGTTCAATGGTCTGATGAAATTTCATTGATAAAGGCATGATTATGCCAATCCATGTTGCATATTTCCATTAACAATGTTTACTTACATGTAAAACAATGTTGTCTTTTCTTTTATGTTATTTTGAGTTTGCTTTTAGTGCTGAAATTGGAATATATGATATTAATTTATGACTTGCAATTATAGCTACTGAGATACTATTCTTTTTCTCTACTATATTGTTATTTCTAGTCCTCTGGGTGATTTCTTCATATATATATATATATATTTTAACTAATTGAAGGGATTCGTAATTCTATATTTTACCATATTGCTTGTTGGTTCCATGTAGATTTAATTGACATGTATAATAGGTGGTTTCTGTTTTTGGGATGTCTGTAAAGTTTTTGGAACATCATATTGAATTTCTATAATTTGTGTAGCTCCCTAACATTCAGATAGAACCTTCATTGAAAAATGTGAGGGGGGTTTCAAATTCACATTGGATAACACCCTCCTCTGGGATAAAAAAGTTTAACAAACACAATAATAGAGAAAAAATTAGTGACGTCACCAAAATATGTAGCCTCTTCAAGGTATCATATCCTCTCATCAAGGTCTAGCATGGACCTTAATGTCATAGCCTTCTTTTACCTAAAATTAATGCAAATTTCCTTGCAATTTGGCTTGCAACATTCATAATTCATGCTCATGGAACATGATTGTATTGCAATTGTGATAACATCTACTGTATGTAGAAGATTTAATAAAAAATGATCCAAAATGACATTTTTGCTCTGTTTTTTTCAAGATATAAGGAAAATTACACCAAGTAGCTTCCAGCCTCATATGACCATCATGTCAAACTCATCTTAGGATATTGTCCAAGTAAGAGCCACTTAAGCAAGCAATCTAGTATGTACATGACTCTCCAATTTCAATTAGCAGCAATGATAGTTCTAAGTATGGTGCAAACATTGCTCCAGATCCTCAGTGGGGCATGTTTGATGACAATAATTTGGGGAGTGAGAGAGGGAGATGGTAGGAGAAAAAATTCAAGGAATCCATGAGAAATTGAAAAATATATAACTAATAAGGTGAAGACAGTTTGTAACCTAAGAGAGAAACTTGTTAGGAAATGGGTGAAGTTGGTATTACACACCCAATTGGATAACCTCGAGGAGAAAAAATTTCTCCCACTTCATTTGTTGAAATAACCTAGTAAGTGTTATTCACTAGCATGCATTTTGTAAAGGCCTTGACCTAGTTCCCATTCAACTCCATCCACCAGGTTGTAGAGGATTCCAAGCCTAATTTCATGAAAAGTAAGTTGGGGATGATCACATTGACCTGCTTGATGACATGTCTATGAAGATTAACTACCTTGAACTATTTTTTGCGTAGGGAAAGAGACACATTCCCATGTCTGAGCATGAAAATGTTCTTTGATATTGTTAATGCCTCTCGTGTTTACTTCTACAAGTTCTATAGGAAGAGTCTGTAAAGGGCTAGGTAGCCTCTGAATCTCATCTTTTATGAAAGGTGACATATCTAGTAAATTCCCCTACAATCAATCTCTGGAATGGATCTAAATAGAAGTTCTTCATTTTTATATCCATAAAACACAACAACTGTAAGGTAAACTATGTACATGTGTCATTTCTCCCACAAACTAAAGTGTATATAAGTGGTAAATTTTATACCAAGTGTGCTCCCACCATGTAAAGCACAATCTGGTGAACTTATCATTTTTATAATTTCTTTTTCGATTAAATTGAGTTTCACACATCAATTATTGCTTTGAAATTTGTGTTCTACATAATTTGTGTCACTAAATTACAAATTGATTTTTTGATTTATCTATTTTGTGTAAATGTTGACCAATAGATATATATATCATGGAGGATGATTGATGAAGATCAGCCGAATCCCATATGGAGGTTCATGGATTGGGGGATGTTCACGGTATTTAAATATAATCTTAAATCTCCATACATGTGTGTACATACGGAATTGATTTTTTATTAACTTTGTGAGTTAAATTAGTTGTTAATAAGTTTCATTTTTTATTTTTTAGGGGGTAAGAGGAGAAAGGTTTCTACTCCATCCATGGAGCGTGCCCATGGTTCAACCGGTCGTGTTATGGTTCACGCAATTTAATCAATGAATACATGTATATGTATTTATATGTACACATGAATGTATTTTTCAATTGACTATAAATTCGTATTTGTTTATGAAGCTTCTCCCTCATCTCGAGAGGTTGGTGGTGGTTCAAATCAACCTAGAGGGCCATCAATGAGTGGTAGAAGGTTGTGTGAAGGGGGTGATATTTATTACCCCGAAGGCCAATCAATGGCTGCTGGTTCTCAGCAGGGTCATTTTGGGTCTGGTTTTCAGCAGGGTCATTCTAGGTTTGGTTCTCAGCAGGGTCATGTTGGAGAAGATGCTAACCAACAACATTAAGGTTGCCATGAATTTCAATATTTTTTTATTAAATTTGTATAAATTTTTTTACATGTGTTTTTTCTAATATACGAAATTATATATATATTGATGCAGAGGCCGAAAATGTTCCAACTAGTGGTCAAAATAGATGCAGGGCAGCCCGCTACATTCAAGAAGAAGGTTGTCAACCCAGCACAACTTATCCAGCCGAGATTACTGATATACCATGGGAAACCAACATGGCGCAATGCACCTTACAAAGGTGTGAAAGAATTCATGCAAAATTTCAAAGAGATCACGTGGCTTTGTCTCTACCTGCTGAGAGTTGACAAAGCCTTGAAATAATTACACATTCATTGGGCGAAATTGTAAATGTGTACAGAAATCTTGGGCCAAAAACTGATACATTTGTAGAAATGATGAGAAAGAGAAAAGAAACAGTAATGGGTCCAGATAAATGGGAGGACGTAAAGCAAAAAGTTACAAAAGAAGTGTCCAAGTCAATGTTTAATTACAAGGAAGGGAAAAAAAGAAAAATGTTGAAGGTGCAGTATTTCAAGCACCTAGACATAGCTCGTTATTTGTATGATAGGCACCAGGCTTGCGGCCTATGGAAGGCTTCCATGGAACGATGAGGTTCCTGTTTATTTTTCACAAATTTTTTATGCAGAATTTTTTTTGGGTATGAAACCCAACTACAATGACCTTCCGTCAGAATTTTTTGGCCCGAGGAAAGGTCAATTATATGACCGTAAGGGCGCTAAGTGAGATGTGGAGTTGCCTCACCCTGAGCGGCCATTGGTGAGTCGACCGTTTCGAGTCGAAACTCTGCGATTAGAGATGGATGCGAATTCTCAAATAAGTTGAGAAGTAAGGGATGTTATGATCGACAATGTTCATAGCGGATTGGGTGGAGTTGATCTTTGTTTAAATTGACAAAGAGCACGTGAAAATGCACGTGCCAATTTTGTGTATTGTACAGATGAGGAGATTGAAAACATGAATGTTGAAGATCTCTGAATATATGCAAAAAATTGTCGCAATGGTTTGCAAGACCTAATTTTTCATGAGGAAGAGGGCACCAGAACGGTATGTGTTAGTGACCTTAGGGTTTGAAATTATTTTTACATATACATGTGTACAATTTGTAATAAATACATGTGTATGTACATGTATATATTTATTTGTATGTGTACATTAATCTAAAAAAAATGTTTGATTATATGTTAAAATACCATTTTCAGTTCTCAAACATGATGCGTGACGAAAATGTTAACATCACGTTCGATACCTCTGGTTCAAACAATGCAGATGGGTCTAACCATCAAGATATGTTGGCAAATGTTAGTGTTTTTTAAGTGACTTTAAAATAAATAATTGTGCACACATGTACATGTATGTATATATATAATTTGATAAAATGTTTTAACAGATACCGATTCCGTCCGATGTTTTTGGGATGGCGGTACCTTCTTCTTCCTTGGGAGATGAGCCACAAGTATGGAAAATTTTTCACAAGTTTAAAATTTATGTTTAAAAATTATATATATATATATTCTACCTCAAAAAGTTCCATTAAAAATTGAGATATATATATATATATATATATAGAGAGAGAGAGAGAGATAGAGAGAGATCTATATTTTGAGTTATTTAAAATTATTTGAATTTAGGTTCCTATAGAAGATTTCTTTAATCCACGGACTCTAGCGACGGAGATAGGAACATCCACAACATTTGAACAAGTTGTCTTTAGTTCCTTTTTTTAATATTATTGAAAATAAGTTTATATATGTACACGTGCATTTTCATTTGAAAGTTTTTAGTATATATATATATATATATATATATATATATATATATATATATATATATATATATATATATATATATTTAACTGTACATGTATATTGTACAGTTTACTGCTGCAGATGTTCCTATGGGGGCAGAACTTGTTCATCAAATGGAGAGGGAACCTCATGAGGTATTACATGATTTTTTTGTTATATTTTGTTTTTTACTTGAATTTCTAGATATATATATTCTCACTCATTTTTAAAACATCAAATTTTAATGTTCGAGTACATGTGCATTGTGTATGTAGGTTTCCCATGATGTTTCACATGATAGGGCGCGGATTGAGACCCTGATAGAAAAGACGCTAGATCCGTCTCTATTTGATGGACATGATTTGTAGATTTGATTTCAAGATTTAGATGGTCTTAAAATTTGTTAAACTTGATACAGTTTGATACTTGTGAGATCTACAATTTTTGGACATATTTTATTACATTGTTAATATAATTTGTTTTATTTAATTTTTGGATGGTTTTAGTACTTTTGGCATGTGAATGTGAAATAATGTTGTCATCTATAAATTAATGTTGTCATCTGAACTACATTTGGCATGTTATGTAATGACATGTGTTATAATTTGTTTTGTTTTTAAAATTTAAGTTTTGGATGCTTGGAGTACATTTGGCATGTGAAGTAATGTTGTGATCTATACTTTTTTGTTAAATTAAAAGTTAAAAGTTTTGGATGGTTTCAATCTACACTTTGCATGTGATATTTAATGTTAAATGTTTTTATTGGATAGTTGAATTTTAATTGGCATGGCATGTGAAGTTTTTAAAACTCAAGTTTTGGATGGTTTCAATCTACATTTTGCATGTGATATTTAATGAACTTTAAATGTTTAATGTTTTAATGTTGCATGATATATAATCAAAAGGTTTTTAAAACTTAAAGTTTTGGATGGTTTCAATCTACATTTGGCACATGTGGTATATAATGTTAAATGTTTCTATTGGATCTAGTTGAACTATAATTGGCATGGCATGTGAAGTAACGATATATATAATCAAATTTTTTTTTAAACTCAAGTTTTGAATGGTTTCAATCTACATTTCACATGTGATGTTTAATTTTTTAATGTTGCACGATATATTATCAAAATTTTTTAAAATTTTAAAGTTTTGGATGGTTTCAATCTACATTTGGCACATGTGGTATATAATGTTAAATGTTTCTATTGGATAGTTGTTCACTATAATGGGCATGGTATGTCAAGTAATGTTGCAAAAATCCCTTTTGGATGGTTGCAAAAATCCCTTTTGGATTGCTTTTGATCTCTCCATGTAGTCTTGTTTGAATGAAAAAAATTCCAATAGGAAGAACATAGCTTTTCAATGCAACTAACCATGTATCATTTGGATCTTTTTGTGGAACAAATGTGTAGTTTTCTGCAAAATCAATCACTGACAAAATGGTCCCTGGTGGAAAAAATTCACGAGATTTTTTTAATTGCAAGTCTTGCCATCGAGCTCTATGGGAATGCTTGGTGTATTTGTAAATTTCTGCCTCAAACTTTCTAAAAAAATCTATCAAAAAAATTTCGTCTTCTAGTAATTCAATTCTTTTAACACTATTTGCACCTTGAATCGATGTATCGATATATTCATATCTCTTCCATTTCACTTTCATGTTGGACAATGATTGATCATTTATATCAATACGATATTTGTTTTGAAATTTAGTTAAATTTCCACAATCATCGCTTTTTTTACCACCAACACATTTCTTTTTGTAAAATAGTTCATAGCTATCTCTTTCACATAGAATTTGAGATATGAAATCATGGATAGTGGAAGGAGGAGGTGAATCCTTCCATAATGTTCTACCAAAATCAAGGAATGTGTCATAATATAACTCAAATTCCACATGATAACGGCAACAAGTATCGCGTACGGTGATAGGTTTTACATACCATGGTTTTTGTTGAACAAAAGCACTAAGTGAAACATGAATTTGACAATTCTCTTCTTTGAACTTGTTGAATAACTCTATCTGAGTGGTTTTCAATAAATATTTTTCATGTTCTTCGCACTGATTTCGTGCTATTCTTCTTCGCATCACATGCCTTGTAGTTGGCGAAACACGCGAATTGTTCTTCCAATATTCATATATTATTTTTTTAACATTTTCTCCAAGTCTATCTTTGTATGGTTGCCTACAAATAGCTCTCCAACAAGTGAGTTCATCATTTACATATATTTGCAACCGAAATTTCTGATGTTTGTGCAAAGTTTTTCGTGAGGTTCCCAGTGCTCGTGCCATAGATGTTACCAAACTATTCTCTTGAGTACTTGATGAAACCATTGCCATCTGTATTCCTCTACGTAAAATTGAAACATATTTCTCTCTAGATCTCTTAATTGACTTTATAGCACTACTCATATTTTTTTATCACATCTTCATTTTTTTTATCTTTGGTTGATTTTCGAATACCCAATAGTGTCGTAGCTTCTTTTAATTTCCTTAATGATAGGATAACTTTCAACATTTGAGCCTAAATTGTCACCCACTCATTTAAGAAATACTTTTAAAAAATGCAGTTAACACGATATCGTATAGCATAGTCGGGTTTTTTATCTCCATATGTGTGAGTGTCAACATTTTCTAACATCTCATTATCGATAGTGATTTCATCTGTACATATTCGAAAAAATAGTACATATTCAATAAATAACTAAATTAATAAATATATCTATAATTTCAATAATATGTGCATGTGTTTAATATATATATATCTTTGTGTGTGTGTGTGTGTGTGTACATACCTTGTGATTCAATTTCTTTATTTGGATTTCTTTCAATATTTTCACCATCTTCAATCATTGGTTCAATATCTCTTTCACTTTCTCTTTCAAAATTTTGTATCTCATCATCAATTTTTTGAGGAATATCTCTGTCTGTTTACATTAAACAAAATATTTTTCAAATTAGTTCATCAAATAAAAATTAAGCTTCACATTTTACATTAGAAAAATTTTAAATATATCAATAGATCATAATATTTAAATTTACATACCTGCTTCAATTTCTGCTTGAGGTTGATTTTCCTCTTCAATATTTTGAGGAATATCTTTGTCTATTTACATTAAACAAAATATTTTTCAAATTATTTCATCAAATAAAAATTAAGCTTCACATTTTACATTAGGAAAATTTTAAATATATCAATAGATCATAATATTTACATTTACATACCTGCTTCAATTTCTGCTTGAGGTTGATTTTCATCTTCAATATTTGAGAGGGCTTCTAACTTTATTTTGCGAGATTGTCTCGTCTCTTCTCTACGTTCCTCAGGGTCTCTTTTTCGATCATATTTTCTCGCACAAGTTCTTCGATTTCCCATGATAATAGGGTATGAAGTTTAAAAAATTTCCTTCAAAAAATTAGACAATAACTCGATTACAAAAAACATTACAAAAGATCTAATTTAAAAAAATTCATTTTAAATTTTTTGTAAAAAATACATACTCTAATCCAAAACACTTACTTTAAAAAATTCGAGAGAAAAATGTCTTATAAAAATGAAACAAAGCTCAAAATATTTACTTCAACTCAAAACACGTACATACCTCCAAGAAATTTCCTTTGAATGTACGTCCAATAAAATTTCTTAAGTTTAAAACAATTTTTTACAAAATTAGGCCGCCGCCAAGAAATGTCTTCTAAAAAAATTCTTTAAACCCAAAACAATTCTTTGAAAAATTAGTTTGCTTCCAAGAAATGCTCTTAAATCCAAACTTTGAAGACAAGTTTCTAAACCCAAGCCAAGATCTTTGTAAAATCAGATGAAACATAGGTATTTTAGAACTACACACAGTTGGAGAAATGGTTACAAATAGAGGTAACATAATGATAGAGCTACATAAAAATCTTACCACAAGAGGCGATGTAATGGGTAACAATCGACATAGAATTGTAGACCTAAAAATGTATATGTGATAGACTCCATACAACACTCAAGGCTATGGGAGTACCATAAATTCATAGATTTTATACTGTTATTGGACTCATGAGAATTTAATTTTTATGTGAATAATTTCTTCTTTGTCATTCAATTTCACCATTAATTTGAATTGTCCATCCTTTCGTACAACTTAGGTGGATTTTATTCCTTTTCTTGATTCAAACTCTCCCTTGAACATGGGGTCCCTTTGTTCATTGAAACTCTCCTCAATACTACTCAAACCCCTTTCTTAAATGTCAATTTCTATTTTTATAGGGGTACTTCATATGGAAAGGTACTTCTTTGTTAGTATGCCTAGAAAAATGCACACATGGTTATCCAAATAAAACCAATTATTTAAAAAATCTAATTCCTGTGAGTATTTTTGATACATAATTGGCTTATAATAGATTTTTTCCTTTTTCTATGTTTGAGAGTGATACCAAAATGTTTTAATTGTGATGTGAGTGGTAGAAGGACTTAATTTGTAAACTTTTTGTCGATGTCATTAATTCCAAATGGAAGAAGGTTTCAAAGACGAAGGTAAGAAAAGGCCCAAAGTTCAAAAATGATCCCAATTTGGAAATTTGTAGAAAGTTTGGTTATGAAGGAATGAAGGATCCTCAATTCAAATATGCCTTGGCAGGCCTACGACTATAGGCTTACATCTGCTACCTTTAGTATGTAGTTATCAAAACTTGCTCTCATAGGTATAGAAATAATTCATGTGCGAAACAATTTCCCCTGTAATTTCATGTTATTGGAAATTTAAACTCAGACAAGTCTCAGTACACAACTCACTACAATGTGCACTACTATAAACTTGTGTTTTTCCTCTATTACACAAAAAATAATGCAGTCTGTCAGCTCATCACTCAGCCCCAGTGTACTTTGATATGGGTAATTTTACATGGGATGAGATATCTTGTTAAATCTCATAAATCCATTTCTTGTAGGGTGCACAAGGCTTAAGAAAAATGATCTGCAATATTCCATTAGAATTCTTAAATTCCTTGGTATGGCACTACATGCATGTAACTGCACTATTGTATAAATATTGTGCTTGGGAATGGATTTCCATGTCGTGAAATTTGTCTTAATGTGAAGAGACAAGGAGAAAATATGCTCATGATATAATGACAAACTTGACACATGTTTTAGAGAACTTGGTGTTGGATTCTGCAGAAATAGGTATTTTAGAACTACACATAGTTGGAGAAATGGTTACAAATAGAGGTAACATAATGATAGAGCTACATAAAACATCTTACCACAAGAGGCGATGTAATGGGTAACAATTGACATAGAATTGTAGACCTAACAATGTATATGTGATAGAATCTATACAACACTCAAGGCTATGGGAAGTACCACAAATTCATGGATTTTATACTGTTATTGGACTCATGAGAATTTAATTTTTATGTGAATAATTTCTTCTTTGTCATTCAATTTCACCATTAATTTGAATTGTCCATCCTTTCGTACAACTTAGGTGGATTTTATTCCTTTTCTTGATTCAAACTTCTCTCTTGAACATGGGGTCCCTTTGTTCATTAAAAATCTCCTCAATACTACTCAAACCCCTTTCTTAAATGTCAATTTCTATTTTTATAGGGGTAATTCATATGTAAAGGTACTTCTTTGTTAGTATGCCTAGAACAATGCACACATGGTTATCCAAATAAAACCAATTATTTAAACAATCTAATTCCTGTGAGTATTTTTGATACATAATTGGCTTATAATAGATTTTGAAGGACTTAATTTGTAAACTTTTTGTCGATGTCATTAATTCCAAATGGAAGAAGGTTTCAATGACGAAGGTAAGAAAAGGCCCAAAGTTCAAAATTGATCCCAATTTGGAAATTTGTAGAAAGTTCGATTATGAAGGAATGAAGGATCCTCAATTCAAATATGCCTTTGCATGCCTACGACTATAGGCTTACATCCGCTACCTTTCCTTGGCATGCCTGCGGCTAAGGTTCAAAAGGGTGAAAAATCAGTTTCCCCTCAAGGTTCAGGGGTTTGGGAGGTTGGGTTACCTCCTAGAGATGTTTTTGATGTTGTGTAAGGTGTGTTTGTCTTGTTTATGTTGGTTCTGTTGCCTTAAGGTCATCTAGGAGGTTGAATCTCATTTTAGTAGCCTCTCGTTGCATGTTTACCTTGGTTGGCCGGTTACTTGGGTACATGTGGGAAGAGGGTGTTACAATTATAATCCCTCAAGGGAATGATATTATTTTTATTTTTGGTTCCAAATTGTTTTCATATTTTACATAGTTCATGATTCCAAAATCTTTTCCTTAGGCATTTCCAAATTATTTTCCTTATGCATACAAATTCTCGGACATAGAGGGGATAAATGGTGTATAAGATTACAACTGAATTGGTGGAGTAACGCAATTTCAACTAGAGAAGAGACAAGGAGAAAATATGCTCATGATATAATGAAAAATATAACATGTGTTGTAGAGCACCTAGTTTTGGATTCCACAGAAATAGGTAATTCACAACTGCACACAATTGTAGAAATGGTTGCAAATAAAGGGTAACATAATGATAGATCTGCAGAAAAATATTACCACAAGAGGCGATGTAATGGGTAACGATCAACATGGAAGTGTATACCTAGCTTTGTATTTTTGATAGAATCTATAAAAAACTCAAGGCTATGGGAAGAACCACAAATTCATGGGCTTTGATATTGTTATTAGACTTATGAGAATTTATTTTTAATTGTTAATAATTTCTTCTTCGCCATTCAATTTCACCATTCATTTGAATTGTCCATCCTTTCATAAAACTTAGGTGGCTTTTATTCCTTTTCTTGATTCAAACTCTCTCTTGAACATGGTGTCCCTTTGTTCATTGAAACTCTCCTCAATACTACTCAAACCCCTTTCTTAAATATCAATTTCTATTTTTATAGGGGTAATTCATATGTAAAGGTACTTCTTTGTTAATATGCCTAGAAAAATGCACATAGTTATCCAAATAAAATCAATTATTTAAACAATCTAATTCATGTGAATATTTTGGATACATAATTGGCTTTGGATACACAATTGGCTTATAATAGATTTTTTCCTTCTGCTATGCTTTAGAGAGACCAAAATTTTTGAATTGTGATGTGAGTGGTAGAAGGACCTAATTTGGAAACTTTTTGTTAATATACGAGGATCTCTAAATATTTTTTTAAAAACAATTTTATTTTTTCATAGTTTATTTCACCATTAATCCTCTTATCATAGCATCAAACTTACAAATAAAATTACTATAAAAAATTCATACCTACAAATAAAATTATTATAAAAAAATGTTAAAGGATCAAATTTGTTACTTAAGTGATGGTTTTTTTTGGTTTGGGTGGACTACATATCATCATGTCCAATAATCACCTTGGTAGAGGTAGTGCATTGAACCTGTGACTTCACATCAAAGATTGCCTTAACCGATTTGTTGAACACATGACTTCACATCAAGGAGTGCCTTAACGAATTTGTGTAATTTTTTTTTTTTTTTTTTAAATTTGGGTGGGACTACATCATCATGTCCAATAATCACCCTGATTGAAGTGAGGAATTGAACATGTGACTTGACATCAAAGACTCTCTTAACAAAGATTCATTGTCTATCCAAGATTTTGTAGAACATGTCATGGAGGCATCATAGTTTTCATCATTAAATGTGATATAACTTATGCAACTACTAACACATCATCCTCTTTGAATCCCTGAAGCATTGACCAATATTTACAACAACTATGAACATTATTTAAAATTATTTATGTTAATGAAATATTTAAATAACTAATTAAAAAAAGCTCTTGTAATTAAAAAATTATTATAATTGATTATATCTCTTCTAAATAATATAGAGGAAAGGGATTTATGTCAACAATAATTTTAATTGTTTGCTTGAGAAAATTCGGAAAAAAAGGAGAAGATTTTTTTAATATCATTAAATTATATATATATAAGTGGGTAAGAGTGATTATTAAAAATTATGATTGAAAGTTATCTAAATATTTGACCTAATCATTGTTTATGTTAATAATTATCTGATTATTTTTTAAAATCCAAAAGCTATAGACGTGACACATCATTATTTTTGAAAGAAAAAAGCCATAAAACTGAGAAATAGTTAGCTTATTTAATTAATAAAAGCATTAAAAAAAATACTAAAATGCAAACTGGTGAATGTTAAAATGAATTGCGAACCTTCAAGCACCATGAGAGAAAATACAACTTCTTAAAATATGTGGGAAAAATAAGTAAATTTTCCATGCAAATATTACAAGAAAAGAAAAACAATCCAAAAGTTAACAGTTATGTCAAATTGTCAATATAGATTCAAGAGGTCGAACAAGGAAAACTAAGAAGACGGTTGACAAAGATATTAGTGTAATATCATGAGCAACCACTTACGGTAATTTATTGTTTATATTAGAGGACAACCGAATGCTCAGATAAATATCTACACTGCCTTGACCAAATTTAAACCTCGCTTAACTCAGGTTACTTATTCTGTGTATTTATAAATATCTACATTTCCATCGCCAAATTTAAACAAATAACGCAACAATCTGATTCTGAAATATTCATTAAATTTGCAATTTAAATACAAATAAATCAAATCTCCTAATTTAGGTTAGTGATCAATTGAAACCCAAATTCATTGACTTTCAAGGTTCAAAGTCTGATGCCAGAGTAAACAATCTTGAGGGTTCAGTTTCTTTCCTTTCCCCTGTATTTCCCAAATGAATTTTCACATTTTCATTACAATTTTCCTGGTTAATTCCATAGGGGTTATGTGCATGTTCATTTTGACCATCATCAACATTATTCGAAAGAGTCAGATCACTGATGCACTGGTTAGAAAATTAGTTCATTTTCGCTACATCCAAACCAATTTGGCCCCACTCCATTACTTTGTTGGACTTTTTCCCTTACGAATCCACCCTCTTTTTTGACAAATTCACCAAACTGGAAATTTCGGCTATTTTTCTTTAACCCATGGTTCAAAAAGTTACAACGCCTCTCACATCGAAGCACTGCTCTGCTATCAAGAAGTAAATTTCTAACTTTCTTGGAAATTTCATAGAATGAATGCAACAAGATAGATTCAATTTTATACATTATTTTTATTTCTTATATAGGAGAGTTAGTGCTAGAATTCGCTAACTGTACGATAACAGAGATTCCAATATTTAAATGGCCGGAGCCTTTTCATTTTTTTGACGGTCTCTGCAGCTAACAGTTCAAATGAACGTGTGTGCAGTGGAAGGCTGGCATAGCGTTTCTCAAGGGGACATTAATGCATCTTTCAACAGCACATTAACGCATCTCTCAACGGGCCAAATTGACTATCTGCAAAACTGGAACAGAGTGTAAGGTAAATTTATCCATTCCTTGTAAACACCGTTTGGAAATTCAAAGTGAGATTGTGCCTCTAAAACCTTATAACAGAACATTGAAATGCGCAAGGTTTTGGACAATGAATGCTAAAAAAAATCCATTTACACAGTTCTAAAAGATTATAATATGAAACTGTTTGCCCCATCTCTTCATTCCCTAAAACAAATATAGGGAACCTAGCTTTACAATAAAATTCATAATTCTCGCATACACCAAAGCAAAACAAAATAGCATGCTAATTTGCTGTACCGCCCCATCTCTTCATTCTCTAAAACAAATGCAGGGAACCTAGTTTTACAATAAAACTCATAATTCCAGAGCTTTACAATAAAACTCATAATTCTAGAGACACAGTACACTCTTCTATGGGAAGAAAATGTTGTGAGGAGTGGGGATGATGATTATAAGGAAACTCTCAACTGCTTCTCAACTCTGGCAACTGCCTCCAAGTGTTAACTGCCACAATTTGAATCTATGGCTGATCATGATTCAATCGTCTAACAAAGGATCAAATGGTACAGATTATGACAAAAAGACAGCTATGAAAGTTGTTTTCAAATAAATATGCCTTACGACGTAATTAAGGTTTTAATAAAATAAAAAATAATAATACTTTTATATATAATGATGTGAAATTTATATAAAATAAATAATATTATTAAGAACCAACATAGATCCATCTTAATTAAGGATCAAGGGATGAGAGAAATCAAAGTGACTAAGAATAAGAGGAAATATAGTGCATGATTTTTTTAAGGTTTTCATTATTGTATTTTTTTGACATCATTGATCCAAAATATAAGTTTCATATTTTACAACAAATTGAGTTCTTTTAATTTATATAGTTTATTAAACACAATAAAATGGGGTTAAATTTAAGGGAGAGTAGAGAGTGAGGGAGATAATGACAAAGATAAAGGGTAGAAAGAGAGACAAAGTGATGGGGAGAGAGAGAGAGAGAGAGAGAGAGAGAGAGAGAGAGAGAGAGAGACTAAGGGATAGAGGAGAGGAGGTAGAGAGAAAATAGAAGAGGAGAGAGATAAGGAGAGAATGGGAAGAAAGAGATATGGATACACATAAATGGATTGGAGAGAGAGAGAAGGAGAGAGGGAGGGAGACAATGACAGATTTGGAGAGAGAGAGAGAGAGAGAGAGAGAAATATGGGGGAGAGATAAATAGACATGGGAGATAAAGGGAGAAAGAGAAAGAAAGAGAGATAGAAGGGGAGAGAAATGGAGTTGGAAGGGGAGAGAGAGGGAGGACATAAGAAATAGTGGGAGAGAGGTGGAGAGAGAGAGGTGGTGACAAGGGAGTGATGGAGAGAGAGTGAGGGAGAGAGGAGAGCGGGAGAGAAGAGAGAGAGAAGAAGAAGAAGAGAGAGGGAGAGAAGGGGAAGAGGGAGAGAGATAAGGAGAAGAGAGAGGGAGATATATATAGATAAATATGGAGAAAGAGTGTGTATGTTTGCGTGGTGAGATAGAGAGAGGGAATAAGAAAGAGATACATTGAAACAAATATATATATTATATAATTTTATATAACCAACGTAGATCCATCTCAACCTCGGATCTATCAAGTGCCGAGAGGGATGACATTTCTTGAGGATCAAACCTTTCCTCAAGTTTTTCACTAAAAAAAAAGGTTTTCACCTCGATAGATTAGATCCGTCTCGATGCTTGATATATCCAAGGTTGAAATGGATCTAGGATGGTATAACTATTTAACATATCAGAAAATGATTTAACATAACATAATGTAAAATTATTTAACATAACATAACATAAAGTTATTTAGCATAACACATGCATCTCTCTCTCTCTCTCTCTCTCTCTACATCTATCTATCTATATATATATATATATATATATATATTTAACAATAAAATAAAATGTAGCATAACTATAACTATTTAACATAACATAACACACACACACACAAATATACATATAACAATTAACTAACTTCAAGTTTCAACAATTCATCATTGATAATACATTAAATTCATTATGAAAAGTGCATTTAAAGTGAGTATAAACATTTTGAATATTTTATAATTTGTAACATATTGTTTCATTATGTAGTGTGTTTTACAGAAACATTGTCTTCATGTGCTTGCTATTGGAGTATTTGGTTGACATGAAATTTTATTAGTTTTGCAAATAGGTTTATTTCATGTTTTTACATATATATATTTACATATTTATGCCCCATGACTGGAATGCATTATTTAGAAATGAGAAAAGGTTTGAAGGTGTATTTGATCACTTATTTCAATTGTGCTTACATGGAACTCAATACTTTGGCCAATAAATCATCAAAAAATGGAATCTAAAGTTTAGGAATTGATGATAGATTATTCTACTTGATTTTAAAGACGGTTTTCTTGTCAACATTCTTTCTATGTCAACATTTGTTTCTTGGATTAGTTTGTATGTATCATTTGTATTAGTTTTGTATTATATTCAATAGTTTAGTAAATTTTTTCTTGGATTAGTTTATATTTATTAAATATTAATTATATGTAATATGTAGAGCTAGGTCCTATAAGCGCAGACCATTAGAGTTTGGGGGCATCTGTTATACATGGTCGGGCTCATGATAGATCATGTAGCCCAACCAGAGTGTGAGTTCGACTTGTAGATCCTGGATCCGACACCATTCAGAGTGTCAGGCACAATTTTTCTATCTCTGTTGATGATCATATTACATATAGTGGACCATATTCACCTAGTACAAGTGCATTTTTAAATCCTCTTTAAACTTTATGTGTTTATGTCTTGAAATTGTCTTTAATTTCAAATAATCTTTAACTAATGTGTTTGAATTTAATGTATATGTTATTATGCTTCTAGTTTGTTAAATATATATGTTAAATTATTTTTATGATTTGAAAACCTCAACAGGGCGAAGTTGAGGATCACATTGCAACATCGATCCCTCCATGGGATAACGCTAAAGTTAGTATCACATTGGAGGATGTTACGACCAAACATATGTGGATTGCACGAGAGCTACGTAAAATCCATGCTATTTCACCTTCTAGGTGTAGTTTGTATTTAATGTTGGATAACATCAATAGGTTGATTGAGACATACCGGAGGTCAGGCCCACAAAGCCACCTCTTACATTCCATACAGAGGGTTAGGAGGCACAAGGTTAGAGGCCCACATACTTGGGAGGTGGTGAAAGAGGCCACCAAGAACATTTATGTTTGTGGGGAGTTTTTCAAGATCCCCTCGGATCACCATGCTAGACAAAAATGAATGATTCCACTCAGATATTTTGAGAATGTCAATGCAACCCCTTTTGTGTATGATCGATTCATTGGAGCTTGGGGCCGGTTCCCACACCATGACTAGGTTCCCATTTATTTTTACAAGCATATATATTATAGTTCATGCCACATATGAGGCCAGATCAACTGGATCTAATTATTATGGATTTGGATTTGGACGTACCTATGATCCTGATGAGGTTGTATGGACCTTGGGCATGTACCACAACCTCTAAGATTATTTCCACTACCATTTCAAGTGTGGTATTGCCGACAGATCTAGAGGAGCCATCAAAACTCGATGTTGAGACCAAGGATATCATTGCCGATAACATGTGCATGATACTGGTCAGTGCATGTGTCACATTGCATGTAGGGATTAACAGACTACCACCATTTAGTCATGATCTGCCAGTTCCTTTATATGATGATTCATTTCTCACGAGCCTACTTGTTGACCAAATTTTTTCATATGAATGTGTGTGTCATGATATCATCCATGACATTTGGAGGGTACATGACCCATGTGATATAGACCAAGTGCATATATACACAAAAAATTTGACTCTTATTGTCAAGTTATGCATAATTATTTATATTAATTTAGTTCGTATTAGATTTCATTTAAATTAATAATTTCATGATAACAAGTAGACATAGTAAAACTACATGGATGAACTTATGAGGTCATTCGAGGGGGAAGTTGATCAGCCAAGAAATCCTCCACTAGTGTATGTTTTCATGGATTATCCTCTACTTCTAGCTCATAAAACTCATGTGGAGGGGAATCACTATGTACAACCACATGGACCAACAATTGAGGTAAAAAAAAAAGTTCCTTAGATTTCAGAAATTTTTTTTCGAGTGAGGGAGAGAGGAGAGTGGGAGGGAAGATAGAGAGATAGATAGATATAGAGAGAATGCGTGTATGTTTTGGGGGTGAAATAGAGAAAGGGAATACGAAAGGGAAACACAGATACAAATATAGATATTATATAGTATTATATAACCATCCTAGATCCATCTTAACCGGCATATATCAACTGTCGAGAGGGATCCAATCTCTCGAGATGCAAACCTATTTTTTTAGTGAAAAACTTAAGGAAAGGTTTACACTTCAAGATATTTTATCCCTACTGGTGCTTGATATATTTGGGTTAATATGCATCTAGGCTGGTTATATAATACTATGTAATATATATATCTGTGCATGTGTGTGTGTGTGTCTTCCTTATTCCCTCTCTCTATCCCACCCCCCAAACATACAAACTCTCTCTCCATATCTCTCTCTCTCTCTTCCCCTCCTATCCTTCTCTCTCTCTTCCCCATGCTCTCCTCTCTCCCTCACCCTCTCTCCATCACTCCCTTTCTCTCTCTACCTTTCTCCCTCTATGTATTTATTCTTCCTTCCCTCTCTCTCCCCCTCCATCTCCATCTCTCTCTCCTTCTATCCCTTGAGTAGTATCTCTCCCTTTCTCTCCCACCTCCCTCTATCTCTCCCCCTAATCAATCTCTCTCTCTCTCTCTCTCTCTCTCGATCTCTATCACTATCTCCTACCCTCTCCCCTTCTCTCTCCCCTCCATCTCTATTCCTCCTTCTTTCTATATCTTTCCATTCTCGCCTTCTCTATCTCCCCTCCTCTTCTCGCTCTTACCTCCTTTCCTCTCTCCCTCACTCTCTCTCCATATCTCCCTTGTCACTCCTCTCTCTCTCCACCTCTCTCTTTATATCTCTATGTTTTTGTTCTTTCCTCTCTCTCTCTCCACCTCAAACTCTATCTCTCTCCCCCTATCTTCCTATTTCTCTTCCTTCCTCCCTCTCCCAACTCTCTCTATCCATCTCCCCCATCTCTCTCTCTCTCTCTCTCTCTCTCTCTCTCTCCCTCGCTCCAGCTTTTTCACTATTTCCCTCATTTCTCTCCGTCCCCCTCTCTTCCCTTCACCTGCTTAGTGTCATCCCTTGGATCCTTAGTTAATATGGATCTATGATTTTCTTACTAGTACTATATGTATTATATAAATTTCATATCTTTAAATATAAAAGTATTCTCATTTCACATCTTTAAATATACAATTATTCTCATTTTCAATTTTATTAAAACATTAATTTAATTTCTATGCTAATATTTTTTGTAGTTGTGAGGAAAAAGGGATTAGATATATATCAAAAATAATTATAACTTTTTTCCTTTCTTCAATTAGAAAAATGTTATAAAAGTAAATTGAGATAAAAAAAAATTATTGTTAAATAGTTATGGCTTTTGGGTGTCGTATTGATAAGCCATAGTATTGGCCCATGGTATTGTAACAAACCTTATTTACAAGTTAATAATATCCATGGTAAAGTGAAGGTGAATATAGATGGTTAATAATCTTGTCATATTATTATAAAATATTTTGATTGTGAAATAAGCTATCATTTTTTGGTATTTGGTATTGTTAATCCATGGTATTATCTGATTATATTGTAACAAATCCTATTCATAAGTTCATAATATGAATCACAAAGTGGGGGGTGAATATCCAAGATTAAAAATATTGTCAAATTGTTATAAAATATTTTGATTGTAAAATATCTTATAATTTTTTTGATAAGACATGGTATTAGCCCATGGTATTGTAACAAAGTCTATTTACAAGTTAATAATATCCATGGTAAAGTGGGGATGAATATCCACGATTAAGAATATTTTCTTATTGTAATAAAATATTTTTATCGTGAAATATGTTTTTTTTTTTTTTTGGCATGTGGTGTTGTAACAAAGCCTAATTTTTACAAGTTAATAATATCCACGGTAAAGTGGGGCTAAATATCCATGGTTAAGAATCTTGTGATATTGTTATAAAATATTTTGGTTGTGAAATAAGTTATGGTTTTTGGGCATGAGATATTGATAGGCCATGTTATTGGTCCATGGTATTGCAACAAAAATTATTCACGAGTTAATAACAAAATCAAAATATAACAAACTGAATTTTAATATTTTTATTACTTTAAATTTTTATTATTTATATTATTATTATTATTTTTTGGTAAATTTAGTAGTTCCTTACCATTCTCTATTTCTCAAAAATATAGATCAAGTTGCAACATATTCACAGTTAGTGGCCTCAAGCTCCCTGAAGGAAAATATAGGTCTGTTGGCCACCTTAAAGCATTAAATGTCATCCAACATTGCAATTGCAATTGTTTCATTCAACTACTCGCCGCTATGGCCTGTTTACTATTTACTAGCAAGCCTATTAAACAACATGAAAAATAAAAGCTATACACAAAAACCATATTAACTTAAAGTCAATTAAGCATCTGAAGAGTCAATTGGTGCTGGGTGTTTTGCTGAAGAGTCTGGCATATCAACCTGTTGCATTTGTTGAAGCTGTCTTTCAATTCTGCCAATATGAGCAGTGGCATGATATTGTGACACCCTTATTTCTCAGATATCTGTTTTGATTTCCTGTAGTATTGAAAGCACTTGAGGGTTACCTTCACTTGCCTGTAAGCTTTGCAGAGCTTTAGCTAGAACACATTTCATAGACCAATATGTGTGTATTGATTGATGAAAGAGGGATAAACTTCCTCTCGTACTCTCGGGATCGACAAAAAAATCCATATTTTCATCTTGGACCTTATTATCTTCTTCTTTACTATCACTTTCTCTTTCCCATCCATGAATGAAATTCCGAATCTGCGGAGAATTTCCAACTGCATAAACTTCGAAGAGATTTTCCATTATATCCTTTTTCTTCCTTCTTCCTCTCTTACTGGGTTCAACCTTATTTTGTGCAAGCTTTTTCTTTCCTTTATCCTTAGGGTGGTGCTTTGCAGACTACCCTTTCACCATTGCATTCCTCTAGTTAGAGGATTGCAAACCACTGCTTAACTAAACCTGCAAAGTTTGTGAGAGGGCCTGTACAGGGTAGCTTATTATAAACATAGAACCCAATACATTCAATGAGTTGTCCCGTCATATTGTGGATTTGCATGCAATTCATATTACAGAGACAAGTAATTATAGAAAAGTGACCTAGATCCTCATTAATTGGTGCTTATCCAAAATTTTCATTCCTACCATTCTGACAGAGAGAAATATCCAGCATGGTTTGGAAGAGAAATAAAAAGGAGTAAAGGCAAAACCTCATTCTCATTTTTCGGGCATGACGACCATAAGCATAGGAGCAGACGCCATGCAATTTGTCCTGGCGCTGCATTCTTAAAATTTCAGACAATTGAGACTTATGTTTGAAGCTATGATGATGACAAAACAAGAGACATTCAAATAGCAAACTAATACCCATAATCCTACGAGGACTGTGAAAATAGGGGTATATTTCCTACTTAGCCGAATGATGATATTTTATACCCTTCCTACAATTAGAATAATGCATAGTTTCTATACTGTCTCTACCCCTACTGTTACCAATATTTTCGCTATGCAAGGTGAAAAATACTGGGACATGAACCATAACTATAACATGCCAATAAACCAAAGGACACAACAGTTGCAGACTCGACTCGACATGACCTGTAGGTTTCCCTTGCACTCTTCCACAAGAACTGTTGCCAGAAAGAATGTTATGCCCTCGAACCAGTGTATTGCTTAACCATCACCTCTGTTGTTTCCCATGTCACTCTGACATGGTTAGTTGGCTCACTGCTAAACTCATCATGAGCCAGCATGCAGTGGTACTGTTAGGTCCCTATATCACTAGTATAGTCCCTTATTATTGTTAGTGTAAACCCCTTATTGTTATTATTGTACCCTTGGAACCCCCATTTTGTTATTATTGTGCCCTTAAATTATTATTTTTAGGTCGGATAGGATTACATTGTGGCCCACTAGGATTACATTATGGCCCCATGGACTCCTATATATAGAAAGGAGGTTTTGTGAATTGTATCATCCAAGAATTGTTCATTCATGTAATGTATTGGAGGTTTCCCCCTCGAAGTGACTTATTTCTAAGGCGTTGATATCTCTTTTCTTCTCTTTTTGGAGCTGGTTTCCCAACATTTGGTATCAGAGCTTTGGATTCTAGGGTTTCGCTGCTCCAAACAGGTCATCGTGGAATTTTCGCTATAACTTTTTCTATACAAAGTTTCAGAAGCTGAAATTTTTAGGGTGCGAAGCAAAAATCTTGAGGAAGATTTTCGAAAAATTTCAGAGCTTGGTTCACAATATTTTCGAAGATATGATCTGTGGAAGTTAGGTATTTTTTCAGGCTCCTAAACAGGTCATCGTGGAATTTGCGCTACAAATTTGTTTCTACTGAGGTTCAGAATCTGAAACTTCTATGGTGTGAAGCTGAAATCCTAAGGAAACTCGTCAAAAAATTTTAGAGCTTTTTTTGAAATATTTTTGGAGATATGATCTGTGGAAGGTAGTGCTTTTTCAGGCTCCCGAATTTCATCTAAAAAAGGTGATCGTGGGAAAATTTCAATAACTCTCTCTCTGAGGATCGGATTGAAGTGCCGTAAAAAGTGGTCACAAGTACACGAACTTTAGTTTCTTGGCTATCAATTTTAGAGGCAAAGGACAAAACAGGGACACGTGGCAAGTCGTACGAGTTCTCCATACTAAACCAGTCCATAATTAGGTCATTGTGGGAGATTGGACATAACTTTGACTTGGAGAATCCAAATCAAGTCATACCCATGGCATTAAAAAGAGAATTTAGAGGGATAATTCAATGCTGAATTTCAGATATTGAAGAGCTGCAGTCACAGAGATAATACAATTTCAATATCGAGCTCCTCAAAAGCAAGTAAAAGGTGTGTATTTTTTTGTTCCGAATTGCATAAGTCTTGTTTGAAGAATCAAGTTGAATTGATTGCAAGGGCATATTGTAGAATAGATATCAGTATTGGATTATAAAATGGCCCCAAAAATGAATTCAACACCCACTAAGCCTTTGGAAAGCTCTACTATGACTCATGAAGACGAAGAATGGCAACATGACATATCAAAATTACAAGAGCAAGTGCAACAAATTTTGCTCTCGCAAAGAGCAACAAAAAATGACATGGAAGTTTTGAAGAAAGGCATGGAATATAATATTGATGGCATGGAGGCTGGCATGGAATCTAAGATGGATGAAATGGAAGCTAAGATCGATGAGAAAATGGAAAACATGAAGAATTTTCTAAAAGCAGACATGGAAGGTTTGACAAAGTTGATACAAGAAATGTTTCCTAATGATGAAAATATAGTAGAAGAACCTCATGATGAGAACAAAATAAATGTTAATCATGATTTCATAAACTATAATGTTGGTGAGAAGAACCACCATATTCCAAATATGGATATGAGGAAGTTTGATGGAAAGGATCCTGTAACATGGATACTATAGATGGAGCAATATTTTGATCTCCATAATGTGAAAAACACACAAAAGGTACGCATTGCAACTTTACATTTAGAAAAAAATACATTTTTATGGTATCGATGGCTTTTCTCCCGTAAAAAAATTGTTACTTGGTCAATTTTTACGGAGGAAATGATAGCACATTATGAGGATACAAAGAGCAACACCTTCTTTAGCCAATTGATAAATCTCAAACAAAAGGGTTTAGTGGGGCAGGACATTGAGGACTTCCAAAAATTGAATATAAGGGTAACTGATATTCCAGAGGAACACAGGATTGATCTCTTCATAGGCACTCTAAAGGATAACATCCAACATGAAGTTCGTGTTTTGGAGCCTGATTCATTGGAGAAGGCATTCAGGTTGGCAAGAAAAGTTGAATGTAAATTTATGGCGACAAGGAAGCCTACCACTCAATTCTATAAAGAAGGAAGTGTTGCTACACCTAGATTTCCACAACCTACAAGGTTGACACCACAACAATTGGAAGAAAAAAGAGCAAAAGGGCTTTGCTACAGTTGTGATAGAAAATACACTAAAGGTCATAAGTGTGCTAAAAAGAAATTATTTTACATAGATTGTGAAGAAGAAGAAGAAAATGAACAAGAAGAGGATATACACCAGGAACCGGCCCTAGAAGAGGAAGAAATGAATCCGACCATATCATGCAACGCACTAGCAGGAATTACCACTCCTCAAACTCTCAAGATAGCAGGACAGATCAAGAAGAAAAAGGTAATAGTGTTGATTGATTCAGGTAGCACCCATAATTTTATTCATTGTAAGGTAGCCAAGGAATTAAATTGTTTCCTATACCCAGCACCAGAATGCCAAGTGATGGTTGCAAATAAAGGAGCTATAAATTGCTCTAAAAAATGCCATAATATCAAGCTAACCATGGGGGAATATGTATTGACTAGTCCAATGATTTCCATTCCTATGGGAGGTGCTGATGTTGTACTAGGAGTACAATCGTTACAATCTTTGGGGACGGTAGCTTTTAATTTTCAAGAACTTTTCTTGAAATTCTTTTCAGAAGGAAAGGAAGTCGAACTACGGGGTATTGAAGGGAAGCCAGGAAGGATAATAAGCTCTAATGGCATGACAAAGCTTCTAAAGAAAGAACAACGAGGCGTAATTGCACAATTATGCTTACTAGAAGTTCCAACATCAAAATCATCTATTTCTGCAGATCTCCAACAAGTCTTGGAAAATCATTCCAAGGTGTTTGAAACTCCCAAAGGACTCCCACCTATTCGTGATCATGATCATGCTATTCATTTGATTCCAGGAAGTGTTCCTCCAAACATCAGGCCTTATAGATATCCTTACTTCCAAAAGAGCGAAATTGAACGTATGATTGCGGAAATGTTAGAGGCGGGTATAATTCAACCTAGTCAAAGTTCTTTCTCTGCTCCTATAGTATTGGTACACAAGAAGGATGGATCATGGTGAATGTGTCCGGATTATAGGGAGCTCAATAAGCTCACCATTAAAGATAAATTTCCCATTCCTGTGATTGATGAATTATTGGATGAATTAAATGGAGCAATTTATTTTACCAAGTTGGATCTTCGTTCAGGATATCATCAAATTAGAATGAAGACTGAAGATATTCCAAAAACAACATTTCGAACTCATGAGGGTCATTATGAATTTTTGGTCATGCCTTATGGCCTTACCAATGCACCTTCTACATTTCAAGGGTTGATGAATTCCATTTTCAAACCCTTCCTTAGAAAATTTGTGCTAGTATTTTTTGATGATATACTAATCTATAGCAGGTCTTAGAAGGATCATGTTGAACATGTTGACAGGGTGCTCAAACTATTGCAGGAGAAACAATTATATGCAAATACATCCAAATGTTTCTTTGGAGTACAAGAGGTGTAATATCCGGGTCATATTGTATCTCACGAGGGTGTTAAAGTAGACCCTAAAAAAATTAAAGCCATTAAGGAATGGAAAGTCCCCACAACCATAAAGCAGTTGCGAGGATTTCTCAGGTTAATAGGGTATTATTGCAAGTTTGTTAAGAATTATGGGAGAATAGAAGCACCTCTAACAACATTATTGAAGAAAGATGCATTTTCATGGACTCCTGAAGCAACTAAGGCCTTTGAACATCTTAAAGAAAAAATGTGCCTAACGCCTGTCTTAGCTACACCAGACTTCACAAAAACCTTTATTGTGGAATGTGATGCTTGAGGAAATGGAATTGGTGTTGTTTTAATGCAAGAAGGAAGACCCATTGCTTTTGAAAGTCGTCCAATCAAAGGAAAGTATTTACAGAAACCTATTTATGAGAAGGAAATGTTAGGAATACTGCATGCACTAAAGAAATGGCGAACTTACCTAATGGGAAGACACTTCAAGGTAAAAATTGATCATGATAGTCTCAAGCACTTTTTGGAACAAAGACTATCTTCAAAAGAGAAGAAAAAATGGGTCACAAAGATGTTGGGTTATGACTTTGAAATAATCTAAAAAAAAGGAAAGCTTAATGTTGTTGCAGATGCACTCTCAAGAAAGAATGAAGAGGTTGAAGCATTGCTTTGTGCCATTTCTATTATCCAACCAGATTGGATAACTGAAGCAAGAGATGAATGGAAGAAGGACAAAGATGTATGGACACTCATTCAAAAGTTGCAGCAATATCCTAGTACATCTGATACATTTAGTTGGAGAAATGATTCCTTATGGTACAAAGATCGCTTATATCTTTGCAAGAATTCCCAACTAAAACAAAGATTCTTCTGGAATTGCACACTTCTCCTTTAGGAGGACACTCAGGATTTTTAAAAACTTACCACAGGGTGAAGAAAGAATTTTTTTGGGATGGCCTTAAATCTGATATTCAAAAGTTTGTGGCGGAATGTTTGGTTTGCCAGCAGAATAAAGTGGAGACAATTAAGACCCCGTGACTTCTACAACCTTTATCCATTCCAAGTCAACGTTGGGAGGAGATTTCAATGGATTTTATCACAGGTTTACCTAAGTCCGAAGAAAAGAATGTCATCATGGTGGTATTTGATAGACTTACCAAGTATGCACACTTTAGTGCATTATCTCATCCATTTAAAGCAAGCACAGTTGCTACTACATTTATGGAGAGAATTCAAAAGCTACATGGAAGCCCAAGGGTTATTGTGAGCGACAGAGATCCCATTTTTACTGGAAATTTTTGGAAGGATATCTTCGTTGTTTTGTATCTGATAAACAAACACAATGGGTCAAGTGTTTACCTCTCGTTGAATGGTGGTATAACACTTCCTTCCATACTGCAGCAAAAATGACCCCATTTATGGCACTTTATGGATATCATCCACCATCCATCACATCATATTTAAGGGAAAATTCGAAGGTTCAAGCAGTGGAAGATGACATCGAGCATCAAGAAGAAGTTCTCCAACTCTTAAAGGATAACCTAAATCTGGCACAAAATCGAATGAAACAATAGGCAGATCAACATCGCAACGAGAGAAGTTTTGTTGTAGGAGATTGGGTATTTTTACGGCTACAACCATACAAACAAATGTCCCTCAAGCAAGCTAAGAAGGATAATAAATTATCGCCAAAGTACTATGGTCCTTACAAGGTGTTGCAAAAGATTGGTACTATGGCATACAAATTGGAGCTTCCCGCTTCTTCGCGAGTACATCCAGTGTTCCATGTTTCATGCTTAAAGAAGGTTATAGGTGAAAATCTTCCAGTTCAAACAGTATTGCCAGAACTTGATGGGGAAGGGAAGATCATATTGGAACCTGAAGCAGTCATAGAAAAAAGAACTCGACAACTACGGAATCGATCAATTTCAGAGTATCTCATCAAGTGGAAGAACTTACCCACCGAAGATTCTACATGGGAGGATGAGAATTTTATACAGAAGCACCCGGAGCTACTCAAGCGTTGAGGACAACACTTTTTTGAAGGAGAGGGGCATGTTAGGTCCCTATATCACTACTATAGTCCCTTATTATTGTTAGTGTAACCCCCTTATTGTTATTATTGAACCCTTGTAACCCCCATTTTGTTATTATTGTGCCCTTAAATTATTATTGTTAGGTCGGCTAGGATTAAATTGTGGCCCACTAGGATTACATTATGGCCCCATGGACTCCTATATATAGAAAGGAGGTTTTGTAAATTGTATCATCCAAGAATTGTTCATTTATGTAATGTATTGGAGGTTTCCCCTTGAAGTGGCTTATTTCTATGCGTTGATATTCTCTTTTTCTTCTCTTTTTTTGGAGTTGGCTTCTGGAACATTTGCACGTTTTTGATCAGGGTTTCGCCGCTCCAAACAAGTCATCGTGGAATTTATAATTTTTCTACAAAGTTTCTGGTTGAAATTTTTTAGGTGAGAAGTAGAATCTTTGAGGAAGATTGTCTAAAAATTTCTTGTTTGGTTCACAATATTTTTCGGATATATGAATTGCAGGATGTTATTTGTGGATGTATAATAAGTTCTAAAAATAGATGGACTTCTATTTTTAGACATATTGGGCGGAATCTATTTTTAGATTGCCAGTCTAAAAATAGATATGTCGAATATTATTAGCTCTTAATAATATTTGGACTATAAACATTATCTTATTCTCTTAGAGCACTTCAGTTAAGTGCACAGATGTGGCACAGGAGCTGACAGAGGGAATTACGCTATTCCTGAGGGTTAAGTGGAGCTATTGCATGGATACTTCAGTTAGAACTCATGTGAGAGAGTTTGGTGGAGTTGACTGAGGAGTTAATGGAGTTGTGTTAAGTTTAACTAATATAAACATAGTTGAACTATTTGTATCTAATCTAACTGATTGATACATTAGTGAAGAGTGGTGTGAATTAATTATTAATTAATTCACTAATTATAAACTCATTAATCAACTAAATAATACATCAGTTAACTTCAGTGCATGGACAGTTTCAGTGGAGACCAGTGCAGAGATAGGTTAAAGAGCAAGTTAACTATCAGTTGTGACTATACTATTACATATTTGCAACAACCAGTGATTGGAGGAGCCCATGAGGATTGCGCAGTACAAGCCAGGTGGTTCAAGTTATTTAATGAGCCATCCTACAACATTGATTACACAATAGAGGCCGGTTATCAGGTGTAGAGATTGGAGCATGTGTTTTGCTAGATCTAGCTTGATTAGTGTGTAGCAATTGGAGGTTGTGCTGAGAGCTTGTGAGGAGCTTTGTAAAATTATTGTTACATGATCTCTATGACATATAAAATATAGATAGTTGGGGTTTTCAGCTTTAAGCTTTCCCATGAAATACTGTGTTCATATGTGTGATTGTTTATGGTTTTAATGTGCGCATGCAATTGATTTTATTTCCGCATGTAATGATCAATGGTAGAAGAGATTATGTATTATGCATGAAGCTAAAATAGTGTGTGATCAGGAGAATCTCAGTGAATAATATATCAGTTATTAAAATTTTCTACATGGTATCAGAGTGATATTGATCATTGGAGCAATTGCAAAACATTGAAGCGGTTGAGTTTTGTGCTGGTGGAATTCGATTTTGCAGCAGTGTTTTCTTGGTGTCGAAGTTGAGATGTCTTTCAACAGATTGTGATTGGAGTATGCCCTTGAGGGAAGCTAGAATTATATTGCATGGAAGGATAGGATGGAGGCGGTGCTGGATGACAATGGGTTGAAGGAGTTCATAGATGAAGAAATTCCAAAACCTACTTCTAGTGATGCTTCCGTACTTGACGCATGGCAAAAGAAGAAATCAAAGTGTCGAAGGATTCTATTGGAAGGTGTGAAGGATCACATAGTGTCCAGCCTTCATGGTAAGGCTTCTCCATTCTTTATGTGGAAAGCTTTGACAAATTTATTTCAAAGCAAGAGTGACCAGAGGAAGTTGGCACTCAAGGATAAACTCAGAAACATAAAAATGGAGAAAGGCGACAGTATGCCCAAGTACCTCATGAAGTTTGTCCAACGCAGGGATGAGATGGGAAGTGTGGGGGTTACTATTGATGATGAGGACTTGGTGAGCTTGGCTCTCCTTGGGTTTCCGAAGAGTTGGCATTCCTATAAGGACTCTGTCAATGTTCGGGAGAAATTTCCAAAATGGGAGCGGCTTTGGTTGGATCTTGTGCAAGAGGAGATAAGGCGAAGTACCAGGGATGGATCTTCATCAAAGAACTCTGATGAAGAGAATTGCGGTTTGGCTACCAAAAAAAATAAGGGGAAGAGAAAGAAGCATTCTTCTCAATCTGGTGCAAAAGGCAAGAAGCATGACATGTCCAAGGTGAAGTGCTTTCACTGTCACCAACACAGACATTATGCCACTATTTGTCCACAGAAGAAGAAAAATAAGCAGGCTGCTGGATCTGCAGCTGGAGAGGCCTTAGCCTCGCAGTTTGAGCTGGATTTTTTGCTGATCGCATGCTTGGTCTCAAGTGTGATGGGTTCAGTGTGGTTTCTTGACAGTGGTGCATCTTTTCACATGACAGGAGATCAATATTTGTTTATTGATCTGGATGAGAAAGATCTTGAAGTGCACATCGAGATGGGTGATGATGGTAGATACAGTGTGACCGGTATGGTTACCATTTCCTTTGAGAGGGAGTCTGGTAAACCCTTCTTATTGAAGGAAGTGATGCATGTTCTAGGATTGAAGAAGAATCTGATCTCTGTGGCAATGTTAGAAGACAAGGGATATGATGTTGTCTTTAGCAAGGGAAAGTCTTTCCTGCACAATAAGGAAACTGGTGAGACCCGGAGGATAGGGGTTCGAGTTAAGAAGCTTTATCAATTATAGGTAGATGGCTGCACAACAATGGCAGGCAAGGCAGAAGTAGTGGTGAGCCGGGATGATGGCGAGTTGTGGCACTGGAGATTAGGCGTCCTTCACCATGGAGCTTTGAAGATACTGCAGTAGATTTCTATTGGGATTCCCAAAGGTACACTTGCGCAGTCAGATCAGTGCAAGGGATGTACTTTTGGAAAATTTGTGAAAGCCACCTTTCATGAGAAGGATAGTCGCGCCACGACGATCCTTGAGAGAATTCACATAGACGTGTGTGGACCTTTATCAGTAGCTTTGACAGTAAAGCACAGGTACTATGTGATATTTGTTGATGATTTTTCTCATAAGTGCTGTTTCTTCATGCAGAAGGGCATTCCTCACGGATTGGTTTCTGGTGCTTGGTGCTGAATCAGGAGAGTGATGAAAACTCTTAGGAGCAGTCAATGGTTTGATCATCTCTTGGTGAATTCAAAAGCCTTTTAAGCAAAAGGATTGAAAGATCATATCCTCATAACCCACAACAAAATGGGGTTGCGGCGGAAACGAGAATGATTAAGGTCTTTGCATGGGCGATGTTGCATGATCAGGGCCTTCCCATACACTTGTGGGGCTGAGGCATGCAATCTTTATGAGTATATGTGTAGAGCCATTGTCCTCACAAGATACTTGGCATGAGTACACCTGAGGAGGCATTTTCTGGTAAGAAGCCTGATATTTCCCATTTGAGAATTTTTGGTTCAACTGTTTACATTCATGTGATGAAGGATTCCAGGAAGAAGCTAGAGCCAAATACAAAGGTTGGGATATTTGTGGGGTACAATGATACACCCCACAACTATCGTGTGTATTTTCCAGACAGTCGCAAGACTTTTGTGCCACGGGATATAAAATTTCATGAGGAGAAAGCCATGAAGTGTTCGCTTGAGAGGGAGCCACACTTGCATGCAGATGAGGAGCTATTAGTTCCTAAGGATGAGCTTCAAGATGTGGATCAGCCACAAGAGGAATTTCATGGAGTGGAAGAGACCACTCATGCAGCGCCAACCATCAGAGGGCGGAAGCGCACTACAGAAGCTGAGCGACTGGCTCAAGATGCAGAGAGGGTTGTAGGAGCACCTACATCACAACGTAGACAGAGACAGTCACCTGACCGGTATACTGGATACATGGCTCTTATGAGAAACTGTATCATGACAGAGACATCCTCTTTCGAGGAAGCTGTGGAGGATCCCGCATGGGTAGATGCCATGGTGGAAGAGTATGATTCGATTGTCAGAAACAGTGCATGGGAGATTGTCCCAAGGCCGGAAGGGAAATCAGTGGTGGGTTCGAGATGGATCTACAAAGTGAAGTAGGCAACTGACCGGAGTGTGGAGAAGTACAAGGCAATATTTGTTGCCTGAGGCTTCTCACATATTGAGGGGATCGATTATGAGGAGACCTTTGCACCTGTCGCAAGGTATTCTTCCATACAGATGATTCTTTCTCTCTCAGCACAGATGGGGTGGCACATTCATCAGATGGACGTGAAGACTGTGTTCCTCAACGGAGTCATTGAGGAGGAGGTGTACATAGAGCATCCCGAAGGTTTCGAGATCTTCAGCAGCGAGTCGCATGTGTGCAGGCTCAAGAGAGCACTGTATGGGTTGAAACAAGCACCTCTTGCTTGGTACACATGGATAGACAATTATTTCACTAGACTTGGATTCTCCAAGAGTGAGGCGGATCCGAATCTATACTAGATTATGGTGGAGGGTAAGTTGCTGATCATTTTACTTTATGTAGATGATTTTATTTTGACGGGTGATGATCTGTTGATACACTCATGCAAGGCTGATCTTGCAAAGGAGTTTGAGATGAAGGACTTGGGCCTCCTTCATTATTTCCTGGGATTGGAAATTTGGCAGTGCAGTGATGGACTGATTGTTTCTCAAGGAAAGTATGCCTGGGAGATACTGGAGAAGTTCAACATGCATGGCTAAAAGCCTATTGATACTCCTATTCCTAGTGGATGGAGGAAGGAGGATGCTACTTCAGCGGAGGTAGTGGATGCCACTGTTTATCGACAGTTGGTGGGGTCGCTTATGTATCTGGTCAATACATGACCCGACATATGCTATGCTGTGAACCAGCTTTCACAAGCTATGGTTAAGCCTACCAAGCTCTACTGGAAGGCAGACAAGCATGTATTGAGATATCTCAGAGGCACATCGGGATATGGATTATGGTACAAATAGTCGGATGAGGTGAAGCTGTGTGGCTTCACAGATGCAAATTGGGCAGGGAGCCCAACGGACAGAAAGAGCACATCTGGAGGGATTTTCAGTATCAGGTCGACAGTAGTTTCTTGGTACAACAGGAATCAGAGATTCGTGGCACTCAGTTCAATAGAGGCCGAGTATATGGCAGCAAGTTTGGCTGCATGCAAGGCTATATGGATGAGGAAGATCCTGGTTGGGTTTTTCGGTTCACACTTAGATCCTATTGTGATTTATTGTGATAATCAGAGTTGCATCAAAATCTCTGTTAATCCAGTATTTCATGATAGATCTAAACACATTGACATCCGGTATCATCATATCAGAGATTGTGTGCAGTGGAAGATCATGTTACTTTCATACATTCCCACGGAGGATCAGGATGCTGATATCTTGACGAAGGCGCTCACCAGGAGAAAATTCGAATACCACAGGGGCAGGATAGGGGTGGCAGATAATCCTTATCTTGTTGAGAGGGAGTGTTGAGATTGCAACAAGATGATGAGCTTAGTGGAAAGAAGTCGCCTTCACTAAGTGGGCCCGCAGGCTATTTTTGGCGCAAATTCTATTTTTAGACATATGGATCATGTTCTATGAGTTGCAGGATGCTATTTGTGGATGGTTGGTCAAGTCAGAAAAAATAGATGGACTTCTATTTTTAGACATACTGGGCGTAATCTATTTTTAGATTGCCAGTCTAAAAATAGATATGTCGAATATTATTAGCTCTTAATAATATTTGGACTCTAAACATTATCTTATTCTCTTGGAGCACTTCAGTTAAGTGCACAGATGTGGCACAGGAGCTGACAGAAGGAATTACGCTATTCCTGAGGGTTAAGTGGAGCTATTTCATGGATACTTCAGTTAGAACTCATGTGACAGAGTTTGGTGGAGTTGATTGAGGAGTTAATGGAGTTGTGTTCAGTTTAACTAATCTAAACATAGTTGAACTAGTTGTATCTAATCTAACTGATTGATACACTAGTGAAGAGTGGTGTGAATTAATTATTAATTAATTCACTAATTATAAACTCATAATAAACTAAAGAATACATCAGTTAACTTCAGTCCATGGACAGTTTCCGTGGAGACCAATGCAGAGATAGGTGAAAGAGCAGGTTAACTATTAGTTGTGACTATACTGTTGCATATTTGCAACAACTAGTGATTGGAGGAGCCCATGAGGATTTTGCAGTACAAGCCAGGTGGTTCAAGTTATTTAATGAGCCATCTTACAACATTGATTACACAATAGAGGCTGGCTATCAGGTGGCAGAGATTGGAGCATGTGTTTTGCTAGATCTAGCTTGATTAGTGTGTAGCAATTGGAGGTTGTGCTGAGAGATTGTGAGGAGCTTTGTACAATGATTTTTACATGATCTCTATGACATATAATATACAGATAGTTGGGGTTTTCAGCTTTAATATTTCCCATGAAATACTGTGTTCATATGTGTGATTGTTTATAGTTTTAATGTGCGCATGCAATTGATTTTATTTCCGCATGTAATGATAAATGGTAGAAGAGATTTTGTATTGTGCATGAAGCTAAAATAGTGTGTGATTAGGAGAATCTCGGTGAATAATATATCAGTTATTCAAATTTTCTACATTTGACATAGTGAAGGGCCATGCATACCTCTCCACTGCAAGTGATCCCAGGTGAGGATCTTAGAATGGCTTAGTAACTAGAGGAAGTGTTCCACTTTTGGCCAATGTTAGACTGACTAAATTTTCTTCCAAATTGGTACTGCTATATTATGGAGATTGTTTGCCTTGATGTAGTATCCTTCTTGGATTGTAAACATGCATCTACTTTGGTAGCCCCATATTAGTATCTATTCCCCTATTGCTGTGACTAATTTCCTAGTTTTCAGCTCCCTTTGAAGGTTATTCCATTGTATTTTCTCTGGGGCCTCTCTCCAATCTTGTTTATCCTTCCATTTTCTCTACTGTCTGTCATCTTGTTGGCTCCAATAGTGATCAATCATTCTCTTGTTTGGAAAGTTTGTAAACATAAATATTTCTCCAAGATCTAGGCGGCTAAATAATTTCTCTCTTTGTTGCCACGAATCTTCCCAAAACAACGCCGTTGTTCCTTCCCTTATTTCTGTAAACTATGCTGCCTTATAATGTATTTGTTGATAGCTTCTAAATTCCAAATATTAGACCCTTTAGGGGTGTTATCTAATTTTAATTTTCTTGCTCTTATCCTGGGCATGTCATATTTTCTCTCCAAAATATTTTTTGAGATCCTGACCTCCTTGTAGCAATCTCCACCATAATTTCACTCCCATCACCTGATTTAACACATAGGGATCTCGTAGGCCTAGATCACCTTCTGTTTTTAGTTTTATAAGTTTTTCCCATGAAAGGAGTGCCCATTTACGAGTTTCTTGGGCCCCTTGCTAGAGGAATTTATTAAATATCTACACCATACTATTGCATATTGTTTTTGGTGCTGCCCTTCTTGAGAGTTGATAAATCGATAACGCTTGAAGAATGGATTTCAACAACATTACTCGAATTGGGGCATTCAGGGCACATAATGCCTAGTTTTGTAATCGTTTCTAAAGATGATTGAGCAGGTCCTTCCATCTGGATACTCTTAGCAAAGTAGTGTTTAGTGGGAAGCCCAAATATTTCATAGGGAATACTCCAATAGTGAAGCCTAATGCCCGGGCTAGGAATCTCTGTGTTGCTTCATTTATGTTGAAGAAATAGAAATTTGTTTTATCATTGTTGACCTGAGTTCCTGAAGCTTCCATAATTTTTTTAATATATTTAATATTGACTTTGCTTCCCTCACAGAAGCTTGATAAAACAACAGGATGCCATCTACACACTACTGATGCAAGAGAATTAAATCTGGTCCCCAAAGGTTCATCCCTTTCATATGGCCTCTTGATAAATAAGTTTTGATTAAGCGACCTAGGCCTTTTGCTAATATAATAAACAGGAAAGGTGAAAGAGGGTCTCCTTGATGTAGACCTATGGATACATAGAATGAGTGGGATGGGATTCCATTCAGGATTATTGAGAAATTAGGGGATGAAATAAACATCATAAACCATTCTATCCATCTATTATCAAATCCAAAATCTTTGAGAAAAACTATCAAATAGGGCCAACTGATTCTATCGTATGCTTTAGAGAGGTCTAGCTTGATTAGCATACATTTCACCTTGAGCGTGCATAGTGGATGAATTTCTTCTTGAGTCATGACAATGCCATCCAGAATTTTTCTTCCATTCGCGAATCATGTTTTCTCCTAAGATATAAGGCTAAGGAGAAGAGGTGTTATTCTGTTTACCATTATCGTCAATAGTATCTCATAAATAACATTGCATAGAGCTATTGGTCTATATCTTGTAGGTGTATTCGGGTTGTCCTGTTTTAGAATGAGAGATATGAATGTGGCATTAAGAGCTGGGTATACATTCTTAACCCTCCTTGATTCCTCTACCAATTCCAAGATGTCATTACCCATGAAGCTCAAAGTAGCTTTAAATAATTCAGCTGTAAATCCAGCCGGACTAGGAGCCTTGTTCTTGGGGAGGTTTTTTATCACCTCTTCAACCTCCTTTATAGTAATTTTTCACATTAGGGCCAAGTTTTGATATTTGCTAACAAGTGATGGAATGTTGCTGGTTATTCTATCTACTACTGCCTGACGATTTTGATTATTTTCCATCAAGATTTCTTTGAAATGATCCACTAAATTTTTTTCCATATCTTAATGTTGTGGTATCCGATTTCCATTTTGATCTCTTAATGAAAATATTCTATTATGTTGTCTCCTTTGAATCAATGCTTTATGAAAGAAGTTTGTGTTTTTCTCTCCTTCTTTAAGCCATTGTACCCGTGATTTTTGTTTCCATAGAATTTCTTCTCGCTTCCTTCTTTCTTCCAGTTGGCTTAGGATATTTCCTTCTTCTACTGCTAGTGCCTTTGTTCTACCATTATTAATCATTTTTTGTTGTATACTCTGCATCTTTCCTTGCAGCCTTGCCTGTTCCTGTTGAATGTTTCCAAACTCTGTTTTATTCCATTTTTTTTAATTTTTGTTTTTAGTTTTTTCAAACAAAGTTGAAAGGAATGCATTCTATTTTTTCCTTGGATTGTATTATCTTCCCACCATTGTTTGGATTTGTCTAGAAAGGTGGGGTCTCATAACCAAAATACTTCAAATCTGAAAGGCCGGTTCTTTGGCCCTTATTTGATATCTATTTCTATGATGATCAGCCAATGATCAGATCCTAGCGTGGGGAGGATAGATGCTTCAATGTAGATATGTAGGCTGACTAGAGCTTTCGAGGCCATAAATCAATCCAATATAGATGCTAGCTAGTGTGTTTCCCCTCCTCTATTATTCCATGTGAAATTTTCATTCACTGTGGGTATATCTACTAACTTGAGGTCTGAAATTAAATCTTGAAATAGTTCCATCTCCGGGTCTTCTCTCCTTATTCCTCCATTTTTTTTCTGTAAGGTTTAAAATCATATTAAAGTCTCCTCTTAGCAACTAGAGTTTCTCCTGATGCATGTTACTAAGTGTCTAAATTATTTTAAAAAAATCCTCTTTCTCTTGGAATAGGAGGCCCATAAACTGCTGATATGAGTAATTGTTCTTTGGTTCATAGTTGTCTAAAGGTACCTGTTAGACATATGGATACATTGAATGGGTGGGATGGGATTCCATTCAGAAGTATTGAGAAATTATGGGATGAAATAAACATCATCAATCATTCTGTCCATCTATTATCAAATCCAAAAGCTTTGAGAACAACTATAAAATATGGCCAACTGATTCTATCGTATGCTTTAGATAGGTCTAGCTTGATTAGCATACCTTCCACCTTGAGCATGCATAGTGAATGAATTTCTTCTTGAGATGTGAAAATGCCATCTAGAATTTTCCTTCCCTTCACAAATCCTACTTGCTCTTGAGATATAAGGCTAGGGAGAAGAGGTTTAAGTCTATTTACCATTATTGTTGATAGTATCTTGTAAATAACATTGCAAAAAGCTATTGGTGTATAGCCTGCAGGTGTATTCATGTTGTCCTTTTTTGGAATGAGAGATATGAATGTGGCATTAAGAGTTGGGTATGCATTCCTAAGCCTCCTTGATTCCTCTACCAATTCCCAGATGTCATTACCCATGAATCTCCAAGTAGCTTTAAAGAATTCAGCTGTAAATCCATCCAGACTAGGAGCCTTGTTCTTGGGGAGGTATTTTACCATCTCTTCAACCTCCTCTATAGTAATTTGTCGCATCAGGGCCAAGTTTTGATATCTGCTAACAAGTGATGGAATGTTGCTGGTTATTCTATCTATTGCTGCCCGTTGATTTTGATTATTTTTCGTCAAGATTTCCTTGAAATTATTGACTAACAAATTTTCCATATCTTCATGTTGTAGTATCCGATTTCCATTTTGATATTTTAACGAAAAAATTCTATTATTTTGTCTCCTTTGAATCAATGCTTTATGAAAGAATTTTGTGTTTTTCTCTCCTTCTTTAAGCCATTGCACCCGTGATTTTTGTTTCCATAGAATTTATTCTTAATTCCTTATTTCTTCAAGTTGGCTTAGGATATTTCCTTCCTCTACTGCTAGTGCCTCTGTTCTACCATTAGTAATCATTTTTTGTTGTATACTCTATATATTTCCTTGCAGTCTTGCCTATTCCCGTTGAATGTTTCCAAACTCTATTTTATTCCATTTTTTTATTTCTGTTTTTAGTTTTTTCAAACAAAGTTGAGAGGAATTCATTCTATTTTTTTCTTGTATTTTATTAGCTTCCCACCATTTTTTGGATTTGTCCACAAAGGTGGGGTCTCGTAACCAAAATACTTCAAATCTGAAAGGTCGGTTCTTTGGCCCTTGTGTGATATCTATTTCTATGCTAATCAGCGAATGATCAGATCCTAGCGTGGGGAGGATAAATGATTCAATGTAGACATCTAGGCTGACTAGAGCTTCCGAGGCCAGAAATTGATCCAATATAGATGCTACCTGATAAATTTCCCCTTGTCTATTATTCCATGTGAACTTGTCATTCACTGTGGGTATATCTACTAACTTGAGGTCTGAATTTAAATCTCGAAATATTTCCATCTCCAGGTCTTCTTTCCTTATTCCTCCTTTTTTTTTGTTTGTAAGGTTTAAAATCATATTAAAGTCTCCTCCTAGTAACGAGAGTTTTTCCTGAGGCATGTTACTAAGTGTCTGGATGCTTTTTAAAAAATCCCCTCTTTCTCCTAGAATAAGAGGCCCATAAACTGCTAATATGAGTAATTGTTCTTTGGTTCCTAGTTGTCTAAAGATACCTCTTAGAATGTGGGGTAGGCCTATCCATCCTTCCGCTGTAATATCTGTAGGATTCTGCAGAATGGTTATGCCCCCTATCGTGCCTTGAGAATCTATAGACATCACCTCAAAGTGTAGTTTAAACGATTTGAGTATATTTTCTACTTTCTAGCTCGAAACTTTAGTTCCTTGAAGCATCATTAATTTTGGTTTCTTTTATTTTAATCTATCCTTTAGATATCGCTGTTTTCCTTTACTATTTAGGCCTCCAATATTCCAGGAGATTACTTTCATTGGTTAACTTTTGGTATTTGTTGAAATACCATTGTTAACGGTATTATCTTCCCAATGTTAACTAACATCTCGCCTACCAGCTGTATTGAATCATGCAATGTCCTTCTTCCTTTTTTCTTGCCTCCTTTTTGTTGTTGACTTGATCCTTTGGTTGGGTTGGGTTCAAGAGTACTTACTTCTTTTTGCACTTGAGCTATTAGGTAGTGTTCAAAAGTTTCTTTGTATAATTTCTTCTTATCTCTAGGAATAAATCTATCATCCAGGTTTCTCCATTCATGCAGTAACTGATTTAAAACTCCTTCTTCTGCACTTAGATCTTCTTTGTTGTTTTCTATGTCCATTGGCGCTTGTTCCGTTATACTATTATCTTCCATTTCATTTGGCTCTTGTGGTGCTTTCCTTTTAACATTTACTATTTTTTGAGCAACCATTCCTTGCCCTTACATCGGGATTTCCTCCTCTGCTTGCATAGTTTCACCTTCTTCCTGTAGGATTTCATAATGGTTTTGTGTATTCCTCTCGGTAGACATACTTTGCTGATTTGCATGTTGTTTATTGTTCCTTTTTTTTTTGTAACTATTGTGAAGCCATCGTTGCGATCCCTCTCTTGGTATGTATTCTTTGTTTTTTGGATTTTTTGTTGTTCTAGATTATTCAATGGCCAAGTTTTATAAATATGGCCATATTCATGGCATCGATGACATCTAATTGGGATATGTTCGTAATCAAGAATATGCTACCAAATCTTACCTTCATATTCCAGTTCAATGGTCTCTGGAAGTGGTTCTGAAATGTTCATATATATGCATATTTGAGCAAAATAAGTGTATCAACCTCGACGAGTTGTTTCTGCAATTTTCACAAAGCTTCCTAGCGAGTTACCAATGCCCTCAAGAAACTCTATGTCTCAAAATTCCATCGGAAGGGAAAAGAGTCGTACCCATACTGGTGCTGCTAGAAATTGTTCTTGGTCTGGATTATAACACTCTTCCCATTGCCTGAGGAAGAGTCCTGCATTATTGTAAAAATAAAGGCCTTCTTCAAATATTTCTTCTTTATCCAGGAGGTTGGTAAAAATAACAATAAAAAAACCGCGTGGACCAAATTTCAAATCAATGTGGCCTTTGGGCTGCCATTTTACCTGTATCCATTTTAATAACTCTTTTTTCTGTTGGCCAGATTCCTATGAATTTGAAAATGAGGGGGTGGTCCTTCATATAGTTCCTGTACTCGTCTAGTTTGTTAGCACGGATGACAAATCGTGGTTTTTTCGTTGTCCATGGAAAACATTGGCTTCTTGTCTTGGCTTGCCATTTTGACCCCAGCATTGGTCATGTGCTCTGTGTAGTGCCCCCTTGGGGATTTGCCTGCCTACTGCTCTGCTCCCCACTTGTGATGTTCCTGTAGGATGGGGTGGGCCCCCCTCTTGACGCTGCTGCCATACGGTCTCCAAGCATGACACTTCTTGTTCGGCTGCCTGCTACTCTGTTCTGAATTTTCTATCCCTAACGACTCTGTAATTTTATTGGAGCTCACTCCATTCAGATTAAAAATAAATTACTTTAACATTTTATTATCTATTGATCCAACATTTAAATGTTTGCACTCATCCCAATCACTTTTAACTTTTTATTTTTTATTTTTTAATCAAGCCAATATTTAGAATTGTTTACATACTTACATTACATGTACACATCTACTTTTAAGAAGAAAACATTTCAATTAACATTTTATTTGAGATGAAAATTCAAGTATTTTGTTTATGGTTGAATTATTGTAACATAGAAATCAGTGCACACGGTCAATAATTTTTTTGTTCTGACACTGAAATAAATGCACAATGTTAATCTAATTACCTTGAAATTAATGTACACCATACATCCACTTACATCAAACCAAAAATCAAGATCTACAACGAAATGAATGCATCAAATTAAAGCAATAAAATAGGATGAGAAATCAACATCTACAATAAATGAATGCATCTAATGCAAACAATAAAATAATATTATAAATCAACATATGCACTAAAATGAATGCATCTACTACAATCAATAAAATAGCATTATAAATCAACATCTACACTAACATAAATGCATCTAGTGCTAGAAATAAAATAGGATTAGGAATCAACATTTAAACTAAAATCAATGCATCTAATGTAAGAAATCAAATAGGATTAGAAATTAACATATTTAATGAAATCAATGAATCTAAATCAAAATCTACACATAAATCAATGCATCTAGTGCAAGAAGAAATCAAATAGAATTAGAAATAAACATCTACACTGAAATCAATGCATCTAATGCACGGAATTTTCTTCCCTTTCCCTCCCCCCTCAATATATATATATCTCCTTCCATCTCTCCTTATTTATATCTCTATCTCACCCCCCAAATACACATGCTCTCTCTCTTCATATATATTTATCTCGCCCTCCCTCCCTCTCTCTGTCTCTCTCTTCTTCCCTCTCTCTCCCTTCCATCTATATCTATATATCCCTCTATCTCTCCTTATTCATCTCTATATATCACCCCACAAACATATTCATTGTTTCTCCATAACTATCTATATCCCTCTCCATTTTCCTATCCTTCTCTCTCTCTCTTCCCCTTCACTCCCTCTCTCCCCCCCTTCCTCTTCTATCCATTTATCTCCCCTTCTATATATCTTCCCTCCTAATCTCCTCTCTCCCTCTCTCTTCATATCCCTCGTCACTCCCCCTATCTCTCCACCTTTATCTCTTTATGTGTTTCCTATTACCTCCCTCTCTCTCCCCCTCCAACTCCATATATCTCTCTCCTCCCTATCAAGTCCTATATCTCTTCCTCCATCTCCCTCCATTTCTCTCCCACCTTCCTCTATCTCCCCCGCTCATCAATCTCTCTCTCTTTGTCATCTAGTTATATCACTATCTCCCCCCCTCTCCCATTATCTCTCCCACTTCTCTCCATCTCTCCTTCTTTGCCTTTCTATCTCACCCCAGAACATACACACTCTCTCCCCATATCTCCCTTGTCACTACCTCTATCTATTTATCCATCTTTCTATCTCTATATATATTTGTTCTTCCCTCCCTATTTTTTCCTCCAACTCCATATCTCTCTCCCTCTCTTTCTCCTCCACTCTATCCTCCTCTCTCTCTCTCCATATTTGTTTTTTACTCTCTCTCTTACCCTTCTCTCCCTCTCTCTCCTCTCCTTCTATCTTTCTTCACTCTTCTCTCTCCCTCAATTTATATCCATATCCCCCTTGTCACTCCCTCGGTCTCCACCTCTATCACTCTAGGTGTTTATTCTTTCGTCCCATATATATTTGGAGCTAATATACATCCTAAAATATTAATATATATTATAGTATAAATTTTTTTAATATTAAATTAAAGTTAATATTATATTAATCCAAAACTAATAAATTTAATGTTAAAATATATTAATATTAATATCAAATTTCATACATTAATATTAATAATAATAGTAATATTTTAATATTAATATTAGATTTAATGAGGTTTCTACATGACATGATAATTTTTTTTAAAGTAAAATTTAGAATTTTAATAAGGTAAAAACTATAATTTTAATTTGGAATTTCAATGTGGTAAAACATTTTGTGGAAGGTAAATCTATGATCCATTCAAATTCAAGGTATATGATAAGGTATATTTTGAGAGAAAACATACATAGTTACACATTTCCCCCATACAAGGATGTAGAATGCGAATGCGCCTCTTGGCGCAATAACATACAAATTTTCTAATGTTGTTCATAACCTAGATCTAGTTGATTTTTTATTAAGCAAAATAATATCATATTAACTTGGTTAAATTATTAATGGATTAAATTTTTTATCTTTATTGATTCTAAAATCTAAATTATGGGATTATGGGATTCACATAAGGATTTGACTCATATTAAATTGGTTAAATTATTAATGGATTAAATTTTAGATCTTTATTGATTCTAAAATCTAACTAATGGGATTATGGGATTCACATAAGGATTTTAAATTTTTTTAGAGAGGCTCGATGGAGCTTAATAACTTGATCGATCCATGTTAACCATGTAATTGACTGGATCTAGGGTTTAGAAAACCATTGATGAAGCTATATGAATTTAAAATTTAAGCACTCCATTAAGTGTTTTAAGCGCTTGATCTAGATTCCGAGGTCTTAAAAACAACAATTTTAGCACCCCTTCTACAAATTTCTTTGCAACACCATTTTTTATCCTAGTTGACTAAGGGAAAATATTGTCCTTAGGTGGTGGAGTTAAAAATATTGGATTCATGAAAGAATCCCATATCCAATGGCATATGAGTTTGAAAATTTTGAATTCATATGATATTTTTCATTTAATTTCATTAAAATTAAAGAGGCTAAATAAAAATTCAATAACGTAAAATATACACCAAAAAATTTTCAAAAAATACCACTATCTTCTTTTACGAGTCCTATTCAAAAGGGTTCTCTTAGTTTTTCAATTTATTTAAATAGTTTAAAAATACCTTACGCGAACACATGTGTTTGCAAAGTTACTTCACTAACTTCGAAAAATAATAAAAAATATAATTTTTCATAAAAAATAAAAATTTAATATGGAAAAATTAGTTCTCTCCATGTATATGACGCGCGCGCGCACACACACACACACACACACACACACACACATATATTAAAAATTACACCTTTTATACTAAGTAATGCTAAGAAAACACACACATACCTATTAAGATGTGTGACAATTTGCAAGGAAAAACTTTTCATTTAATGAAAAATTGACATATTATTCGACACTAATTTTTTTTGCAAAAAATATCATTAGGAGAATAATATATTTCTCCACAAATATTCTTTATAATACGAATCAAAATTCATAATGCTTATATGGATTTTGAGTGTTTCAATTCGATAAAATAGTAAAATTTTGAAATTTCATCACCACATTTGGCCCAAAAGAGTAACCCATATTCATGTATTCACACTCTCCTAGTTCATAACATGTCTATGTATAACATATTTTACTTCTTATCTCTTGAATAATTTTATGAGGTAATATGTTCAAAACCTTGATATATTCTCATGGGTCTAGACGAAATTTAACTTTTGCACCTTTGCCAACATGCCAAACCAACTTGTAGCCCACCAAATGAAAATCCCAATTAAAAATTTCCAAATTATTTAGGCATTGTGTACTTTTATTATTACATTCCTTACCTAATCCTCTAAAAAATCAAGATACATGTACTTAGCTCTAATTACTTGTACCCATATCCCTTTTCCTTCTATTAATCTACAAACATATTTGTAGTAAGTGCATTGTAGAAGAGAAAGGGATTTTTTAGGTCCTATGCTCCATTTTATTTTGAATAAACTTAATATTTTCCATCAATCCAAAATAATTTTTTTATTCATTTGATCACCCAACGAGATAAATTTGTAGCATAGTATTTTGATGACCTCTAGTACACTTTTTTTTTCCTAGGCTAGTGATATCAATATTCTATATTTTCTTCCAATAAGAATTTTACTAGTACCAAATGACCCCCTCTTAAGCCCCATTGAAGACAATGACTTTTTATCTTCTTTTCCACTTTTGCAACCAACAATTCATAGTAATATTTTTTTTATAAAAAAATGGATCCATATGTGAGCCTAAATAATTCAATCCATGGTCAAAATCCATCAAGTAATAGATAAATAATTAAATAAAATAGAACTTATCTTTCTAAGTTATACCCCACAATGATAGGTTGGATTTTTTAATATTTATAATCATACCCATTAATTTACAAATTATATTTAAAATACCCTTCAAATTTTCAATAATCCTTCTCATTCCTTCATAGAACATCAATATATCATCGATAACAATAGGTCACTCATGTTATAGGTTTTTCTGACATTTATCCCTTTGAGATTACCATTTTCCAAATCCTCCATTATTGACCTACCCATCACTTGAGTTATTAAAAGGAAAATGAGAGTGGATAAGAGGAAAGTTTTTCTTAGACCATTTACTAGTATGAAGATATGGGATGCTTCCCCATTGATTAAGAGAGAAAATTATATGAATTATTGTTCGTCACCTAAATGGAAAATTTATGAAAGAATCCTACATGAGTAATAATAAGGTATAGACAAATTACATAATCACATGAGTTGGGAAGTCTAATTTCATTACCATTGATATTTGATTCCCAATCTTGATCAAGTGAACAATATATTATATGATACCAACTACCTCATGGGATTTTTTCCCTCTAAAATCCAAAATTATCCTTTATAAATTTATTTTGATAAAAAAAATAGTCTTACTTAAAATAACCGTTGAGATGATTTTATAGACGGAATCGCATAAGGATATTTGCCTATTTTTTTCAAAGGTTGTTGAATTATCCTCTTTAAGGATCATGTATCAACACTGTGTTATATGCTCCAACCATTTTTCTCATGGGTCTACTGGCCTCCACATCCTTCTTACTTCGTATTCCATTGAATCATAATAACCTAAAAATAATTTCATTGAAAGGTCATCTAGCCCTAGTATTTTGTCCTTTAAAAAGCTATGTAAACTTTCAGTTTTACTTCTTGTTTTTTGACCTATTTCATTATATCCTAATTTTCCTCATGATTTAAATCTAGGAAGTGAGTTTGATATCCATATTACCTTATGGAATTTGGCCTGAGATTCCTATTTGAAAAGGGTTGATAAATAATTGAATCCTTCATCTATAATGTTCCTAATATTTTTTTCCTATCTGTTGATTCCTTTGCCAATTTCCAAATTGATTTTAATTTTTCATACTATTGACATGATTATGAAAAAAATGGTATTTTTGTCATTTTCTTTAGCCATATGGGCTTAATTTTAATCCTTTTTTCTTTCTCTTTATTTAGGATGTTCCTCTTTGTTTCTTCCAAGATATTCATGTCTAGTTTTTATTCCTTGTTCAAATATCTAGAACCAACATTGTTGTAAAGTATTTCTAGAGGTACCTCCACTTATTTGAACAACCTATCACCTTTATAATTTAAATTTATCTCATTCCCGTGATATAGATACTATTTTTTTCTTATTTAAAATTATGTTAAATTATGTTGAAACTAAATATATGCAAATTTTATTAAGTGTTCATCAGGGGGTTTCCTACCATCTTTGATCTACTTTACAAAATCCATCTTTATTCATTTTAGGTTTAGTTTAAATGAACTAGTTAATTTCTCTTCTACATTTGTTATTTCCATTAATTAATGCAATTAGATTGTAGTTAGAATTGACTCTTGAGGTGACATGTTGTTTGATATGTAAGACTCAATATAGTAACCCCTTAGAGATTAAAAACTAGTGAAATCCTTTTAGAAATTATAGCATCTCCCTATTCTCTTATTCCTCCAAGTGAGTGTCAACTTTATTGGTTCAATGTCTAGTATTCCCACTTCTTCCATTTCTATAATAAGGTAAATTGAAAGATGGCCCACTTGCACTAATGGCCCCATATCTCTAATACTCATAGAAAAAAGTATAATTCACTCCACACTACAACCATCTTATTTTATGTGAAAATACATTTAAATTTTTTATCATAATACTCCACCATTTCCAAATAAGGGTCATATAAAATCAATTGAAATATCTCTTTTCCCGCTTCCAGGTAGAATAGGAATATCTTTAGACCTTTAAGAAAAGCACATGATTTAGTAAGGTTATAGGAAATTTTCTATCACCTTGTTACAGTCTTGTTGGTAGGCCAACCCACTCGTTATTTTGAAAAAATAAAAGGCCCCTCCTTAAGATTTGTACTAATTTTTTCAATTTTAATTTGATTGGATTGGTATTAAATTTATTATTGCATCTTTTCCTCTAATCATCATTTTTATCTCTATGCCAAATTCAATTTTTTTCATGATGTGTGTAATATTATATGTCACATTCTTTCAGTCATTAATTATGTATGGGTTATTTCCTTTGATTGTTATGATTAGGGAATTTATTATTGCTCCTAATAGAAATAAAATGTTTAAGTCTAAGGGATGCTACAGAATCAGAGATTCTGTAGCAACCCTATTTTATTTTTTAGAGTTGACAGGATAATTTATATAAACTATCATATTGATTGTTATGTTAATCCTTTTGTCTTTGTATTACTTCTATTTTAAAATTTTAAATGTTCAAATCAATGGTCATTGCCTAAGGTTTATACCCTATATTGGTGGTAATTCATGTTGGCCGATTAATATTCCACTGATGTTGAATTAAATATATGATTCTTAGTGATTTGTTTCATGAATTAACACTTATGAATAATACTAGTTTCGAGCATTGTGTTATGTTATCATGTCAATTTGTCAACTGATATGGAATCCAAAGTCTAAAGTGTCAACCTGTGGTGATGTCAATTGTCATATGAATTAATATCCCATTAACACCGCTCATTGCTCATATCCCTAGGCCATCATAGTCTTGAATTGAGCTAGTACTTGATATTTATTGAATTCATTACTTAGGTTTTTAAAGAGGGTTCTCCAAAAACCTTCATTTTGTCTCTTCTTATTATGTTCCTGAGGGCTATGTGACTTAAGGTTTGATGGATATTATTTAAATTTTCCCAAAAAAATTTTCACCCCTTTTATAGTATTTATTCCCCAATATGCCACCCATAGTTCAAACCGAGCTCTGTTATGCCAAGTTGGCTAGTGGAAGTTTTTTACAGTTGTTCGAGGGGCATAATAATGAAGTTGTTTAATATTTTGATGATTCTTTTAATGGGAGGAAATTCCATGTGGGTGACCTATAAATTAAAATAAACTTTGAATTTGTAGTGGTATCCATGCACCTTCATCTTGAAGGTGAATTCTGGTTTAAGAATGTTGTATTTTGAAATGTTCCATGGAGTAATCTCCTTGAGAGAAAGGACTATGAGTACCATGTCAAAGGTATTTCCATATCATATTTGAAACAAAAATTACATGATTAGTTGCATCGTATTCGTTGGCATATAACCTATGAAGGGAAGTATAGCATAATTTTTATGTATCATATTAGGAATTTTAATGGTTTTCTTAGGCCAAAATATTAACTTTCCCTATTATTTGTTGAAGAGTTTAAAGAAAATGTCACATGAATATCAAGCTGACCACAAGAACCTTGAAAGGCCCTTGTTCCACTGTAGTTTGATTTTCATGCTTGTTAAGCATCATTTGGCTCAAGTAGGTGATAAATGGGATTCTTTGCTTGCTTGAAATAGCAATGAAAACAAAGTGGCCCATGTCCCCAGGAGTAAATTGATGACCTAGGATACTATTGATCACCCTCTTCCTACTCTTAGATCCATATGAGAACTTTTTTTTCCACCCGTTTCATTTCAATTTTGTCATTTACTTGAAAGGCCTCAAATTACAAATTTTTTTCTTTTATTTATACAACTGAATATTAAAAGATCTTTTATAATTTTTATTTGATATAAAAAGGTTATGAGCCTCTGTATATATACACCTCATTTTGATGAAAAGGGGGATCCGAAAAGGAAATTTTTGTACAAGGAAATGTTGGTTAAAATTTGAGTGTGGAATACTTTTAATACAAGTTCATTGATTTGATTTCATTTGGTCATTTCATGTAATTTATTTTTAATATCTAGAAGATGATTTCACTTGCTTGATGATTTTATTCTTAAAGCAAACAAATTTTCTTACTGCATTTCTTTTTGTAAAACATTATTTCAATTTATAATTATTTCATTTGATTGTTATTCTTCTTCAATGACCTGTTTCTTAAGAAGTAGTATTGATTTAGGCATAATTTTATTTTGAACTTCTGTGAGAATTTTCCAAATACCCAAGTTAACATAAAGTGCCATTTCTTCTTTATAAATTTATAGTAATGTTGTTATTGTAGATGGTTGTCTCATTCATATCATTACTTTAGCTAGTGGTTTATTGATTGTTTTCATAAATGAAATAATTAAAGTATATGACTTGAAAAGAGATCAATTATTATTTTCCCCTTTATCTGTCTTGGCCAAGTACTAATTAGAATCTATATATCAGTTAGCCTTTGAATTTATTCTTAATGTAAAATTTAAAAGTAAACATATTTCATATGTGTTTGTCTTCCATAAAAGGAACTTGTAAATTTATAGTTACGTGTTTTGATATTATTTACATTAAGAAATAGGTTTTATTTAATTTTTAGTTTCATTTAGGAACATAATTTAATTGTATTTCGTAAATATCGTTCTCAAAGTTTCTTGAAATTTCATCTCTATTTTGAGACAATTACATTATGTTCTGGCCTACTTTATTTGTTGTAATATATTTCTATATTTTTGTATCATATCTTGATTCTCTAGCAGTAGTTATTGTATTATATTTTTTTTAATTCTATTTTCTAAATGAAATATATAAATTAGAATTTTTTAGCATATCGTATTCCATTGATAATGAATTATTAATTCTATAATGTTTATACTCATGTTATATTTAGGTTGTTTGTTTCCCATCATGTCACTTTTATAGTTAAACTGATTATTAACTTTAGTTTTATTTTAACCATAATTTAGGGTAGGATTATTTTAGATTAATATAGTTTAATTTTAGTTTATATTAGGAAAAATTTCCCTAGATTCAATCCTTCATAATAAGAAAGGATCCAAGGCCAGCAAAGCCTATAAACCCATCGAGGATAGCTATACCAAACAACTTGGTCTATTAAAGAGCCTCCATATACGTTATTCGTTCCTTGTTGACTTAGGTGTACAACATACACATCAATAAAATGAAACTACAAGGAGGATCCATTTGATTGTAAAGGCAGTCACAAACACTAAAAAATTAGGTCACCTATTGTCACCCGAAGTCACACCGACCCTCCCCTTGCTAAAAATTTAGCTAGCTCTAAGCCACAATCCAAACAAACCAATAGTGATCCTGCTACTCTAGCTCGACCATATACACAATTTGAAATAGACGAGGTTCTTCAATAATATTGAGAGCTTATTTCTTCAACTCAAGAGAGATATGAAAGAAATTCTACCCTTCAAAGAATATTATCTGAACACATGGTCACTCCTCTCGACCTTAACTTACAAGAACCCATGGTACTAGATACACACAAAGACATACCTCAGACTACCATTATAGTAAATTATATGTTGCACGATATTATTACTGGTATAATTATTAATCTTAACTAGTCTACATTTGAGATATTCACTAGTGAGTTGCATATAGAAATATTCTATCCACAATTTTATTTACCTATTCAAGAATTTTGTTATTGGAAAAATATCACTTTCATAATCCAACCCAAAAAAATTTACTATCTGTTGTAGTATTACAAAAACTCCCCATTATCCAAGAAAAATAGATTAGAAAGGATAATAGGGACCCAGATTAATATTTATTTTTAGAAATAAAACCTAAATATAGGATTTTCTTAGATTAAGTTTTAGTTTTTCTTTAAAAATAATAAAATCACCTAAAAAACACATAAAATAACCCACAAAGAAAAAAGCATAAAAGTGGGAAGAAAACATAAGTGAAATTGTGAATAGCGAATTGTCAAAGTACGAATAACAAATTGATAATATGCGAATCTCCGAAATACGAAGTAGCGAAACCTGTCACATAACAGATGTCGATATCGCATTCCATCATCTAACATACCCCGATATCTCATCTAGTGTAAAATCATCGTGTTATCTCAATATCACATTTCACATTTCACATATTTCTTTGAAGCGCTAAAACTTGCCAACTACCAAAATCGTCGATCAACAGATCCAATTGTGATGACATCTGTCAAAATCATACGAACCCATGCTTATGATTTTAATGTTATTTTAAGTGTTTTGTAATATCGAGGTTTGCAATCGATTTGCAATTATTTCATATTTAATACCAAGGATTTCCCATTATGCATTAGTTAAGTTGATAAGACAATTAATAACATTCAAAGTGATTTCAGATTATCCTCTATGGTTTTCTTTTCAACAAGTTAATTCCAAAAAAATGGGCATAAAAGGATTTCAAGACCGATTAAAGTGAGAAGTAAATCTACCACCCCATCACTGTTTGTCATACAACAAGAGGAAAACAATGAAATGGATCCCCTAATCTTGGATACTACATGCAACCCAAAGATTGGTTCTTAAAGTTGGGAAGGGATCTATCAATTGTTCAATAATGCGAAATCGCAAGTAATTCTGGACAGAAAATATGTGGCCGAATATACTTTATCCAATTATGAAAAATCATGGATGGATACTGCTAATTATTTTCTTCACAGAATTGTTGCTCACCCTAAAATGATGCCATATAATGATTTAGTGAAATTGGTGTTGGATAATGTAGTTATTAGAGATAGGAAATTTGTTACTAGAAGCAGAATTCTCATTGGCTCTCTCAGGCCATCATATTTGAAGAATATGTATAAATTTCCAGAACCCCAGAAAATGTATGACGCCCAATTTGTTCAAGATTTCATGCAGGAGAATGATCATCCCGTGACTGTAATTAAATAATGGAGAAATTATCTTAACCGACATAAGTGCGAGAACCAGGGTATGTATTCAGTTGTCTCTATTAAAATCCCATTCTCTCAGATAGCTGTAATGATGTGTCATCTCTTTGGATCTGTAAAGACGACCAAGTTTACAGAGAATTGGACACCCTTGATAGAAGCAACCTATGACGGCTATATTCTAGATTGGGATACTATTCTTTCTGATAATTTAATAATATTTATCAGAACCTATAGAGAAAATAAAAATTCCCCACCGAATGCAGTCCCTCCTTTTTATATGAGTTCTTATATCTTAGATGGAGTATATTTTTCCTTTGAATTTTCGTCATTAGGATGGAAATGGACCAGAGAAGTTGAAACCCCCATCTACGCACAGTTATATTTCTTGTGGTAATCAAAATATCACTTTCATATGTTCAGAATACGCAATGAAATAATTCTCCTTGTCTTCCAAGTCATTTTTGAAAGAAAAATCCCTAAAGTCACCCCTGAAGCCAATAAAAGTCTTAATTCTGTAAGTAGGTGGTGTTGTGTAAAATAATTTGGATTATATTACTAATAAAAATTATCAATCCAATATCCATAGGACTTGTGAGACATATGTACACAATATATGCTAGGGACCATTTTATGAAAACTAAGAACTAATCTAATCAAACCATTCCTACATTAACCTGAAAATCTATTCTATATTCAGGGATTAAAATTTAATCTAATTTCATAATTGAATTCTAATCTATGATTGCTATATTTAAATCAAAGACAAGTAAAAAGTGTTGTTGTATATCTTTATGCCTAAATCCAACCCAATTGGAAAATGAAAAGGTCACCTTCTTTAGAAAATTTAGCGAGCACAAGATTACATAGCTAATTGGAAATTTAATCTAAGAAAGCATTCATGAAATTAAGGAAACTATGACTGGTGTATGACCGAATACCCAAATACAATCCCATTGGAAAATGGAAGAGCCACCTTCTTGTGACAATTGAGCATAAGATTACACATTCAATTGGAAATTTAATCTAAGAAAGCATGTAAAAGTATGTAAAAGGAAACTAAGATTGATGTATGATCAAATAATACAAATACAATCCAATTGGAAAATGGAAGAGCCACCTTCTTGGAATGATTGATTATAATATTACACAGTCAAGTAAATATACAATCAACCGATTGAACACACTTGCATGAATTAAACTTTCATGAATGGAAAATATAAACTATCAAACTTTCAATGAAATGAAAACAACATAAAAATGAAATGACATACTTGAATGAAATCAAAGAAAAATTACAAAATAAAATATAATCTACCTTACATTCTAATATACTCCATGATATCTCCTACTTCACATCTCCATCCATGCTTGGAACCTCAAAGCTTTATTCAAGTTCTCCAAAAATACAAAGTACAAAATAAGATGACATATTGAATTGACAAAATTCCATCAACGAAGCTTAAGTTACAAATAAAGGAGAGAGATCTCCTATTTATACAAATTCCTTAGCAACCTCATCATTAATGAGGATCCTTCTTCCTCTCCTTTGACCCATAATATTATCAACCAATTATCTAACCATAGGCCACATATCCCTCCTACAAATCTCCTTCATCTCATGAAGACAATTTCGAATTTGATCTTTGGGAGCCACATAAGAGGACCTTGGAAGCTTCCAATGAACCTACACATGTCACAAAACTCTTTCCACTTTTAAGGTATAAGTATATGCATATTATTTCCTAACTTTTGATCACAAATTCACTTAAAAATACTAGAACTTAATAATGTTTGGAAAACACAAGGGTAACCCAAATAATGATGAAAGTGAGATGAATGTAGTGACATGGTAGTGACATGGAGGTGAAATGGAGACGATATAATGGACATGATGGTGAAAGTGGATGTCTTTTTAAGGATAATTTTGAGACCTAACATACCCCCTAATTGAAGTTGTTGCATGTCCTCATGCAACCTATTACATTGAATCATTTGATCTTTGAATTTTCTTGCTTTTGAATGAGCTTGGAATTTGATAACTTCATTGTTTTTTTTTTTGCAAAGTTTTCTTTGAAATAAATTGGATTGCAACATTCATCTTTATGTTTGGTTCTTGTGTGAAAACCAAAATTTGATTTTTTTATGGTTGGTTCTTGTGTGACAACCAAAATTGATGAGTATTGCTTCTTGTGTAACGATATTTTGTTTATCCTTTGTTGCATCCAAATATCTTGAAAAAATTGATAATTTTGCCATCTAATAAGCTCATCAATTTGATCATTTGAAATACATATAACATTTTTGAATCTTAATGCAATAGTAGTTTTATATTGGTGATATGAAAGTGATGTGGTATAAGATGTAAATATATGGAGTGATATCCCTTCCCCCCAACTGATGGTTTTTGCAATTTTATGAAGTGAGAAAAGGAATTTCACAAAAATTATAACTTTAGAATTTTAAGCAATTACATGATAAAAAGTTAGAAAAGAACATACCCTCACTTACCTATGAAATGGATAAGATGTGCATATGTAGTTGCTACAAAAATATGATCTAGTGCTTCTTCAATTGGCCGTGAAAATGGTGTATGAAGTTGTGAAAGTGAGTCTTTACTCTTGTTACTAAATTTGCTGAATCTTCTACATCTACTACATCTGCTACATCTGATACAAATGCCGAATAATGATGGATCTAATAGTCTTCATGTCATTATCACATTGGCACAATTCTTATCTATGTGAATAATCTGCTGATGTGGAACATACAAAGAAATTGTTGAATTAGTGGCCATTAATGTATGCCACTAATCAACACGATACCTCTCACCATTGATGAAAATGAAAGTCAATATGCCTAAGCACATCTTGCTAGGTACAAATAAATTTTCTGATGTCAAGTCACCTAAAAGATACGTCAAACAAGGGACATTAATGTATTCCCATTGTTTGTCAGCAAGAGAACTTTCCATTAAGGCATGCAAGCCTCAGGTTACTTTTGAAAATATTTTTAAAACTAAAAAAGGACTATAGATATACATTTTTCTTTGAAGCAGGATTTATTTGGGAAAGGAAAATGAACATGAAATAGAGTTAATCATCATGTAAGTGAGCTGATTGATTTTATTAATTAGTTAGGGATGGATGGAAGTGAATGAATGCGAATGGATAATGAAAATGAATGAAGAATGAGTGTGAATTGAAAATATGAAGGTGAATGAAGTACATAGGTGTAATGGGAGATGATGGCATCTGAAATGTTTGCAAGTGTTGGATCTGATCTGCATCAACATGTGCTCATGCATTGATATTTCTTCTTTGTTGCTGATCATTTTCTTGTATGATAAATGTGGTCTCTAAGAGAGACATTGTTCGCTTGTAGTCATTTGTCCTTCCTCGTGGAACCTGAAAAAAGAAAGGAAAAAAAAAAAGAAAAAGAAAAAGAAAAAGAAAAGAAAAAAAAAAAAAGAAAAAGAAAAAGAAAAGAAAAAAAAAAAGAAGAAAAAGAAAAAAAAGAAGAAAACTAGTACTTCTTCTACAATGGAATGTAAGATTATCAAAAGAGAGAGGTGATCAATCTCTCTAGTTATGAAATTTACACAAAAAACTATGAATTGGTATTAATAAAACAAGTTCACGAAGAAAAACCAAAAGGATTTATACCTGTGTTGAAATTAGTGCCTCAAGTTACTTGTTTTCTCTTTTCAGCAACTTCTTCATTCTTTACTATTTCAAACTCTAATTATAGGTTTCTCATTGTGTATATCTTGTTGATATATTTCCAATGACGCTTGAATTGTCGAAATTCGATGTCGGATGAGAAAGTTAGGCTGATTTGAAATTTGGATGAAATAGTGAAGTTTCTGAGCTGCAGAATTGCACAATTTCTGTAGCTAAGAATCTTGAACAAAAATTTAAGTATACACAATGATGAATTTTTCATGTTGAATCCAATATTTGAATTAATCAGTACCTCCTCCAGGAAAACGAGCAAATACCCTATTTATTTCATTGATGTAAAATTTTTATTTTTATTTTAAATTTTTATTATTATTATTATTTATTTATATATATTATTATTTTTTTAAAAATCATTTTATGGAAAAAACATACGAACACACATAATTAATGTGAGTGGACTTTCCAACATACCTATGGAGAGAACCAACGATAGCCCATGCACAGTATTCAATGCAAAACCAATTAACAGACACCAGGTTTATGTTGAAATGTATATGGCATGATTCACAGTTTAACAAACTGTTCAATGAAGCCCTTAAAAATAGAAAATTATACCATACATACCAAATGCATAAATTCTAAGATCCATGGAATATCATAAACAATATTTTTAGTAGCCTTTATTTCAACGAAAAGAGAAATGCACATCACACCATAATTCAGCACAACATGGTCTTCAACTCAAGTTCGACTAATCACACTTTTCCTAGAATCACAGGGTCAAAGAAATCTGGAATCCTCTTTTGCAGCACTGCATTCTCACAACTGTTGGTAGATCAACAATTCGATTGGATGAATCACTATTAATTAGTCTTAGATGCAGATCTACCTCCTACAGATCAGATAACCAGATCATGGCCGAAATTCCTCAACTGATTACCAGCAATTAAATTAAAAAAAAAAAAACCTATTTTTCTTCTTCACTCAATCTACAAAATGGAGCTAAAAGGATCCGTAAAAATCTCCCAAATGGTTAAAAATAAGAGGAAACCATTTCTAAGTTACTTAATTCACCCCGTTACGGAAAAAACCCATGTATTAGTTTTTTCCAATTCGCCTTGGTTTGCTCATAAATGCATTTCAAAAATTATTTTTTTTAATAGCTACGCATATCCTAGCTTCTCCTCTGGCAATGAAATTAATTTCTAGTGGAACATGTTAAAAAATTTCCACATGCATCGAATTCATGAGTGCCATTGAAGCATTTGATTTCAATTCAAACTCCTATGCTGGAAAAAAAGTTTATTTGTACAACGAATTTGTCCAACGATTCTACAAATTCTATTCATACAATCTTAATTTTGTGCATAGGTGTAAAATTTGGCTAAAAAAATCTCTCGCTCTGTTGGCTCAGTGCTGCAATTTCGATGGGGTTTTAGCTATTTGAAAATTGCATGGTTAATAATATGAGTTTTTCATACTTCTCTCATAGTAATAGCAATTGCCACCTTTGGGCAAGAATCTTTTAATACAAATCAGTGTTTTCACGTCAAAATTTTGGATTTAATTTAAATATATACTCAGGCAGTCTTCATTGGATGATAGTCATCTGCAACTACATCCAAGAACCTTCATCCCACAAAACAAGCATACCTGAATTGAAATCAAATAAAGAGAAAAAAATGCGATGATTTGTGACATTCTTGTATTGACATAGTTTCGAATGCAAGACATTTCATCTCCTTCAGCATTTCCTCTTCCTCCTATTTCACAAATGGAAATTTTTTTTCTTTTATCAATTTTGTCTTTTTATAGTTTGAATTTTAATGCAGTCAGAAATTTGATGGAATTGTGAAGGCAGCATTCAGGTGGCTCTGGACATTTCTTTGGTAGTGGTGGTCCAAAAGCCGAATCTTCTCAGCAATTAAAACCATGTTCAAGACAAATAATTCACCATTACTCACTGTTTTGTTTTATTATATATATGTTGTATTAGAGGTTTCAACCTATGTTTTATCCATGAGATTTCATTTTTTGTTCTATATATATTTTTATGTGTTTTTATTTTTCCTTATTATTATTATTTTTAAATGTTTTGTTTTGTTATTTTTAAATTTTTTTTTTTTTAAAGAAAAAAAATGAATTTGACAAGTTTTTTTTGTTGTTGTATTTTTTTTATTAAACGTTTATTGATAAGTCAAATAAAATTAAATCAAATGATGAAAACATAATTTAGCTGCAGAATTGCATTCTGTAGCTAAATTATATATATATATATATATATATATATATATATATATATATATATATATATATATATATATATATACTAACATAAAAATTCTTTTTCTGATCCTCCAGATGAAGCAAAGCACAGGAGGAGAGCATACTCAAGAATTTATTAATCGATGTTACACCAATTTTTGGTCATCAAACCTGTTACTATTAGATGGAATAAAGTACACCATGTGAGACCAATTTTACCATAGTAAAATGGCTTTCACTATGAAAAATAACTTAGTAATCCATAATTTATTAAGTTGTTTTTGGTTTAAACAGGAAACCCCATGAGGAATAATTGAATAAATCCTTATTTGTTTGATTTTTCTCAAGGGATAATTAATTAAACCAATGTTTAATTAATATCCCTGGTGATATTTAGCCCAAAATAGGAAAATTAGTTAGATTAATCAGTATTTATCTTATTATTTTCTAGGAATAATTATTTAAAATATTATTTAAATAATATTCCTTGTTAAATTTGACTAAATAATTTATAAAGAATTGAATAAATCACTATTTATTTAATTATTACTCAACCACATTCTTAAAATAATAAATAAATAATTTATTTATTTATTATTTATAAATAAAGGGATTTGACCAAATGCAATTATTTTTCCTCCAACAAAAATAATAAAATATTCCATAAAAGTTGGATCTAGATTTGGTTAATAATATTTTAATTATGCACCAATATCTAGACTAACACAATATTTTGTTATAAATAGAAGATTTTTTCCATTCATTCACTACCTTTTGTTGCCTAAAGATCACTCTGGATCTATACTTTTGGTCTGGCTTTGATCCTCCACCATTGCCGTATTTTCCTACTTTTTGCTTGTGAGCTCCCTTTAAGTTTGATTTTTGTTTGGGTTTTTTGCACCATCAAGAGAGAGAGATATTAGATCTAAAGCGTCGATGACATACAAGGACCCATCCCATTGAGGGGGACCGGTAACATCTTTCTATGTTTCCTTCTCTTGAAGCCTCGAAAATCGCTGCTTCAAACATTGGGGGAAAACCACTCGGTCGGGACCGTAGGACATCTCCTTTTCCATTTGGTGTGGTGGCTCCGACTGGATTTATAGGACCAGTTTCCTAATAACTAATGGGTTGGTGATGGAATGATTGTATGAGTGGATAATGAAACTAAATGACTGAAATAATCTATCTAATTTAATCTATAACTTATAAATAATTCTAAAAAACTAACTCGGGTGTCAAATATGAATACAACTTTAAGATTGTTTCAATCAAATCAATAACCATGAAAATATATTATAATTTAATTGAAATATGCAGTATCAAATAATGATAACTCTGTTTAAGAATTTAAACAGAGTTATAATAACACATTGTATTCATCATTTTATATATCATTTTCACATATTGTGAGAGATGAATATTTATATACACTCAGAAATGATATGTATAAAGAAATATTTGTAAAGAAAGTATATATAAATGATAGCAAATTCAAAGAGAATATCTCAAAACATAAGAAAAATAACAGTAAATTGATAGAAATACCAGATTCATTTTGATACTTTTCCTGATGCAATTCAATATCCAGAACCAGTGCTTCAATGTAAAACAAACTCCAAGGTACAGAAATGAAATTCTTAGAGATGATTTTCCATAAACCACAGGATGTGATCCTTTATAAAAATAAAGTAGTTAATGGAGTTCAAAAATGTAACATCCAAGCCAAAATATTACAAATTCAGGACCCTTTCTCAAATGCACGGAAGGGGTTTAAATAGGAAATTAACAAAACAAAATAACTAAAACTATTGCTACAATCTATCATCAGAAATCTAGAAATAGACTTGCGTTATTAAAATGAAATAGATTCATTGATTTTATGTTGCATTCAATGTGCCGAGGTGGCAAATTTTGAGCATATCTTTGACCTTTGCTGGATGACTTAGCCTCGAATGTAGTTGACGAGTATACATGGCATCATAAAACTCTGGAATGATGCAACTAATGGAATTGGAAAGGAATTTAATTGCCATTTGCTGACTGTTTGGCTTGATTAGATATGTCCACATGATATCCCATGAAATTCCTTGAAGTTTTCTGATTTGCTAATTCTTATTGACTAATTCTTGCTTCCACTTAGAATTAGTTTCTTTTACCTTTGGTAATTTACCTGGGATACAATCTGAAATTAAATTGGTGGCATATAAGCTATCATTAACCAACTGTGTTATATTATTCATCATAGTTCTGGCTCTTGATGCAACTCTTTCTCCTTTTATCAATTGATTTTCCCATTCAGCAAACAAAATTTCTTTGTGTCTTTCCTCAATCTTAGAAAGGTTTGCATTCCTTCCTTGCTCTAACTCTTGCCATGAAAGAAATTCAGAGATTTTCTAATCTAAATCATCAAATTCGAGCCTGAGGCTAACTCCTTCATCTATTAAAGATGATGTTATTTCACACAAGGGCTCGGCTTGTGCCATCTTTTGACAGAGTTCATTCATCTGCTAAGATAGTAGTTTAATTATTTCAAGAGCTTCAGTTTTAAATTGATCCAATTTAGGATATCCCTAAATTTGTCCAATCTTGCTTGGAATATTTTTTCTGTCTCAACCTTAGCAGTTTTATCATTTTGCAGTAGGGTTTGTAATTTTTCCACCTCTTGAGTTAACTGTTTTTGCTTATTCAAGGCTTGTTGATCAAGCTTTTTCTTCTCAATGCCAAGTTTCTCTTCCAATTGTTTAGATATGAGCTCTTCATATTGCAACTGTTGTTCCAACTTCATAATCTTTTGTTGATTTTCTGTTGCTTGTTCCTCCAACATAGCTATCTGTACGTCCTTTTGTTTGATCATTTGGGTGACTTCATAAGCTTTGTCTATAGTGGCTGCACTATAGGCGCTTGGATATTGTGACAATTTGGTGAGATCCTCTGAAGGATTCACCTCAGTATTTTTCCAAACAATGTTCATAAATTCAACTTGTGAGGTTGAAAGTGATTCTTGATCTGTTCTTCTTCTCTTCCTCTGTTTCCTGACAACAGCTCTATGCTTAGGACTATAAAATATATCTAGAGGAGGAATTTCTTCTACTTTCAACACAATTTCTTCTGTAGGATGCTCAGGAATGATTTCCATATCTTGATCTTTCAGAATTTCAACTTGAGGATTATTTTGTAATCCTATTTGTGGAGCAAATTTCTCATATTGACTTAGAAAATGGGAAGAAACGATAGCTTTAGTAGAATCCACCACTTTCTCAGTGGTATTTTCTCTTTCAAGTTGATTATCTAGCTTATTACCAATACTTTCTTTTTTTGTCTGAACATTAGCCTTGCTGCCTGTGTTTTCTTTCTGAGTCTGCACATTGGTCTAAATTCCTGTGTTTTTCTTTTCTGTCTAAACTGTAGTTCCTTTCTCAATATGTATATCAGCTTTACTACCAGTATTCTCCTTTTTCAAATCAATTTTTCCACTTTTGATTACTTTTTCAGTCTGTACATTTCCCTTGCTGGTAGATGCTTCCTTTTTTGCTTTGTCAGTTGCGTCTTCTTTTTCCTTCTACTACGTTTCTATATTTTCAAACTCTTGCAAATGGATTCTTAATTGGTCAAGAGGAGCTCTCAGCAATCTCTGACTTCTAAACAACATGAATTTATTCATATCCTCAGTCTGAAACTTGGATTTAGCTATGTTATAAATTTGGGAAAATGTATCAACAGAAACAAATAAATCATCAAACTGGTCGGGTTCATGCTCAAACCAAGCGATTGAAACTGAAGTTGTGAAATAAAATGCTACCTTTTTCGGATCATACTTCCTTCCTGGGACTGTTGAGAGCTTAAGATCCCTTATTTTAATGACTTCCTTCTCAGCATGTCTGAAGTAATTAAGAGTATAATTTCCACAATGAAAGGGAAAAGTAGGCCACATCAATTTCTTATTATTCTTTAGACACCTTGACATACCTTCTACTGTTAACGGGTAAGAAATTTCCCGTGCTAACAGTTTGTCAGGAACATACAGAGGTAAAATATGGGGCTCCATAATGCTCCCAAAAACTCTGACATAGGTAAATTTCTCTTCTCCAAACCAGTCACCAATCTAGGATATATTAGACTTTACCTTTTTAGAAAGCCAAGGAGGAAATTGGTCAAAAATGGTTTGATAGACAGGAATCAGAAAACTGTGACAAATTCTATATACATGATTTTTAAGATGAACCTTCCTTAAGAGCTTATGCTAAATATGTATAGGAACAGGATCTTGGGGGGTCCATTTCCAACCTAAAATGGGAAATTCAGAATTGAAACATAGGGCATCTAAAATGTATGCACAGAAGTAAAATGGGGTTGTATTTCCTGTATCTTTATCCTTTCTATAGTCTAGGATTCTATTGGCTATCTTGTCTGAAAGGATAACTGACCAGTCTATTATTTCAGAATTCACAGCGGAATGGATTAAGGGTACCATTTGGATTGAAAATATTGCAGAATTATTGTTTTCGAAAATCCTACACATCATCGCGGCAGCATAACAATATGGGGGCGAAAGAGACTCTACATAATACATACCTGATGATTCAGTTTTATGTTTCTCTGGAGCTCTTCTCCATTCTCTGATTGGTCCGACTGAGTCTCATTACTTGCAGAAAAATCCTTAATGAAGGCTTTGTTGTAGAATTTCTGAGGGTCTGGAAGATGGTACATTGCCTTTATTTCCTCTGCTCTGAAAGACCCAAATATTTTTCCCGCAGCTGAAACAAATGTCTTGTTTTTTATGGTGACATTATCTATCACCCACCGAATTACATCATAGTAGGGGAAAATCTTTGCTCGAGCTGCAATTATATGAAGGAATGAATTTGCAAGCGCTTTAAGAGGAGTCTCAGAATTAGAATCTGAGTCTTCTTCATCAGGAACTGTCACCTTCACCTCAGTGACTTTAGGTTTTTATTTTTCAATCAAGTTATATACATCTTCCAAAGAGATTTTTCCAAGACACTGGCATGATGTGTCTGTAACCAGCTTAATTTTCGCTGGGTTTTCTTTTGGTACCACGGTAATAGCAGGGAACTTTGTAGTGGCAATGACCTTTGATTTCTTATATCTCTTAGACATTTTTTCGTCTGGTAATGTTTCACTTCCTCGGCGAATGAAAGGATTGGGTATTCTATGGTTCTGCAAAGGAGAAAAACTTTCAGACGCAGTAAAAATGCAATAAGGAGACAGCTATATGAAAAGATGTATTCGTTGATTTTAATTTATCAACTTTGTGTTTAAACTTAAATTCCCTCTATGAGAGTCACACTCACACATTCAAAAAAGAATCAATCACCATCATTGATTTGATTTCCTATTTAATAATAAAAGTAGAATCAGAGATCGACGATTTTGAAATGAGAATATAAACTTTCCTGTCGAATTTTGCGACTGCGATGAAAAAATAATATATGCACAGTGTAAAATAATGATAAAATAGAGACTAAGTATCCATTGCATCGAGAGTTTTCAAAAGGGACCACAAATAACGTTTCATGATCTCCGGTTATCTGCGATTGCGATGATGGTATATTGCATCATCTCTTTCCAAAGGAAATAAGTTGCAAATGATATTTTCCAATTTACAATTGCGATTACTATGGGGTCCATCGCATCTGGATTTTGTAATATGAGTGAATATGATGTTTGTTCCTCCGAAATGCGATTGTGATAAATCGCATCACATCGGAGTTTGAAATTGACCAAATGAAGAGTTTGCCTTTTTGTTTTGCGATTTGCGATTTGCGATAGGGTCCATCACATCGGAGTTTATAAAACAAGTCCTTGTAACATTTCTTCTCCGGAATGCGACTTGCGATTGCGATTACTTTATCACATCGTACTTTGTTTAATATGAATACTTTTGTGATAAAATAATTTATGTTTCATCGAATCGGAAATTTTCAATGTTGCATTTGTTTATATTCATTTGTGATTTTCGATATGCGATATATGCTTCTCTAATCAATGAAATTTTTATTGTTTTATTCAAAATGATCGGATTTCCTCTAAGTCTTTTATTCTTATTTTAAAAAGAAAGGGGACCTATTTCTAAATGAAATTTATTCTAAAATTTTGAAATGGGGAGGGTTGTTGTACAGTACAACAATTGGCGATTCACTGGAAGAAACAGTTATCTCTGAAAAATAAAATGAATACTATATTTTTAGTAAGTAAAATGTTTAAAAGATAATGAAAACTATCTTAGAGAAATTTTAAATAAAATCTAACTCCGAAAAAGAATAAAAAATCATTTACAATTTATTTCTAATTCCTCAAAACTAAAAACATTTTTTGGTTTTCTTAAGCCTTGATTGGTTGATAATAATGAAGTAGAGGGTTCCTCCAATTTTAGCTTTGTGTTTTACTCTATTGTCATAGGCATTGCCTCTGCTACCTGTAAACGTTCATAGTCTCGACAGGGTTACCTTTTAACCATTAACCATTCATTGTCCCATCCAACTAATATTATAATTCTTTAAAAGATAAATTCATAAGACATTGTATCTTATGTTTTTCTTTTTATTTTAATTTAAAAGCCATTGTTCTGGTTTGGTAGCCAGTTCATAACAATGTCATTCACTAGTTGTAATCAAACTGAACAAGCTGGCTCGTGATGAGACCCCTTGTCTTATAATTATAAGCCATTACCCTGTTTTGGTATGCAGTGTTGGTAATGTCAATTTTATTACTTCTTATGATCATGGTAAGAAGGCTCATGATGAGACCTCTTATCTTTGAATTTTGACATATAATTTCTCAGAATTACATTCTAAAAAATCACAACCTTAATGGATGGGGTGAAATGATTTTATCCTTAAGAATCAATGGATGACATTTTTCAGAGTTTTTTGAATGCCAAAGCTTTGAAAAGTCTTTAATTTTTATGGACAACCTTTCTCTGTTTAATAAACTTACAATGATTTACATTTTTCTTAAGGTTTCGAAAGATCATGCAAATATTTTGAACAAATTTTCAAAGTTTAACATTTTATTTTAAACTATCCAAAACTGTAATCATTTCTACAAAAATTCTTATTTACATAAAATAAGTATTTATAGTATTTTTCGAAAATATTTTCAAATAGTAAAAAGTCAATTAAAAACTATTAACAACCTTATTTACAAAACAAACAAAAATTGCAGAAAGGGATATGTACAAGTAAGAAGGGGTTACCTCCTTAAGAAAATAATTTCTTTAAAATAAGCCCATTTATAGGAAGAGATTCTCTCTTTCCTGTTAAATATTGCAAAATGAATGTATACGAGCCTATCTTTTCAGCAATCTGAAATGGTCCAAGCCATATATTTTGAAATTTGGTATGCTTAGCTTTATCTTCATGTGCTTTATCCCATTTCAGAACAAGATCACCAATTTGCAAAGTTTTGGATCCTGTGGAACTTGAATCAAAAGAAGATTTTACAAGCTGTTGATGTTTTTCATGAACAATTTTTTCTTTTTCTCCATCTTCTTCTAATGTAAGAATTTGATCAAATCTCAACTGAATAGATGATGAAGGATTCTCTTCAATAAATTGCACTAGAGCTACGGATGGGAGAACTAAATTTGATGGTATCACAGCTTCTTTTCCATAAACTAGATTGAAAAGTGAAGTTCCTATTGAAGCTTCATGAGTAATACGATCAGCCCATAGTGCAAAGATCAAATATTTGAGCCAGTTCTTTTGATTCTGATCAATGGTCTTTTTAATGATTTTGATGAGATTTTTGTTAGTAGATTCAGCTAAACCATTACCTTGTGGATAATAATTTGATGAATATTTCAATTTGAAACCTATTTTTCTTGCAAATTCCATTATACTATTTCCAGAAAAATAGGATGCATTGTCAAAGACAAGAGCGTTAGGTACACCAAACCTGGTAATGATGAATAGATCGATGAAATCAATAATTGCATCAGAATTTGCTACCTTTAAAGGAATTGCTTCTACCCACTTTGTGAAGTAATCTGTTGTTGTAAGTATGTATCTGTGTTGTTTGGAAGAACGAGGTACTATTTCAGCAATAACATCAAGCCCACATTGCTCAAATGGTTGCTCAATGCTTACTGGTTGCATAGGAAAAGCTGGCTTCCTTTGTCTTCCACTAGCAGTTTGACAAATTTCACAATTCCTCACATAATCATGTGTATCTTTGAAAAGGGTAGGCCAATAATATCTAGCATGGATTATTTTGTGAGCCGTGGTATCACCTCAAAAATCTCCACCTGCTGGTCCATCATGTAATTCCTGCAATACCTTTTTTGCTTCAGTCTTTTCAAGACATCTTAATAGAATTGAATCATAATTTCTTCTGAATAACACATCATCAATGATTTCATAATGTTTAGCTTTTAATATTAGGGAACGCTTGTTCTTATAGCTGAGGTTAGAAGGAGCATACCCATTTTTCAAATAAAAGATCAGATTAACATATTGAGATTCAGAATCTATAACACTTATCTGATTTGCTTGGACGATATTAGCTTGATTTTGATGTTCTGGTATGTTATGAGCTCCTGCTAACAATCTACAAAACCTTTGTCCTCTAACAATCTTGGTTGGTTTAATATCAATATCATACTCTTGCAAAGCTGTTACCCAATTAGCTCTCTTTTCTCCTACTTCTTTTTGAATTAACAATTGTCTCACTACAGAGAATGGGACAATAATTTTTGTATGTATCTTTAGGAGAAAAGGTCTAAAATGTTTAATTGATTTAAACACATCGAAGGCTTGTTTTTCTACATCGAAACAATTAAGCTCAGCTCCTTGCAGATTTGAGCTAAAGAAAGAAATTGGTGCTTCTATTTGTTGATCATTGAGTTGTGTTAAAACAACAACATAGGATGTTTCAGTAGCCAAGGTATACAAAATAAAATATTTAGAAAAATCAGGAGTATTCAATGCAGGTGCATTAATTATTTCCCGTTTTATTGTATCAAAGGCTTCCTTCTCTTTATACCCCCATTTGAATACTGAATTTTTCTTAATCATATTTTGCATAGGTAAAACAATTTGAGAAAAATCAGGAATAAATATTTTTACAAAATTGATTTGTCCTAGAAATGATTGCATGGATTTTTTGTTATGAGGTAAAGAAATATCAGAAATTTCTTTCACTCTGTCAGGGTCAATATATATACCATCTTTTGACACAAAAAACCCTAATATTTTTCCTTCATTGAGAGCAAAGAAGGATTTCTTTGGATTTAAAGAAATACCAAATTTTCTACATCTTTCAAATATCTGTTTCAGATCATGCAGATGATTGGCTCTTTTCTTTGAAAATAGTGTTATGTAATCAAGATAAATAACTACTGATCTATTAATTAGACCCTTAAATGCTATATCCATGGCTCTCTGGAAATTAGCTCCTGCATTTATTAAACCAAAAGGCATTTTCTGTAAGCATAGGTTCCCCATTTGGTTCTAAAAGTGGGTTTCAGCCTATCATGAGGATGTACCAATATTTGGTTATAGCCTGAAAAACCATCAAGAAAGGACATGAGTTTAGAACCAGCTACTTTTTGAAGTATTTTTTCCATCCTTGGTAATGGGAAGTTATCTTTTTGACATGCCTTGTTTAAATTTCTAAAATCAATGCAGATTCTAATATCTCCATTCTTTTTTCTGACAGGTACCATGTTGGAAACCCAATTAGAATGCCTTACAGGAAAATTGATTTTGGCTTTTAAAAGTTTGTTGAGTTCTACCTTGATTTTAATTTCAAGATTTGGATGAATTTTTCTTAACTTTTGTTGAATAGGTTTGACATCAGAAAGCATTGGAATTGTATGTTGAATAACAGAAGTATCATAAGTTTTCAAGTCTTCATAATTCCAAGAAAAAATATATTTATACCTACTCAGAAGTTTGATGAAAGCAGTTATTTCTTCTGAAGTTAACTTGAGTCCAAAATTAGCATTTTGAGGTTTAGACTCAGAGCCAAGATTTACTAATTCAAACTTCAAAGTGGAACTTTGAAGTTTAGCATTAGTAACTTTCTTGAATCTGTCTTTTATATCATATAGGTCCTCAAGTTTAACTACAGATTTAGGAATAGGATTTTCATTACTTTTTGAGGTATTTTGAATATCATGATAATTTTCATTAATAATTTGTTCATCATAGGATTTCTCTGAAGTTAATAAATTCAATATATCTTCATCGTGATAGAATACTCTCCAGTTTGTGATATTATCGGGAACAGATGGTCGAAAGATTAATTCAACTGAAAATCTATCAGGACTGTAATCTTCAGCAGGGAGGAGTTCGGATGCAACATTAGCTAGCAAATCAGCTGATGTATTTTGAGTTCTAGGAATAGAAGAGATATTAAATGCTAAAAATTGAGTGGTAAGGTCTTGCACAAGGGTTTGATAATGTTTGAGATGCCCTGAAAGACAATGGATAGTATTCCTTACTTGTCTTATGACAATTTCAGAATCACCATATACTTTCAAGTATTTGATATTTAACCCTATTGCTTTATAAAGCCCTTGGATCAAGGATTCATATTCTGCAGTATTGTTTGCGCACTCAAATTCTAGTCTACATGATAGCATAGTTTTCTCTCCTTCTGGATCAATTAATATGCATCCTGCTCCTACTCCATCACTAGATTTTGACCCATCGAAATATAACGACCAAAATAAAGACTTATCTAAAGGTTTATCTACAGATGTATCCGAAACATTAACAATTCTAGAAGAATCAGATTGTGAAAAATTTTCAATTTGCGAAATAAAAGTATTTACAGAAAAGGGTGATTGTGGTGCTATGAAATTCTTAAGGAATGATTTAGCAGAATAACCTCCAAGGATATTGTTATTAAAAGCTACAGGTTCATTTGCTTGTTCAAATTCTGTTACAGTATGCATCATGTGTTTTTCTCACTCAACTTTGATTTGATTTGGTTTCCTTTTGTAGGGAAGCCACATATGTGAATAATAAGTTGTGATATAACCATTAAGCTTTGCAGACCAATCCCTGCTTAAGACTAGTCCATAGAATTCAGGAATATCTGCAATCAGAATATCAATTCTTTGGACAATTCTAGGATCAGAAGCTAATCGAATAGTAACTTAATTGATTTCTCCTACAACTTGAACATTAGAGCGATCTAATTGAACAATGTGAACTGCAGAATTTTGTGGTTCAATATTCAATTTTGCATAGAATGAAGTAGGCATTATATTAGAGGATGCTCCTGAATCTATCAAACAATTATGCAAATTCTTGTTTCAGATTTCATAAGTCAAAAGAAAAGGACGTGTCTGAGAATTTCTTCTTTCTCCAATAAAAACAGTATCAGTGGCATCTACTTTATTTGGTGGCTTACCTGTTTGTTTAGCTACTTTGGAAACTACACCACTTGGTAGAGGAGCAATAGGTGTCGTATTTAATTCTTTCAATAGCAACTTCTCTTGATGTTTAAGTTTGTTGAGTTCATGTAAAGAAATGTTCGCTCTAGTTTTCTTCATGTCTTCAATAATGTTATAATCCATAAGATCTAATACCATCAAAGTCTTAGATGTTGATGTAGGAGGAATAGAAGATGATGGCTAATTTTGAGTGGGTAAGGGAGAAGCTTTCTTTACAAGGGATTTGTCTTTAATAATTGGAGTTGTACCTTTCTTCTTAGGAACAGATTGAGCAAGTTCCGCTGTAGATTTACTCCTTGTACTTACAGGCATGGCTTCTTATTCATTGTCCAAGTTAGGGAGAATGAAATCCCACATCCCATGTAATTCAATTATTTCCTCTCTTTCTTCTTCTTCATCTGATACTGGAGGAGTATCTTCTTCTTCTTCCTCTTCTGATTCTGCATTGGAGATTGAATTAGGAGGTTTAGATTCAGCTTGATTTCTTTTGAAGTTCCTAAATGGTATTTTGGTAGAAGTCTTTGCCACTTACTTTTTAATCTCAACCATCTCATTAGACATGGTTTTAAGAACTTTCTGTAAACCTTCCATGTCATATGGGTCTCTAGGTGTCTTCTTCTTTGAATCATCTTTAAAGCTAACTTTCTTGGATTTTCTTTCCTCAATAGTATTTTTCTTATCTAGAGAAATAATCCATTTTTCAACCACAATAGCTTCTTTCATATTCTCAGCTAAAGTAGGTTTCGCAGCTCTATCTACAAGAATTGCTATGTTTGAGGGCAAAGAAGTTATATACCATTCACTTCTAACCTGCTCACTAGGCTTTGAATCCGTAGGAATTTTATTTAAAAGTTTGTTGAATCAAGAGTTAAAATCTTTAATGGGTTCCTTGGGTTTTGTCCTCAGATTGGAGAGATAATTGATTAGGGTAGCTATTGATCTGTCATCTCCAAATTTGGTCAAGAAATGATCTGAGAAAATATCCCAACTTGTAATAGACCCTGAAGGTAACGAAAAATACCAGGATCCTACTGCCCCTTGCAAAGTATAGGGGAATAACCTGACTACAACATCTTCATGTTCAACTCCATTCAAATTTACAGCAAGCATAAAATTATTGATGTGTTCTTCAGCTTGTATGTTCAGGTCAGGACTAAATTTTGGTAGCCATTTTTTAGCATGATTTGGTAAATCATGTAAAGGTGCAGGCATATTAACAGCTCCCAGTCTAGTCCATGGTCTTTGTGCTGCTTGTGCCATTGTTGGGATAACAATTGAGGGATTTGAAGAAACAACTGGGGTTTGAGTAGAGGTTGTTGGAATAACTATGTTCTTCTGGGTTTGAGTCTGGGAAGCAGATGAGTGGGTTTGTGATGAATAAATGATATCACTATCTGATTTCAAGGATATTTTTCTGGTCTTAACTCGACTTGGTAAAGGAAATTCCTTTGGAGGAATACTAAATTTTTCACTTTGTGACCTAGTGAGAGGCCTGAAAGAAAAAATTTGTGAAGTAACACTACCTTCAGATATTTCAGACTCTTCTAATGATAATGAGAAACCTTGGAGTTTATGAACTAAAGCGTGTATTTCAGGGAACTCAAGAGGTTTATTATCTAATTGATTTGAGACTTTGGTAGTGGGTGTTTGAATATTCTTATCAATTTCTTTGATAGGGATTTGAGATGTAGAAGAAATTGAAGAGGATGATGAGGGTGAGTTGATCTTAGAATGGCTTTTGGACTGAGATTTACTTGCCATTCATAGCTTAGGCCCTCCTTCTAGTGCCAAAAATGTTGAAGCCTCGAAAATCACTGCTTCAAACATTGGGGGAAAACCACCCGGTCGAGACCTTAGGACAACTCCTTTTCCGTTTGGTGTGGTGGCTCCGAATAGATTTATAGGACCAGTTTCCTAATAACTAATGGGTTGGTGATGGAATGATTGTATGAGTGGATAATGAAGCTAAATGACTGAAATAATCTATCTAATTTAATCTATAACTTATAAATGATTCTAAAAAACTAACCCGGGTGTCAAATATGAATACAACTTTAAGATTGTTTCAATCAAATCAGTAACCATGAAAATGTATTATAATTTAATTGAAATATGCAGTATCAAATAATGATAACTCTGTTTACGAATTTAAACAGAGTTATAATAACACATTGTATTCATCATTTTATATATCATTTGCACATACTGTGAGAGATGAATATTTCTATACACTCAGAAATGATATGTATAAAGAAATATTTGTAAAGAAATTATATATAAATGATAGAAAATTCAAAGAGAATATCTCATAGCATAAGAAAAATAACAGTAAATTGATAGAAATACCAGATTCATTTTGATACTTTTTCTGATGCAATTCAATATCCAGAACCAGTGCTTCAATGTAAAACAAACTCCAAGGTACAAAAATGAAATTCTTAGAGATAATTTGCCATAAACCACAGGATGTGATCCTTTATAAAAATAAAGTAGTTAATGGAGTACAAAAATGTAACATCCAAGCCAAAATATTACAAATTCAGGACCCTTTCTCAAATGCACGGAAGGGGTTTAAATAGGAAATTAACAAAACAAAATAACTAAAACTATTGCTACAATCTATCATTGGAAATCTAGAAATAGACTTGCGATATTAAAATGAAACAGATTCATTGATTTTCTATTGCATTCAATGTGCCTAGGTGGCAAATTTTGAGCACATATTTGACCTCTGCTAGATGATTTAGCCTCGAATGTAACTGACCAGTATATGTGGCATCAAAAAACTCTGGAATGATGCAACTAATGGAATTGTAAAGGAATTTAATTGCCATTTGCTGACTGTTTGGCTTAATTAGATATGTCCACTTGATATCCCATGAAATTCCTGAAGTTTGATGATTTGCTGATTCTTATTGACTAATTCTTGCTTCCACTTAGAATCAGTTTCTTATACCTTTGGAATTTACCTGGGATACAATCTGAAATTAAATTGGTGGCATATAAGCTATCATTAACCAACTGTGTTATATTATTCATCATAGTTATGGCTATTGATGTGGCTCTTTATCCTTTTATCAATTGCTTTTCCCATTCAACAAACATAATTTATTTGTGTCTTTCTTCAATCCTAGGAAGGTTTGCATTCCTTCCTTTCTCTAAGACTTGCCATGAAAGAAATTCAGAGATTTCTCATCTACATCATCAAAATCGAGCCTGAGGCCGACTCCTTCATCTATTAAAGGTGATATTATTTCACACAAGGGCTCGGCTTGTGCCATCTTTTGACAGAGTTCATTGAACTTCTAAGACAGTAGTTTACTTATTTCAAGAGCTTCAGTTTTAAATTGATCCAATTTAGGATAATCCCTAAATTTGTCCAATCTTGCTTAGAATATTTTTTCTTGCTCAACCTTAGCAGTTTTCTCATTTTGCAGTAGGGTTTGTAATTTTTACACCTCTTGAGTTAAATTTTGTTGCTTATTCAAGGCTTGTTGATCAAGCTTTTTCTTCTCAATGCCAAGTTGCTCTTCCATTTTTTTAGATCTGAGCTCTTCATCTTGCAACTGCTGTTCCAACTGCATAATATTTTGCTGATTTTCTGTTGCTTGTTCCTCCAACATAGCTATTTGTATGTCCTTTTGTTTCATCATTTGGGTGACTTCAAAATCTTTGTCTATAGTGGCTGCACTATAGGCGCCTGCATATTGTGACAATTTGGTGAGATCCTTTGAAGGATTCACCTCAGTATTTTTCTAGACAATGTTCATAAATTCAACTTGTGAGGTTGAAAGTGATTCTTGATATGTTCTTCTTCTCTTCCTCTGTTTCCTGACAACAAATCTATTCTTAGGACTATAAAAGATATCTAGAGGAGGAATTTCTTCTACTTTCAACACAATTTATTTTGTAGGATGCTCAGGAATGATTTCCATATCTTGATCTTTCAGAATTTCAACTTGAGGATTATTTTGTAATCCTATTTGCTAAGCGAATTGCTCATATTGACTTAGAAAATGGGAAGAAATAATAGCTTCAGCAGAATCCACCACTTTCTCAGTGGTATCTTCTCTTTCAAGTTGATTATCTGGCTTATTACCAATACTTTCTTTTTCTGTCTGAAGATTAGCCTTGTTGCCTGTGTTTTTTTTCTGAGTCTACATATTGGTCTAAATTCCTGTGTTTTTATTTTCTGTCTAAACTGTAGTTCCTTTCTCAATATGTATATCAGTTTTACTGCCAGTATTCTCCTTTTGCACATCAAGTTTGCCACTTGTGATTACTTTTTCAGTCTGTACATTTCCCTTGCTGGTAGATGCTTCTTTTTCTTCTTTGTCAGCTGCATCTTCTTTTTCCTTCTCCTGCGTTTCTATATTTTCAGACTCTTGCAAATGGATTCTTAATTGGTTAAGAGGAGCTTTCAACAATCTCTGACTTCTAAAAAACATGAATTTATTAATATCCTCAGTTGGAAACTTAGATTTAGCTAAGTTATAAACTTGGGAAAATGTATCAACAGAAACAAATAAATCATCAAATTGGTCGGGTTCATGCTCAAACCGAGCGATTGAAATTGAAGTTGTGAAATAAAATGCTACCTTTTTCAGATCATGTTGCCTTCCTGGGACTGTTGAGAGCTTAATATCCCTTATTTTAATGACTTCCTTCTCAGCATGTCTGAAGTAATTAAGAGTATAAATTCCACAATGAAAGGGAAAATTAGGCCACATCAATTTATTATTATTCTTCAAACACCTTGACATACATTCTACTGTTAACTGGTAAGAAATTTCTTGTGCTAACAGTTTGTCAGGAACATACAGAGATAAAATATGGGGCTCCAAAATGCTTCCAAAAACTCTGACATAGGTAAATTTCTCTTCTCCAAACCAGTCACCAATCTGGGATATATCAATCTTTGCCTTTTTAGAGAGCCGGGGAGGAAATTGGTCAAAAATGGTTTGATAGACAGGAATCAGAAAACTGTGACAAATTCTATATACATGATTTTAAAATGGACCTTCCACAAGAGCTTATGGTAAATATGTATAGGAACAGGATATTGGGGGGTCCATTTCCAACCTAAAATGAGAAATTCAGAATTGAAATATAGGGCATCTAAAATGTATGCACATAAGTAAAATGGGGTGTTATTTCCTGTATCTTTATCCTTTCTATAGTCTAGGATTATATTGGATATCTTGTCTGAAAGGATAACTGACCAGTCCATTATTTCAGAATTCATAGCGGAATGGATTAAGGGTACCATTTGGATTGAAAATATTGCAGAATTATCGTTTCCGAAAAGCCTACACATCATCGCGGCAGCATAACAATATGGGGGCGAAAGAGACTCTACGGAGTACATACCTGATGATTCAATTTTATGTTTCTCTGGAGCTCTTCTCCATTCTCTGATTGGTTTCGACTGAGTCTCATTTCTTGTAGAAAAATCCTTAATGAAGGCTTTGTTGTAGAATTTATGAGGGTCTGGAAGATGGTACATTGCCTTTATGTCCTCTGCTATGAAAGACCCAAATATTGTTCCCACAGCTGAAACAAATGTCCTGTTTTGGATGGTGACATTGTCTATCACCCACCGAATTACATCATAGTAGGTGAAAATGTTTGCCCGAGCTGCAATTATATGAAGGAATGAATTTGCAAGTGCTTTAAGAGGAGTCTCAGAATCAGAATCTGAGTCTTCTTCATCTGGAACTGTCGCCTTCACCTCAGTGACTTTAGGGTTTTCTTTTTCAATCAATTTATATACATCTTCCCGGGAGATTTTTCCAAGACCCTGGCATGATGTGTCTGTAACCAGCTTAATTTTTGCTGGCTTTTATTTTGGTACCATGGTAATAGTAGGGAACTTTGCAGCGGGAGCGACCTTTTCTTTCTTAGATCTCTTAGTCATTTTGTCATCTGGTAATGTTTCATTTTCTCGGCGAATGAAAGGATTAGGTATTCTGTGGTTCTGCAAAGGAGAAAAAATTTCAGACGCAGTAAAAGTGCAATAAGGAGACAACTATATGAAAAGATGTATTTGTTGATTTTAATTTATTAGCTCTCTGTTTAAACTTAAATTCCCTCTATGAGAGTCACACTCACGCATTCAAAATAGAATCAATCACCATCATTCATTTGATTTCCTATTTAATAATAAATGTACAATCAGAGATCGGTGATTTTGAAATGAGAATATAAAAATTTCCTTTTGAATTTTGCGATTGTGATGAACAAATAATATATGTGCAGTGTAAAATGATGATAAAATAGAGACTAAGTATCCATCACATCGGGAGTTTTCAAAAGGGACAACAAATAACATTTCATGATCTCCACCGATCTGCCATTGCGATGATGGTATATCGCATCGGCTCTTTCCAAAGGAAATAAGTTGCAAATGATATTTTTCGATTCGTGATTGAGATTACTGTGGGGTCCATCGCATCGTGATTTTGTAACACGAGTGAATATGATGTTTGTTCCTCGAAATGTGATTGCGATAAATCGCATCGCATCGGAGTTTTGTAATTGATTGAATGAGGGGTTGTCTTTTCGTTTTGTGATTTACGATTTGCGATGGGTTACATCGCATCGGAGTTTATAAAACAAGTACATGTGATATCACTCCTTCGAAGTGCGATTTGCGATAAATCGCATTGCATCAGAGTTTATGAAACAGAATGTGAAACTTTTAAGGTCCTTCCGATTTGCGATTGTGATTACTTTATCCCATCAGAGTTTTGCAAAACAAATGTGAAACTTTAAGATACCGCCAATTTGCGATTGTGATTACTTTATCACATCGGACTTATTCAATATGAATACTTTTATGTATTATGTTGATGCGATAAAATACTTTATATCTCATCGGATCGGAGATTTTCAATGTTGCATTTGTTTATATGCACTTGTGTTTTGCGATATGCGATATATGCTTTCCTAATCAATGAACTTTTTATTGTTTTATTCAAAATGATCGGATTTCCTCTAAGTCTTTTATTCCTATTTTAAAAATAAAGGGGACCTATTTCTAAATGAAATTTGTTCTTAAAATTTTGAAATGGGGAGGGTTGTTGTACCGTACAACAGGGCCATGTTCAACAAAAATTTCCTCACCTCATGGAGGATTTTCATGTAATGGGGACCATTGATTCCTAGGGGGTGAGGAATTATCAAGGTGGATATTGGTGGTCACCTGCATATTCCACATATACCTCCATTCGGTTTCATCAGTTTCCTTGATTATAACAACATTTACTATTTTTAGTAGTTTTTCGAGTGGTGAAATTTTTGATATGTTTTGACCCCCTAAACGATATTTTTTTGAGGTCCACAACAGGTTAATAGCCACCAAAAATCATGTATTACTAAGATATACCTTTCTAACAAGGTATCATATGCACAAAATGGATATCATATGACCAAGTTAAGCCCCTGAGAAGTTGGCTTCCCAACTAACCCCAACAAGGCCCACAAACTCTTGGCGTTCCATCTCCCAGGGTTACGGTTTTGGTTGTTTAGGTTTTCCCTTTGTGTTCAATAATAAAAATTCCCTTGAGCCTCATTGTAACAGAGTTGAGAGGCATGAACCTTCAACATATCTCCTCAGAGATAATATTCAATCACCCGAGATAGTTTATTTCCATTCTGCATGTAAGTATTTTTTAGTTCTTTGATATTAATGAAATGAAGATTTATTTCTGATGCATCTTTGTGTTTGTGTTTATACCTGTATTTTCTTACATTCCTACATAAGTCCATATTAGTGTTATCGGAGTGAAATTCTCTTTCTCTATTTTTCTTTGCATGTCCCCAACAAGGTCAGGGTATAAGGAGTTAGGGCTTGAACTGGTTGAACCATTGCAAGACCAGCCTCACGAGCCCTAACAACATCTAATGGCAGAAGAAGAGAAAGACGAGGGAGAAAGATATCATTTCAAAATATTGATCGAAGAAGCCCTCGAGTGACATAGGAACATGATGATAGATAACCTTTCCCATATCCTTCGACGGATGCCACAAGCAATGCATCTTCATTCGACAACCACTTTGGAGGTTCCACTCCCTTCAAGGTAAAATTGAACTTTTACATTCCCATATTTGAAGACCATATAGATGAAAACTTCATAGATAGATTGTTAAATATGTTCGTGATTTTTCCAATAGGGAAAATATTACTTTTTTACTCCTCAAATCCACCCCCCATGTCAAGGACTGGTGGGAAACCTACTGTGAATAGAGGGATGAGAGATAACCATCACCATTTTCAGCCACACCCACTTGGAATTATTTCTAAGATGCCATCAAGGAAAAATATTACCCTGGGGGGAGCTAAGAGGACAATTACATACAATGGAATACGCTGTAGAAGTAAAGGGATCAAGATGTGCATGAGTTGATAAATATTTTTCATACCCTACGCAAAAAAATGGGAATCAAATATTCTGAGAAACATATGGTGCTCAAGTACTGCAAATTTTTGCCCAAATACATTTAGGATGAAATGGATTTCCTAGACATATCCTCTCTTGGTGAAACGTACCGATATGCTACCAAGATTAAGAAAAATTTTAAATAGAAGAAGCGAGACTTTGGATTTGTGAATCTGAAGAAAGGGAAAGGTGCCCCCAAACCACAAAACAAGGGAATCACTCCAAAGATGCAAGAAAATAACAACACCACGAAGAGGAAGAAGAACATAGGAAAACGGTATGAGTTCCATAAGAGCCCCACTCATAACAAAAATGAGTGTCGACCAAGCAGTCACTGGTGGTCGAGTTGAAGGCTTGCAAGTCAGATGCATGTTTCTAATCTAATTCAAAACCCGACAAGGGGAATTACAAAGGGAATCATATTATTGATGCAGAACCTAGGGCCACTGTGGCCACCACCAAGATCAAAAAGGTTGAGACTGAATATCCATAGGAGGGGGAGCATCTCTTCCACTCACATATGTGGGTGAAGGGTTCTCCGCTGTAGTTCATTTTAGATAGCGATAGCCAAAAGAACCTCATTTCAGCAAAGTTCGTGAAGCAGTTGGGGCTACTGACTACACCACACCCGCAACCGTACACCATCAGGTGGATTCACCAAGGACGTGATCTACGCATCAGCCAATAGTGTATCCTTCCTTACAACATCAAGCCCTTCACGAATGAGGTACCGTATGATGTTTCTCCTCTTGAATTTTGTGATGTATTGTTAGGCCAACCATACTTGTGGAAGCGTCATGCTATGTATGAGGTTAGGCCTCACACTATTATTATTACTTTAAGAAATAATTTATACAGATACCAAAGGTAGCACCGCCTACCACCATCTCTTTGATATCTGCTGAGAAATTCAGTAAGATAATTTCCCAGACCAAGAAATTTTTCTTCCTTATGATTTGCCCTCAAGGCAAGAATAATATTTTGACCACCTTCATAGCCTCTAGATAGGGATCCTCTGCATAACATCAACAGATGGACAAGGTCGTGGAGGATTACAAGAACATCTTCACCTCACCCAAGGGGATACCCATAAACTATCAAGTCAAGCACTCCATCGATCTAACCCCAGACATGCCAGTGCCTAATGGACCGATCTACCGACACTCTGTTTTGGAGAATGATGAAATCAAGAGGTAGATTTAGGAGCTATTGAAGAAAGGTCACATCGGACCAAGTTCATCACCCTTTAAGAGCCCAACCGTGTTGGTACAGAAGAAAGAAAAAACTTGGAGGCTATGTATTGATTATTGGGATTTGAATAAGATCAATGTCCGGAATAGGTATACAATCCCACAGATTGATGACCTTCTGAACTAGATCAATGGGGCCAAATATTTCAGCAAGATTGACTCGAAGTCTGATTATCTCCATGTACTGATTGAACCCTCTGATGTGTGGAAGACTACCTTCAAATACAAGGAGGGCCTTTTTGAATGGTTGGTCATGCATTTCACATTAACGAATTCCCCCACAACCTTCCCGCAGATGATGGAAGACATCCTGCAACCATTCACCCACTCGTTCGTGGTTGTGTGCCTGGACAACTTCTTGATCTTCAGCCAGAGTTGGGAAGAGCACAAACATCATATTCAATAGGTCCTCCAAACCCTACGATAACTCAAATTGTGTGCCAATTTGGAGAAATGAAATTTTGGTAGGACCCAGGTTCAATATATGGGGTACATAATTGATGATAAGGGTGTGCATGTGGACCCCGCAAAGATACAAATTATTCAGGATTGGCCAACCCCAAACACTCTAACAGAGCTTTGCGACTTTCTATGTCTTGAAAATTTCTATCACATGTTCGTGTTGGGATTCTCTCATATCACTTGGCCTTTGAGTCAAGTCACAAAGGGAATAACGAAATAAAATTTCTTGTGGTATGAATCCCAACAAAAAAAAAATCTGAGTTGAAGAATTTCCTCTTCTCTTCACTAGGGCTCACATTACCAGACCCACAACAACCATTTGAATTTGAGAAATATGCCTCTGACTATGCCATTGGTGCAGTCTTCACCCAACAGGGGCATCCGGTGGCATATCACATTGAGGCACTTGAAGATACAGTACAAAATTATCCCACCTATGACAAGTAGATGCATTCCATTGTGCACGATTTCTTACAATGGAAGCATTACATTTTGGGGAAGGAAATTGTCATCCACACAGACCACCGACCCTTGTAGTTCATACAAACACAAGGAAAGTTGTAGAATTATCACCATCATAAATGGTCCACATATTTGCAACAATTCCAATTAAGCATTAAGTACTAGAAGGGAAACATAAATAATGCTGCAGACTTCCTCAATCGACCACCGGTTATGGCGCTGACCACTGTGCTCGACTCTTGTGGACACGAGACTTCAGGGTGGCCGCATATTTACAAGAGCGATCCAGAATTCAACACCACATACCAGATGATCCTGGAAGGTAATCAAGTTCTAGAATTCCACTTCTAGGACACACTGTTATTCCACCTGGGATACCTCTAGGTTCCTTCAAGCGAGCATGCCAAGATGATTTTGAAGGCACACTACAGTCGATTCACTAGACATTTTGGGGTAGAGAAGATAGTGGTAGTGCTATAGAATTATTTTTATTGTACGAACCTTTGACATGATGTTGGGAAGTACATCATATCCTACACTACCTCTGCCATTTACAAACCTACAATTAAGAAGCAAGGAATTTATACTCCTCTGCCTACTCCTAGCCAGCCCTGGAAATCCATCTCCATGGATTACATGTTTGGACTTCCTTCTACCAAGCATGGCAACGAATTTGTTTTTATGGTCGTCGAAGATTCTCCAAGATGGCCATTCTGGTGGCCTACAAGAAAATTATCACAACATAAGCCATTTCCAAACTCTTCTTTGAATGAGTATGGGTACACTTTGGGATCCCACATTCCATTATCTCAGATCAGGATAGTTGGTTCCTAAGTGAATTCTGGTCAATAATCAGGTCATTATGGGATACCGAACTCACTAAGTCCATGACCTTCCATTCCCAAACTGATTTCCAAACAAAGGTCATCAACATGATGATCATGCACATATAGTGCATGTATAAATTGAAGCACCCACACACATGTGATGTGATCCTCCCCTATGTCCAATGTTAGCGCTCCGTAATTCCGAGGTTGAAAGTACAGAATCCCAGAGGCCAACATAAAAACTGCTTCGAGCCTAGGATCTAGCCCTCTGAGACTTAGAGAGGGATCTCTCTGTTAGATGTAGCTTTGTTGATTTGAAATTTTAGGCTAGTTATTAGGGCAGAGGAGCTTGTTTAAAATTTGTGGTTGAGACAACAAAACGGTGGCCATTGGGATAATGGAGTCAAACATGTAAAAGTAGATTTAAGTGGATGAATTAATGAGATCATGTGTAACCGGGTGATACAGTCATGTCAATGGATCTTAACAATTTGTGAGTGGAAAATAAGAAAAGATTCAAGGTTCCATCTAAATGCAGAGAAGAATTTATCCGAATTCTACATTTAAATTTCAGAGGAAAACATAGATATTGTTTAAAGCCTGGGTAGGGTGTCCTAATTGACAAATCCTGAACAAAATTTTGTTGTAAAAAATAAAGAGATAAAGCAATGGCAGAATAAAAGGAAAGCATATAGCATGAAGAAGTACTTCACCATTAAAACATAACACAAGAATCCGGAAAACATCAAGGTCCTTTCATTCATCCAAAAAAGTTGCTTACAACTAGCTAAACATTGTTACAATAGTCTCCTCCCTTCAGGTCTAACCACCTTTTCCCATATTACATTATATCTTTTATAACATTTCCCTATTAATTTTCAGATCATAATAATCAGGAAAACCAAATCCCTGCTTTAACTATTTTAGATATTCTAGGAAATTGTCTATTAGTTCTACCCAAAATAAGAGATTAGATCTCCTTTACAATCATACCCAATCTCCTAACCTATAACAAAATATCTGATCCTTGATATTGAAATAAAAACACAACCAAAGTTGTCTGCTAATTACAAATTCAAATATGGAAAATTTGACCAAATTCCCACAAAACTGGATTTTGTTTGATATTCTTTTAAGGCCCAATCTGATCAAAACTGTTGTGTCAGCAGCATGTTGAGGATGAAATTTAATAAAAATATGCTTTGGATGCTTTTCGAGATCCTGTATAAGTTGAGTCACCTTGATTTGAGGAGATTGGATGTCTTTTGTCCCTAGCAGAGCTTTCAACAACTAAGGAAGGAAAAATTATCACGATTTTCGGCAACTAATTCGGGATTCTTAACAGCCTTTAGATGAAAAAAGTTCAAACACTTCTAAACTTAACCAAAATATGTTGCGCTATCCTTCGACCTCTGACGCATTAATTATATCCACTTTCACTGAACTCCAGAGCAACCTGAGCTAAAGCATCAAGTGTGTGATAAGCCTGGGGTTTCAGTTTCTTGTGAATGAGTCTATATCTTAACACCTTGTTCCTATTTTCAACTTGGCATTATGATGGTGCAACCTTTTATTCTTATGCTTTATTATTTTATATTTGATATCCATTTGATCTAGTGCTGAACTGATCTTGCCTGATGATTGCTTGAGGGTTTCATTCTCTGCCTTTAGGAGTCTTTCTAAAACTTTTAGCTGATTATTTTCCTCCTGCAGCTTCTGTGTTTTAGACTTTATGTTTACCTTATTCTGTGAGGAGGTTGCAGCTTTTCCATGGGTTCCTGCTTCTTCAACTGATGGCCCTCCTCTTATTTCTGCATCTAAAGGTTCTACCTCGGTTTCTATAGCTGATGGCTTAGTCTCCTTTCAAATAGCTAATGGCTCGAAGTCCAAGTTTGAATAGGGTAGATTAATAATGTTGGTTTTTGTGCCTTCTTCTTGAAAATATACCCCTGTAGGTTCACCTTCAACCCCTGTATCTTTCTCAAATTCTAGATTTTTCTTTGATTTCTTGGATGTTAGGGAGACATTTTGGTGACTTTTTGCATTGGAGACAGTGCCCTCCTTATCCTCTTGCTGGTTTTTGGAGTAGACAACTCCTGTGAGGGATTTCCTTTCTTCTTTGGCTGAACCTCTTGTTCAAAATCTCCCCAAAAAAGTAAATAATTCCATGTTTTATTTCTCATTGTAAGCTCTTCTAGCACTATTACCTTAATTAATCCATGGTGAAATAAACTGCTATTAGCTGTCTGGGGTTTGGGTTGGACCTTGAAAGCCATTTTGGTGAGGCTTTTCAAAATATAAAAATGTATGTTAAGTGGTTTCTTACCTGTGAAGTGAAGGAGAAACCTGAAATGATAAAACATTGTCCTCCCATACCTCCCTTCATAGGTAATATAAACCTGGATCATCTTCAACAACTCTTGCCACTGCTTTTGCAAATAGCTCCTGGGAATGTATTTTTTCCATTTCATATTTTGATGCTCCTCTTTAAGAAAAAACTTAAAATATACTTCTTTGGTGGAGGTGGTCTTAAACCAACGCTTTCCTTCTCCTGGAATTTTTGTGGCTGCTGCCAAACTTTCTTCATCAATCTGCATGGTTATTGGCCCCAACTGTACATTTCTTCCATCAAAAATTTTGGCAAATGCCTCAGTGATACCCTAGTGGTATCCCTGGAAATTTTGACAAAACCTATAACATCCCACCTATTTGAAGAATTCACATGATTGTGGGTGTGCCTCAAGGTAATATGTATCTTGTAACTCTTTCCTCAGTAGTGCTCCTCCAATCGACATCTCTTTCTCCAACACCTACAAACGATTTCAAATAGACTATGTGGGTTTGAAGGGTGAATAGGGTATGCGGTAGGTAGGTGATGACATAGGTAGATGATGGCCTAGGGTCAGTCTAAAGAATCCAAAATCGTAAAACCAAGAAACTAAAGAAGGCTCGAAGCTCTCGGCTATAGATGAATTTTAAAAAAAACTGGCAGAATACCAACCGAATTTAAAATATGTTGAATATCATGATACCGTTTTCGGGACTTAAACAAGTGAATGGACATGGCTCGTGTTATGATAGCATGGTAAGGGGATATGGATGAGTGATGATCTTTGAAAATCAAGTGAAATGATGCATCGGTGCGGTTAAGGAAGCTTAGATTTTCATGATGGCGTGAGTATCAAATGTGACATGGAAATGACATGACTGTACAAAACCTAGCATAAATTTTGGTTCTTACGACAACTATTAATAGAGGGAGTTAATTTTTTAAGCTTCCAAAATTTTTAATTTACGGCAGGAATTAGAACATATCTAAATCCTTTGATAAACCCGACTTGGCCACCTTAAATATTTAAAACTCAATTGAGACATTTTAATTCCACCATCTGGTTTGGAACCTTGGATATATCGTTATAATTTTAAACTTGAAGATGGCATGAAGAACTATCCTGGACACTATTTTCATACCACAGTTTCGACAAATCTTTTCAGAGGGCCCAAAAAGCGGTAGTGGTTTTAAACGAAAGGGGTGCAAACTCCCCACAGCTTCCCACGTGGTCTTCATCTGGTTTTGGAAATCGTGTTTTTTTTACCCCCCTCATTTATTAAACTTAGAAGTGCTGAAGGGGTCTGAAATGAATTTATACAATTTATCTTAATCAAAAGTTATTATCTATAAGCGGAGAGTGCACGAGGTATAAGTGCTTTTAGCTACCGATAGTTTCAACTTTCGGTAGCTAATCCTTAAAATTTTTTAATTCTTTAGCTACCGAAAGCTAAACTCTCTGCTAAAATTAAAACACAGCAATAAGTGCATTAAAAAAAAACTTATTTCAGCCATACCTCTTCTCCTGAGTGCCCTAAACTAAAAACTTTCAACCAAGATCAAAAAAATTCTCAAATTGATAACTGTAGAACAAATACCTATTTTATAGGGTACTAACATCCAACACAACTACAACAGAGATATCCACAAATCAATTGGCCATGACCCATTTCATGCGGGATTGGGATTCCAACCATTATTTCCAATTGGTGTTTCCATACCATTTTCATTAACTCAGGAAGATTCGATTCATGTCCAGTCTAAATATGACAAAGCTAACAAATTCATTTAGCATATTCACCACATACGCCAAAAGGTCCATGACATATTGGACAAAGCAAATTCTAAGTACAAACAACGTCATGATCAACATCAGGTGCCACACAAGTTCCAGGTGGGCGAAAAAGTTTGGTTATATCTGCAGAAGGATTTCCTCACTGGGGCCCACCAAAAGCTTCACCTGCTCTAATATGGGCCTTACACCATTTCATCATTCCTTGGCCTACACCTAGTATTCAATGTGGACCAACTGTGACCATACTTTCCCCTATTTTTGGACACATCTAACGTTACTCATAAATTTACACCAACGTAGATCAATCCAAGTTGTGTTGAATAAGCCACAACTGATAAGATCATGGACACATAGATAAAGGACACTCACTAGCAGAGGATCTAGCTATCGTGAGTTGTCAAAGTAGACCAACTCCTTCACTAGGGCAAGTGGCTCACCAAGGACCAGGTTCAGCAAAAAATTCCTCACCTCGTAGAGTCTCAAAACGCAATGGGGACCATTGCTTCCTAAGGGGGGAGGATTGATCCAGGTGGATATTGGTGGCCACTCACCTATTCCACTTAGACCTCCATTCGGTTTCATCAATTTCCTTTATTATAGCAACATTTACTATTTTAAGTAGTTTTTTCGAGTCTTGAACTTTCAGAGCTCTTTTAACCCCCTAAACGATGTTTTTTTAATTTTTACAAAAGTCCCATTACTACTGCAAGTGATGTAGTACTCAAACATACATTTATAACGAGGTATCATACTCACCAAACAAATATCATATGACCAAGTTACGACCCCCAGAAGTTGGATGCCGAACTACCCCAACGAGGCCCACAAAATCTTAGCGTTCCATCTCCTAGGGTTATGTTTTTGGATGTTTAGGGTTTCCCTTTTGTTATCACACCCTAAATTTTCAAAATTTCATACTTGAAAGCCAGTCAAAATTCTCCTTCAAATTGGTTAGGTTGCAAGATATCATAAAATGATAGATTTTATGGTGAATTTAAGTTTTTTAACTTTGGATAAGGTGTTAGAAGTGATTCCAAGTCACATAGAAAGAGTATGTTCTAAGTAGATACCTTGAAGTGACCACAAGTCCTAAATCTGGCCATCTGTCAAAAATTTCCTGAGTCCGCAGCAAATTCAGCACGAAATTAACCGAATTCGCTACAGAAACACCTAGTAGTTCCGTAGCAAAACCGACACTTGTAAAATGAAATGTGCTACGAAAAAATCCGCCAGCCTATAACGGTTTAAAGAGTAATGATGAATGGTTAATGTTTGAGGATTTTGAGGACCTGCTGCCAGAACAAAGTCATCATTCAAGAGTTATACCTTTTTTTTGAAACTCAGCCATTATTTCTAAGGAACCCTCTCATTCCACTTTCATATCATCTCTCATCCTTTTCACTCTGTCTTTCCGCATTCGTGTTTTTCTAACAAAGCAGCTCTCTGTCAATTAGCTATCCAGCAAAAACCCTTTTGGTATATTAGCTTTTTCCTAATATAACAGCTCTCTGTCATCAAGGGTATTTTCCTAAACAGGTGTAAAGTTATAAAGAAGGCCACCGCTGCATAACACAGGAAATGGCTACACCAAAGAAGGTTTATAAAGGAGGTTTTCCATTTAGATATGAACCTACATCTCCAAATTTAGTTTTGGAAGATCAATATTTCACTGAGTTATTTACAAAGGCAGGGTGCATTCAGTTCTGCCAGAAATTGCAAGGTCATCATCAACAGGTATCAAGAGACTTCGTGGTCAATTTCAAAGGTACATATACAAAGGTCGGTTGTCTTCATATCCCAATTACACCTGATAGCATTTCCAAAGCAACAGGGATTCCGAGAACTGGAGAAGAATGGTTTAAGGCTACCAAATTTGATTTGAAAATTTGTAATGATTTCTTAAAACCTGAACATGCATGGATTAAAATGACTGAAGGAATTCCCAGAACTTGTCTTAGAGATGAATATTCCAAATTTTAACAGTCATACAAAAATACTTTACATGTGAAGGTCGTTTTCAAACAATTTATATGTATAATTTCAAATTACTGATTCATTTCACAGGGAAGAAGTTGATAGATATTCCATTCTATCTTTTTAGAAGTCTCGGAAAAATGGCAGACAAAGTGCAAGGGAGACCTGAAAGGAATGAAACCTCCATTTTTCACCATGGGCTAATGAAATTTCTAGTTCTGGAGGATTTGAATAAACTAAATCGAGACTGGGCATCGTTCCTGTTCATGAATGGTTATGAGCTAGATGTTTTATCTCCAAGAAAACTCTCCAAGCTAAAAACTTCTTCTTCTAAGCGAGAAATGAATGCCACTACAGAATTAGAGGGAGATCAGCATGAAGGTTTAAAGGTTACAAATAAAGCTTGGTAGAGGAAGTTGATTTATCACCTCCAACAACTAGAACTAGAAAGCAACCTAACAAGCATGTTACAGACAACAAGAACAAATCTGAAGCAAAGAGGTCTAAAGGAAACACTGAAGAAGTTGTTAGAGGTAAAGGCAAACTTGAAGACATTCTATAGGCCATAGACATTGCAGAAAATCCCGTGGTGAAAGCAGCTGAGGTCAAAAAATCCAAAGCCAAAGGTAAGGGACTCATAGTCAAGAAATTAGAATTCTCTTCAAAAGATTCAGGCTTTCTTTTCAAACCCTGAAAGTCTCTCACTAGGTCTCAAATATTAGAAATTATTACCATTGGTGATAGTAAGCATAAGGAAGATAAAAGAAAGGGAGCAGTGTCCCAAGAAGTTATAGTTATATCTCCCAGTGAGATAGAGGTTACAAAAGAGAAGAAGAAACAATTTAAAAGAAAATTTCAAATGAAATCAGAAACAGATTCTCTTAAAGACAGAGCAAAGACAAGGAAGAAACAATCAAATAGAGAAAAGGAAAAGACAAGGTCATAGAGAAAAATGAAAAGGAGATTTTGGAAGAAAATTTGAAAGCTATTAAGGATGAGTTGTCTGAGACAAAGAAAGAGCTGGAAAGATATAAGAAAGATAGAAAAATGATAGATGAGGTGGAGGAGAAAGTGAGTGACCAGGTGACTCATTTTGAGAATTCTATTGAAAAAGCCAAAAATTTGTTGAAGAGAACACAACCTTTACGCATCATAGTGTCACATACAACAAAGAGGAACTTATGGTTACAAGAAGAGAGTAGAATCCTTCAAAGACAAGTTAATGAGTTAAAAGAAGAGATGGAATTAATGAAGATAGAATCAGAGAGAAGAGACTTGGAAAGAGGAATCATGAACAAAGCTGATTAAAACTGCTCAAGAAAAAACTGTTGATAGATAAGGAGGTAACAAATGGATTATGATCTTTTTGTCTTATATTATCAATTAATTACATGCAGGCATGTTCATAGACTTTTTCGAAGCTCAAACCTAAGTTTTTTCAAGTCTCCAAAGTATTAGGCAATTCCGCAGCAAGTGTCAGGCTTGAAACACAGTTTTTGCTGAAGAATTTCTGAAAATTTCTTTCTGGCTTTATGGCACTTAAAATAATAGGGATGAAAAATTTTGAAGGTTATGTTTAATTGATTTTCATCACTAAACATCCTCCAAAAGTTAAAAATAGCAGAGGAATACCACATATTACCTTTTTGTGTGCGCTACTAAAACTAGCTACTTTCGTAGCTCAAAACAGAGTTTTGACAGCAAGGATAGTTCTCATGATTAATGTTGGTAAAAGGGAAGAAGGTAAAAACATGTTTATAGATGTTCCTCATAAGAGTATCAAAGAGTATCAGATGATGACAAAGAGTATCAGATTTTCTAGGTGGATACTTTTAGTTAAAGGTATAATTTGAATACACTATTCTACATGTGCCAGATCATAAAACTGATATCCCCTTGATAATAGGAAGAGTTACTTCACGAAGGCATTCATCATATTAATTTTTTGATGATGGCTAGTGTTATCACTATAAAAAAAAAAAATTCCAAACTTGGACAATTTGCTTTGTTCCTAGTCATGGTTTTTAGATGAGTGTTAAGTCATTTTAAGTTTTTAGGGGTTAAGTGATAGGGTTAGAGTCTCATTTTCATTCACATAATAAAATCCAACAACCTTATTTCATACCTTGAGAGTCTCATACCATGTTTAGAGAGTCAAGTTTTTAACCATTTTTTAAAAAAATTGATTAAGCCACAAAAACACATTTTCGTAGCGCAGACAATGTTAAAAACTGCTTTTGCACTACGAAAACACTGCTCTTTTCGTAGCTCAAAACCCTGAAATTACATTAGGTGCGCTACGAAATCGGGGATTCGTAGAAAGTCTTGTCAAAGTATCAAATCCATCAAATTCCATTAATCCTTCATGATTAGGTGTCAGCCACAAGTCTTTTCTCACACATGCAACCATTCATAGCCATCATGACATTCATTAGAGGTCATTTATATTAGTCATTTTCAAATTTGAAAAGGGCTGGTTTTTGGTTTTATTGTCTCATGCAAGAAACACATGATGCATACCCTTTTCCAAATGGTAAGCTCATGGTAAGAAGAAACCAAAGCTTCTCTCATTCATCAAGCGAGGCTGATTATTACTTTCAAGCAAGGCAGTTTACTCTGAAATTAAGTGAGGTTGTTGGTTACAGGTATCCAAGAAGCACACAGGAATTTCAAGGAGAGGATGACAGAGGAAAGAAAGAACCACAGGTCAGGCCACTGTTTAAGGACGGAGCCTGAAAGTATAGAGGCTCTAACCAAGGACAAATCAGTTGAGGAAGCCTTCAAGAAGACAGGATGTTGGAAATTCTGTGAAAAATTGCAGGGAGGTCATAATCAAGTGACAAAAGAGTTTTCTCTTCATTTTACAGGTTCAAATACAAAAGTTGGAGTCTTAAACTTGCCAATTTCTCCTGAAATCATATCATTAGTGACAGAGATTCCAAGGGGAGAAGAAATATGGTTCAAAAATTTCAGTTTTGAGATGGAACCTTGTAAAATATTTCTGAAGCCAGGGTTTGTAGAGACAGACTTAACTAAAGCAGTGCCAAGAAGCTACATCAAGAACACCTATGCCAACCTGCTCTACAACATTCAAAGTTATTTCACATATGAGGGAAGATACCATAAAGTGTATTCTTATCATTTCAAACTCCTGTTGCATTTTACTGGAATGATTTCTTTGGATTTTCCTTTCTTCTTGTTTCGAAGTTTAGCTAAGATGGAAGACAAAGTGCAAATGAAAGCTCAATACTGTGAAACTTCACTTTTCCACCATGGTCTAGTTAAATTGATAGTTTTACATGAACTTCAAAGGATAAACAGATAATGGTCTACATTTTTGTTTTTGTGTGGATTTGGGGTGGAAACACAAGAAACAGGTGTTAGCCCTAAGACTAAAGAAAAATCATCAGCAGAAACCAGTGACCCTGCAAAGACAAGATCAAAAAGATTTGTCAAGTTAAAACCCAGAAAGCAAGTGAAAGAGCCAGAAATCAAAACATTAGTGATCATTCAAAAGACTCCTCAACCTGCACAAAAGAAGACAACTAAAGTTAAGGAAGCAGTACAGGAACAATCAACTAGAAAATCAGTCCATAAAAGATTGACTAGAAGTCAAATAGCAAAGGAAAAGGGTAAAACAGTGGTTTCAGGAGAAAGTCTACATTTAAAGGGTAATTTGAATGATATTTTACAGGCTATTGATATTGAAGAATCTCCTTTATTTCAGGAAGACTTTATAAAATTGGATGAAGGGAAATCTAAGAAGATGAAATCTTCCAAAAAGCTGGATTTTGATGATGAAATTTTAGAGTTCGTGTTCAAGCCTAGAAGGCCTTTAACTAGGCAATCAAAAAATTTGCAAGAGCTAGATATGGAGTTAGATAAAGTAGGGAAATTTTCCAATGTTTAAAAAAAGCCCATAGACCTATCATCACCAATGCCTGAAGGTGACAAAAACGGAGTTTTCAACACTCAAAGAGAAAAGAGCAGTTATGAAGAAATTAAAGAAAAGTTGAGACTACATAATCTTGAAATTGCTAAGCTTAAGAAGGAAGCAAGAAGACATGTTATTGAGAAGACAAACTTCAACAGAATAAGGGCTCTGTGGGAGGTTGAAAGAGTTTCAAAACCTGAAACAGTCAGTAGTGAAGCTCAGTACTTTATCTGGACTGTCCCTGCAATCAAAGAGGCAAGATTTATGAGAATGATAAATGTTAAATTGAGGGCTAATAATAGGAGACTGAAGAGGTAGATTGAAGATCTTGAAATTCAATTGACAAAGTCTGAAGGTCAGCTACAACAGAGATAGAACAAGAGCAGTAAGTGACAAATCCTTAATACAGTCTTGTTTTTGGGAAGGACGTCACTTTTTTAGGACATTTCAAAGTTGACTTATTTTGATTTTTAAGGTCTACAAACATCATGGAAATCATTAAAAGGTGAAAATATTCTTAAAGTCTGAGAATTGTAAAAAAAATTGTGCAAAAAAAAAATAAACAGCAGTTCTGTATATGCATTTTTAAATATTTTTATAAGGGTTTTGAAAGGTAAAAACACTTGGTTTCCGAATTTTGTTGTTGTTGGTGGATGGAAAGGGCTCACAGATGAAATTTCAGGTGTCAAAGAAAAATAAAGTGGATGGTTAAGAGATGTTTACAAAGATACAGATTCTGCGCTACGAAAACAATTGTTATTTTCGTAGTGCAGCTATATCATCTCTCTTTATACTTTTTTAAAGGCTTAATTTTTGTACAGGTGGAAATGCATGGTTCCATGGAATGATAACACATGTCACTTATCTCAAAAATTCAATATTTCCAGCAAAAGGGTTCGAAGATCATCAATGAAGGTAAAAGCTAAATTACAGGAAACATGTTCCCTGTTTTGTAGGGCAGATAAGACATGAATCAGCATGATTGCATAACAAGATTAGAGGCATCATCAAGGTCGAAGATATGGAGAAAAAAATGTCAGAGATATTATTTAAGTCTTGGATAAGTTTTTTTTAGACATAATAAGGAGTTTTACTCCTATTTGTATTAGGACTTCTAGAAGAGACAGTTAATTGTCAGATGTAATTAAGAGTCTGTTTTAGGAGCAGATAGGTGTCAAACTTAGAAATTAAATTTTTCTTCAAGATGGATAAGGGAATCCAAGATTTTAATGATGACTCTATAAGAGACATGAATTCGAATTTCTAAAGGTTGGTAATTTTTCATTAACAAGCAAACTATGTTATTATAGCAGACTGTGTGTTTTCATCTTAATACAGATATTGGCTTTACTACTCAGGATTCAGAAAGAGTTTTTGGTGTTTGATCTTCCTATGGCTTTCCTCATCTACCTATTTGCAGTGGTATGAACATGTGTTACTTAGAATTCATTGGAAAATTATCTAACTTCCTTCATATGTTAGTAAACTGTGTTTTATTCATTGTGTTATTGTTTTGTTGATACATCTAAAACTTCGAAATGCCCTGATTTCCATGTTAAGCTAATTTTGATGTTTTGTTTAAACATACCTTGACTCCATAGCCTAATAGATGTCTGTTGATCAGTAATTCAACCAGTTATACACTTTTATCCAATTTATTCCTAGATTTAGCCATCTAATCCTTAATTCAAAATCTTAAACCTATTGAGAGAGCCCTCTCAGGTTGAGGAGGCTAAGCCTCAACTAAAAGTCTGGTTTGAAATAGTTACTCAGAGTCTACTTGATCAGCAGCCTATCATGGTCATATTTTATGATAACAACTAGCATGGTTAAAATATAGGATTCCTTTCGAGGAAGATTTGGATCACTTTGGTTTAAATGTAATAATTAGGTGTTTGATTCATAGTAGGACTCTAACTCTTAATTCGAAAAGGTGTCAGTCCTAGATTTATGAATCTAGTTAGTAGTTATATTTGGTGTCAGTTGTAAAGTCTAATGGTCTAGCCACTTGGCAGACTTGATGTAAAGGCTATATGCCTATAAGTAGTGAATATTTCGATGTAACTAAGGTTGGAAAATGTTTTATGAACAGTCTACTTTTGTAAATGCTTTGGATGGACTAATATATACAGAAGCAAATTAACTTTTTTGGACTTGAGATTCTTACTGTATTTCAATGAGTTCATATCTTATCTTTGAAATGTTTCCCTTTCATAGTTGCGATGCTTATTACTCAGAATTCATGGTTAGTCATGCTCTGACTTCCTTTAAGTTTTGAACTATGGTCTTACGAGTTTTTGGATCCTATCTGTGGATAGTTTTCTTCAATGTTTTAATACTTATTACTCAGAATTCACGGTTATTCATGCTCTGACTTCCTTTAAGTGTTAAGCTTTGTTGAATCTCTTTTAATACTTTCCTTTTTCAATACCTTGATGCATCATTACTCAGAATTCATATATCATATGCTCTGACTTTTTTTGAGCCTCAAGTTATTTGGATTTTTCCTAATGTGTCACACTTTAATTGAAGTATATACAAGCCTCAGTTTCTATAAGAAGAACTATTGTTATCTTTATCCCTATCAATGACTCCATAGCCCAATGGTAGCAAGCCTCCATCTTTTCAACCTGTAAACATAAAAAAATCACAAACCATAGAGTTAGCCATCTATCTATATCATTTTTCCATATCATTAACCCTTGAGAGAGCCCTGTCAGGCTGAGGAGGCTAAGCCTCGGCCAAAAGGTTGGTTTGAAATAGTTACACAAATTCCACTTGATGAGCAGCCTATCAGGACCAGATTTTGTGATAACACCTTTGTTGTTTAATAATAAAAAGGCCCTTGAGCCTCATTATATTTCAGTTTAGAGGAATGTAGCTGCCACACCTCTCCTCGGAGATAAGCTACCATTGCTCGATCCAGCTAATTTCCATTCCGCATGTAAGCAATTTTCAGTTCTTTGATATTAATGAAATGAAGATTTATTTCTGCTGCATATTTGTGTTTATGCTTATATCTACATTCTGTTGCATTCTTGCGCAAGTCTGGATCAAGTTGATTGAGGAAATTTGTAACATGATTGGTGTTTCCCTTCTTGTATTTAATGTTCAAGTGGAATTGTTGTAGATATGTAGACCACTTCTGATTGCGATCATTCTAAAAATTTATTTTTGTCTATATAAACTAAATAGGTAGGTGATTTGTGTGGACGAATGTCTCCTTCCCTAGAATGTAATGTTTCCATTGCTAGAAATCTTGCACAATAGAATACATCTCTTGATCATATGTGGGGTACTTATGAATTATATCAGAAAGTGTCTCACTGTGATAAGCCACCGGATGCCCTTGATGGATGAGGACTACACCAATAACATAGGCGAAGGTCATTGTCTCAATTTGAAATTGTTTTTGCAGTTCTGGCAATGTGAGTACATGTGCAGAGAAGAAGTTGTGTTTCATCTCAACGAACGCCTTCTGTTGGGAATGAGAACAATAGAACTTTGTTTTTTCTTTGCACTTGGTAACCCGACTCAAATTCCAATTGATATGGGAGGATCCCAACATGAACCTACAATAAAAATTGGCAAGGCCTAAAATGCCGCGAAGCTCTGTTAGAGTGTTCGAGGTTGGAAAATACCGAATTATTTGGATCTTTACTAGATCCACATGCACAACTTGCTCATCTATTATGTAACCCAAATATTTGACCTGCCTCATGCCAAAGGGGCATTTCTCCAAGTTAGAAAATAGTTTGTGCTACTTTAGGGTTTAAAGGACCTATCGAATGTGTTGAAAGTGCTCTTCTCAACTCTTTCTGAAGATGTTGTTGACGTCTATCTATACAGCCACGAACGAGTTGGTGAAGGGCCACACGATGTCATCCATCAACCTCATAAAAATTGCAGGGGAATATTTCTACCTGAAAGGCAAGGCCAATCATTCAAAAAGGCCCTCCTTAGATTTTAAGGTGGTATTCCATACATCTATGGGATCTATTAGAACATGGTGATAGCTAAATGTCAAATAGATCTTGCTGAAATACTTGGGCCCCTTGAGCTGGTCAATAAGGTCATCAATCCATGGGATTCGATACATGTTCTTGACATTGATTTTGTTTAGTGACCGATAATCAATGCAAAGACTCCAGGTCCCATGTGCCCTTTTTATAGTAGCTTTTGGATTCACCACTTTGTCTATTCATTTACTAGAATGGAGCGGCGGTGTATTAGTCCATTCTGTAGAGGTTCTCCAGGAGTTATATAAATTGAATTCTTGACTTGAACATACAAGGGTGCCCCTGTGTGTGAGGAGAATATGTCCCTGTATTATTCCATGACCTTATCCACCTACTTCTAATACATGGAGGAACCCTTCCCAGGGGTCAAGGATGTGTCCACGATATTCCCCTTACTTTGAGAGCGAATCATAAAGAAAACAAATTTCCCAGTCTGGGAGATGATCTTATTGCATTACTTAGCAGAGATCAAAGAGATGGTGGTAGGTGGAGCTACCTCTAGTATCCTATATAACTTATTTCCAAAAGTAATAATAACAGTGAGAGGCCTGGACTCATACAAAACATGACACTTCCACAAGTATGGTTGGACTAATAATGCATCACAAAATTCAAGAGGAGCAACGTCACACATTACCTCATTCATGAAGGGTTTGATGTTGTAGAGAAGATGACAATGTTGGATGACACACATATCTCTTCCTTGGTGGAGCTACTTGATGGTGCATGAATGTGAGTGTGGTGTGGTCGGTAGGCCCAACCACTTAACAACGTCTGCTGAGATGAGGTTATTTTGGCTCTCGTTGTTGACAATGAACTACAATAGATACCCCTTCACCCACATCTATGAGTGGACGAGACATTCCCCTTCCTTTGTATCTTCAGGCTCATTTTTATGGACCTTGGTGGTGGCAATGATGGCATTTGGATCTACATAAATAATATACTTCCCTTTTTCATTCCCCTTGTCATGGTCTGAATCATAGTCGGAACATGCATCTGACTCCAAATCCTTCAACTTGGCCACCAATGACTTCTTGGCATGACACTCGTGTCATGAGTGGGGCTCTTATGGAACTCACAATACTTCCCTGTGTCCTTCTTCATCTTCATGGTGATTTTCTCTACTAGCGGCTTCGATGGGTTGTACTGGGTCACACCACTTTGGTTTGGGGGCACCTTTTCCTTGCTTCAGATTTACAAAACCAAAGTCTTTCTCGATCTTGACAACATATCAGTGGGAAACACCAAGTGAGGATATGTATATGAAATCCATATCATCCATTATGTATTTTTGTAGACAACCATGGTACTTCAGTACCAGATGCCACTCAATACCCTTTGTACCCAACTTTGTGCAAAGGGTATGAAAAATATTTGTGAACTCTGACGCATCTTGGTTCCTTCCCTACCACAATGTGGTCCATTTTATGTACTTATTTTCATAGCTCCAAACAGGATAATATTGTTCCTTAATGGTGTGTCAGAAATAAGTCCAAGTGCTTGCAACTGAAAACTATGAGGGTTCCCTCTCGTCCCTTTGCTCACAATACGTTTCCCACCAATCCTTAATGTGGCGAAATTGAGGAGTGAAAAAGTAAAACTTTCCCTATTAGATAAATCGTGCACTGAAAAATATCTTTCCAATCGATTTAACCATTTATCTATGAAATCTACATCTATCTAGCCTTCAAATATGGGAATGTCAAAGTAGACTTGTACCTTAAAGGGAGTGACACTTCCAAGGTCATTGCTGGATGAAGATGCACTGCCTGTGGGCATCTGCCTGAGGATATGGGAAAATTATTCCATCATATCGTTCCTTTGTCGCTCTAGGTATTCTTCAAACAATATTTTGAAAGGATCTCCTATTCCCTCTTCTTTATTATCTTCCACCATGGGAGGTATTCAAGGTCGATAAGGCCAGTCTTGCAAAGGTTCCACCAGTTCAAGCCCTAACTACTTATACCCTTACCTTGTTGGGGACATGCAAGAAAGAAGAAGAGAAAGAGCAAGAGAAACATGCATAATACCTTGCTAAGGGCAAGATCCCCACTTCTTGAAGAGCCCTCTTCTATAGATGAAGACATGGAGGTTCCTCCTTCAAGGGAAGACCAAGATCTAGGGTCTCTCATTGATGATGAGGCATTCTCAAATATTGGTGAAGAGGATGAGAAAAGGATAGCTAACAACACTATACCATCAGGAGAATATCCATCATCACATGGAGGTGGAAAGGGAACCATCGCTTCCATTAGAGGAGTCCTTGTGTCTTTGAAAGGAGTTCCAAATGATCTAACATGTGGGGACCAAAGCACAATTTTGGAGTAGCATGTATCAGACTTTGTGGATTGTGAGTTGGAAGAAAAGAAGGATCAACATCAAGGGATGATGAGCATTCACCCTTATCTATTTCAGGAGGTTTCTACATAGAAGAAGGAGACTGCATTGTGCAGTGAAGAGAGGTACAAATTAGTCCACTCATATGTACAGTCTGCTTTAGATCTTGATGTCTCACTACATGGGGGCATTCCACCTAGGAGGCCACCAGATCTAGAGTGGGTAAGAGACATCCTACCATTTGGGTCACCAATCTTAGATCCCGGAGGGGTGGATACTTTGGAGGGGTCTAGTACAGCGCAAAGAGTCTAGGATAGACTCAAGGAGTAGGGAGACATTCTCCCATTTTCAACATTACCCATTCTCACTACATATTCCGTGCTAACAGAAGTTGCTGCAATGATGGAGGATCGCACCACTATGGTGCAAGGGAGCTGCTCCATGGATTTGGAGAAAAAAGGGGTACTTCCTTTGAGGAAGGAATCCTCCATAAATTGGAGTAGATGGAGGGCACTCATACTTACATTGGACAAGATCAGGAGGTTCTTTTTGGATGGTAGCTTCTCATGGGAGGCCAACTTCCAAAGGCCACCACCTGTACTTGAGCATGAGTAGCTGCATGATGGGAATGGTAGCACTTTCGAGGATGACTTTGGCATGAGGGATGTCAAATGAGAAGACAACAACATGTGGGGAGCTTCACATTTCAGATCTTCAATGTTGTCTCTTAGGAGGATTGATCCATATTGGAGGTCTCAACTTTTGGTAGAGTACTCCAAGGATCTCGGTGCTTGCATGATTCTTGATGACCCAGAGGGAGATGACAAATACATTGTGGATGATGAGGTCATCTACTCTTATGGCAGAGTCTTCTTGACTAGAGCTTCTGATCTCAAGGAGAATTTGTTACATGCAGCACATGTGGACTTTCTTTCCATGCACTTTGATGCATTTCATTCTTTGATGGAGGAGTTCACTTAGGAGGGCATCCATCAAGATGTATATTAGCATATGGAGAGATGCATAGCTCAGATGACGATGGAGAGGTTGTCACAACCACTTCCCTACTCATTGAGAGCGAGGGAGAACTTTCAGTTGAGCCATTTCAGCTCAATGACCAAGGTACATAGTAGAGGATGTACACTTATGCATTATGATTTGTATTCCTTTACTTTTTGTGAGCAGCATATTGTACCAAGGAGGATCTTTCCTTCTTGTATATTGTATTATGATGTACTTGAGGCCATTTACAACATTGATGTTGGTCATTCTATTGGTGGGTTGTGGGAGATGCCACATGATTCTTGGTGTGCACCATTGGCACCATATTTTACTTTTATGATCCTATCTTGTAGGATGATTGTGGCAGTAAACAAGTGGCTGAAAGGACACTTGTTATACTTTGTTTTGAGGCATGCATCGAATGCACTGTGCTGGTTCTTGAATTATTTCCACTTGAATCATTTCACTTACCCTTTAACACATCTCCCATATCAGTTACAGTTCTTGACTTACTCTTCAACCTTTCAAAAACTGACCAAAATGAGCAAGAAAAGCAGCTACATCAGTTTCATAGCGCTTTTCTTCTTTTTTACACTGACTGCGCTAAGAAACTGCTGAGTATGCAGTTTTGTCAAAAAAATTTGAAAATGAAAACTATAGCTATGCCAAAAAATTAAAATATATCTATCTCCATCATTTAAAAATCATATTAACTGTAAATCCACATTCATTCCAGCTTTCTTGAGGTCCCTTCTTCATTTTCACTTGATTTAGCTATTGGCTCTTCTATGATTGTAACTTTAATGCCTATGCTCTTTAACTCATCATGAATCAAATTCAGCTGCTACTCTAAGTCCTCCACTTGATCTTTAAGTCTTCTATTAGTAGCTCTCAAATGAGTATTTATTACTCTGACAAACTTGGCTTCCTTTATTGCTGGAACTGTCCACTTGAAAAATTGCTCAACATTACTTGGAGTTTCAAAAATAGAATCAGTTTGCCCTTCCCACAGTGCCTTCATCCTTTTAAATTGTGCTTTCTTGACATTTTGCTTTCTAGCCCTCTTTCTCATGACAGAAATTTCTTGGTTTTCCAACCTCAATTTTTCCTCAAGATTCTGAAACTCTTTTTTTTCTATCATTTGTTCTTTTCCCCTCTTTTTTCTGTTGATTATATGCTTCACTATAGGTGATGAAAGATTGAAAACTTATTTAGGAGCTTTAGTTGTCTTAGTGGGTTTTTGAACTTGCTTGTTGTCTTCCTTCAGTTTCCTAGCCTTCCTAGTCATAGGCTTTCTTGCTTGAAAGATGAAAGCTGCATCTTCCCCCTTAAACTCTAGCTTCTTTGCAGACTTGGCCTTCTTCAATTTATGCTCATCTTCCCCAATGAACTCAAATTGGAAAATGGGTGTCTCTTCTATGTCAATGGCATGAAGAATTTCCTCTAGATTCCCCTTTGTTACTGGGCTTTCCACTGTAGCAATTGTCTTTCCTTTTAATGCCACTGCTTGGCTTCTAGTTACTCTTTTGGTATCCTTGCTGGCAGCTTGTTTATGTTCTGCATCTTTGACAATATTTGACCTCTGTTTTGACCTCTGTTTTGTAGGTGGGAGAGTTGGAGTACCAAGTATTTGCACCTGCTTTGGCCCCTTTTCAGTTCGTTTTCTTAGCTTCACATTTGCAGTTTTTTTTGGTTTTGCAGCCACAGGTTGACTTGGTTCTGCTGCTGATGGTGATGGAGCTCCTTTAGATTTAGGGTTTCTTGTAGGGGTTAGGGTTTCCAACTCAAATACATTTATAAATAAGAAATATGACCAATATTTTCCTATCTTCTGAAGCTCATCTAAAATCAATAACTTCACTAAATCAGCCATCTTTGCAAGACTCCTATGCAGATAAAAAGGAAAATCAAGTGAAATATTACCAGTGGAGTGTAGAAGCAACTTGAAATGATATGAGTAAACCTTGTGATATCTACCTTCACATGTAAAATACTTCTGAATGTTGAGAAACAACTTTTAATATGTGTCTTTGATGCAGCCTATAGGGATAGCATTGTTAAGGTCCATGTCTGTGTACTCAGGCTTCATGAACTCTTTGCATTGCTCCATATCAAATTTGAAACTTTTGAACCAGGTTTCTTGTCCTCTTGGTATCTCTGTAACAACAGCAATGACCTCTAGTGTAATAGACACAGTTAGCATCCCGACCTTTGTGGTTGTTCCATTGAAGTTCATGGAAAATTCCTTGGATACCTGTGTGTGACACCCCTGCAAATTTTCACAAAACCGAAGAAAACCTACTCTTTTGAACACTTCCATCACTACTGGGTCTTCAATTATTTCCTTCATGTCTTCAGGTTCATGTCTTAAACAGTGTCCTCCTCTATGAATTTTCTTTACCTCTGCCATGTTCTTGAACAAATCTTTCAGACTCACTTGAAAAAAAAAATAACAGTAGCCTCACTTGAATAATTGTAACAACAGCCTCGCTTGATATGGGTGTAGTAACCCTTTGGATGAATCAATCATAGGTTTAGCTTGACACTTAGAGCTCAAACATTTCGAATGGAGGCAGAAGGAAATGAGAATGACCAATAAGGAAAGATTTTGAAATTTAGAATGTCATCTCATAACTAAATGATGCCTCATTCATAACCTATAATGACAATGATGACTGCAAACGTGGGTGTGTACATCGAATTTTATCATTACATGACTCGACATGCCACTAACCTACCCTTTCCCAATGGTTTCTGACATCTGTCAACTCAACTGACAAGACAGCTATAAATTTGCGCTTTCATAGCGCCTGCAATGTAATTTTTCATGTTTGCGCTACGAAACTATCAGCGTTTTCGTAGCGCAAAAAAAACCTTTTTCAACGGGTGGCGCTACGAAAACAAGGTTTTTTGGCTAATTGAACAATTTTAACCTGAAACTTTAGGAAATAACCCACAAATGAAAATGATGAATATTTGACATGAAAAGACTTTAAAGAAGACTTTATTTGAACCTAAGAATGAGCTTTAAACTATAAAAATCTAAAACCTACCCTTTATCAAACCTCAATTGACTCCAATAACCCAAATTTGATCCATGAAATTTTTTAACCTTGTCACAATGATGTACTAAAATTTTTGGGTGATAATAGGAGGATTGATCCATATTGGAGGTCTACACTTTTGGTAGAGTATTGCAAGGATCTTGATGCTTGCATGATTCTTGATGACCCAGAGGGAGAAGACAGATACTTGGTGGATGATGAGGTCATCTCCTCTTATGGAAGAGTCTTCTTGACTAGAGCTTTTGAGCTCAAGGAGAAGCTATTACATGCAGCACATGTGGACTTTCTTTCCATTAAATTTGATGCATTTCATTCTTTGATGGAGGAGTTCACTTGGGAGGGCATCCAATAAGATGTATATCAGCATATGGAGAGATGCATAGCCCGAATGATTATGGAGAGGTTGTTTTTGAGCTCTAGAAATTCCTTTTCTTTTACAAAACCATCATCTCATTTCACTCATCTTTCATCAAATTGTAAGCCTAAAATAAATGAAGAATGATTAGGATTGTCTTAAGGATACATGCAATTGATTAACATGTTGTATTTTCATGGTTTTTGTTGTTTTAATAATTTTTTGCAGTATAGCTACAGAATACAAACATTCCATAGTTGGTCAGGCGTTCCGCAGCTATTTTTGTGTTTGAATATGATACAGGTGTCAGTTAAAGAAATGGCTTATATGGGTAGTTTCAAAATCCATCCTACATGATTTCTTCCTATCCATAAGGACTAGATCGATGATTGAAGGAGTCTAATCCGATATTCAAAGCTGAAGTCAAAGAGACTGTTTTACACAGAAATTAGGACCCTTGATTTGCTTCGTAGCAAATCATGAGTCCTAAGAGTCCCAATTTGATTATAATTTGAATTTACACCTATAGCTATTCCTATTCGAAGTTAGTTGTGCAATTTACTTATAAATAGAGGTTCTGTAGAACCAAGAACAAGTTAACTGTTAATAGCATAAGTTTGGAATTATAGTGTGATACTATATTTTTATCAAAATATGTTTTTAATAAGGGAGATCGGTTCTTTGATTCTGTCTTGATCACATCTTCAAGGAGCTAAGGAATTCACCAAATTGGTAGCAGAGGGCCCCTGCTGCCAAGGAGGTTTTTATGCTTTCTAGCTAGGTTTATTTCAGTTTCTTTGTTCAAGTATTTCTTGCTGCTTATGCTCATTTACTGCTTTCATAATTGACAATTGTTGTGTCCAACTGAGTAAAAACCATTTGTATTCATTACTAAATCTTTATCACTGAATGTTTAGTGACTTATAGGTACAGTGGTTGTTTAGATTTTATTTACTGCTTTCATAGTTGACAATTACTATGTCCAACTGAGTAAAAACCATTTGTCTTCATTACTAAATCTTTATCACTGAATGGTTAGTGACTTATAGGTACAGTGGTTGTTTAGATTTCATTTACTGCTTTCATAGTTGACAATTATTGTGTTCAATTGAGTAAAAAACATTTGTCTTCATTACTAAATCTTTATCACTGAATGGTTAGTGACTTATAGGTACAGTGGTTGTTTAGATTTCATTTACTGCTTTCATAGTTGACAATTACTGTGTCCAACTGAGTAAAAACCATTTGTATTCATTACTAAATCTTTATCACTAAATGGTTAGTGACTTATAGGTACAATGGTTATTTAGATCTCATTTACTGCTTTCATAGTTGACAATTACTGTGTATCAACTGAGTAAAAACCATTTGTCTTCATTACCAAATATTTATCACTGAATGGTTAGTGACTTATAGTTACAGTGATTGTTTAGATTTCATTTACTGTCTTTCATAATTGACAGTTGTTGTGTTCAACCAAGTAAAAAGCCATTTTTCCTATTTCCAAATCTTATATTAAAATGGTTAGTGACTTATAGAAATAGTAATTGTTTAAGCATTTTCATTATTTTTGTCATTCACTTAATTAGTTGTAGTTAGAATATCCTCATTCCATTGCAACTAATAATCTCTTTAAAGGACATTCTAATTGAAACTGAATCTGAATATGATTTGCAAGAATGGCTAAATGATTAGATTTAACGCAATGTTTGAGTTATCAATTGCATTTTCTGTTTTCATTTTTAAATCTCAATTGAGTCATAGATTCATGGATTAGGTTTATTCACTAATTGAAACACTTATTTTATCTTTTTTTAATTAGAACTAGACCTTAGAACTTGTCCATAAAACTCTAATTTCTTTATAGGAAGTTAACTAGTTTTACTACATTTCCTTTTCTTCATTTTAATTAGATTTATTCTCACTTTTCAAGCTAGGATAACACACTAAGGATTAAAAACACAAAACCCCCAAAACAATAATAAAAATATCAAACAACAAAGTAAGGAAAAGGACACTTAGGCACATATAGTGCACTACACTTCATCAAAGTTACAAGCCCTGGTTGATAATTAATGAAAGAAATTTAGGAACACTAAATTGACTAAACATTTTGGCGCCGTTGCCGGGGAAGTGTAACTAGGTAGCCTTATTTCTTACATCTTAAAAACAATGATATGCGTAGAGAAAGAGACTCAAGGGGTAGATTTGTAAGAGGAAGAAGCTTAATTCCTACAACACCACTCACTCCACCTAGGCCAAGATGTAGTACACCTTCCTTTCAAACTCATATCCCATACTATACTGGTCATAGGCTTCCTGAAGTTTTAAGATCAGAAATTCAGTTAGGAGGGTCTCCCACTTCATCTACTGAGGCAATCTTGGAAGAAGAAGAAGATCCTAGAACTCCAACAGAGGGAATAAATTTATTCACTTCTATAGGGGAATATATTCCAGCAAAAGAACTAGAAATCCCTAGTGAAGAAGAAGAGGAAGAATCTTTCTTCAACATACCATTGATAGAAGAGCCAGAAGAACAATTATTTCTCCAAGCAGAACCTTATATCAGTTCTGAAGAATCTATCATGGCAGGAAGAGGAGAAGGAGGGGAAGGAGCAGGAGAAATCCTCAATGGAGAAAACTTTCTATTTGGAGGAGGTAGAGGTAGAGGAGGAGATAGAGGAAGAGGTAGGGGAAATGTAGAAGGAGGTAGAGGAAGAAGGCGAGTTGAAATTTCCTTTGGATTCCCTATAAGAGATGAAGAGACAAATACTACTATGAAAAATATCTCACCTTCTGTTCTTCCAAACTTTCATGGATTGAAAAGTGAAGACCCTGAGAAATTTTTATTTGAATTTGAAGTTTTGTGCAGAAATTATGACTATCTACAAGATGCTCAAAAAATCAAATTGTTTCCTTCAACATTGAAAGGAGCAGCCCTAAAATGGTTCATGAGTCTAATTACTGGTTATATGGAGTCATGGAATGATATGAGGAAAGAATTTCTAGAAAGGTATTTGGACTATTATATACCTATTAACCATAAAGAAGAAGTGTTTAAAATGATGCAAAAGGAGGATGAAAATTTGGAAGATTTACTTGAAATATTCAACTACAATATCAAGAGAGAAAAAATGCAAAATCTAGACCAAGACACTCTAAAATCTCTTTTGTTGAAAACAATTAGGGATGAATGGATATATATTCTTAACATGATGGGGAAGGGAGACATATCTCAACTTCCATTATCTGATATTGGAGAACTTTGTATTAATCTCTCAAGAGGAAAGTAAAAAACTTTGAAAGGACCAAGATACCTTGCTTTTGCTAGGGTAAACAAATCTGCAACTGGAACAGTAAGTAGGGAAGAAATTGGAAACATGCTTGATGAATTCAAAACTGACATTCTAGGGAGTATTAGTGAGAAAATAGACACCCTTAAACTACAAAACAAGAGAAAAGCTGAAACTGATGCCTTAGCAATCTTCTATCCCAAATGTATAAAGAAGCATGCCTTAAGAGAATGTCCTCTTAATGCAAAATTAATAGAGACTTGTGTGATTTGTTCAGAAAACCATGAGACCAAGAACTGTCCTTCAATTCGTGGTCTTAAAGCTGTCTTTCAAGAGGAAACAACTACAAATCCCACAGAATCTCTTTGTTTTTTCTCTAGAAGACCTTGGCAGGGGCCTAAAACTCAAGGGTTTAATAACCAAATGTATAATCAACCCCACCAAATTGGAATTATTGGCATTAACCTTAGCTTCAACCTCAAAATCAATCTCAATATTGGGCTCAAGGGATGCAAAATCCCTATGGAAGGTTCTCACAATACTATCAATATCCACCATCCTATCCATCAATTCCATCTTATCCAAATTATCCAAATTATCCTCCTCAAAAAATCCTCAGCAGAATCCACAACCTCAATCACAAAATCAAAATCCATCACTTCCACTACCATTTCCCCAGAAATCAAACCAGTTACCTGCCCAACCAATACCAAATCCCAACAATAAAAACCCTCAGAATACCTATATGATAGAAGGTCAACAATTTCCAACTTATTTGATTACTCCTCTAGACCTTAATGATATCCAACTTAGGTCTGAAAGGATACTTAAAAAGAAGAAACCTTCTGTGATCATACAAGAACAAAACAATTCTGAGGAAGATTCTCTACAAGTTAATAAAATTTTTGAAGACACATCTCTTCAAAACCAAAATATTGAAAAAGGAAAACATAAGGAACCAATAAATTCAACTCCTATGTTAGAGGAACCAAAAACATCTACTTCTACACCTCCTTTTCCTGAAAGATCACAAATTGATAAGGGTGTAGAAAAATATATTATGTTGCCTAACTAAGATTTCCTAGATGAATTGAGAAATGTTTGCATTAAAATTCCATTATTACAAGCCATCAAGGAAATCCCAATATTAGCTAAACAATAAAGGAGTTGAGTATGAAGAAACCAGGAAGAAAAATAAAGGAAGTAAAGAAAATTCAACTGGTAGGACAAATAGCTAACATAATGATGGGAAAGATTGTCATTCAAAAATATCTAGTTCCCGGAAGTCTAGTTGTTAAAACTCATATCAATGGAATTGAAATCCCAAACACATTAATTGATTTAGGAGCAACAATAAACATCATGAGTAAGCAAACCATGGAACAACTTAAACTTCCTAATCTTCTTTATACACCCACATTACTACAGTTAGCAGATAGGTCTGTAATCAAACCAGATGGTGTATTAGAAGATATTTTAGTGTACTTAGATTCTTGGGAGTATCATGTGGACTTTATGATTTTAACTCCTAAAAATGATCTAGGAGGACATCCTCTTATACTAGGAAGACCTTGGTTAGCTACAGATGATGCTTTCATCAGCTGTAGATCTAGTGATATGTACATATTTGATGGTAATTCAACCAATAAATTCACTTTGTATCCTCCAGCAAGAAAAATCACAGAAATAGATGACAATCAATGGATTGATGATGAAGAAGATATACAGCCTCTCTTCACTATTTCAAACATTAGTGAAGATAGTCAAATATTAAATGTTTTAGAAAATCATGACTCTTCTTCAGAATATAGACATGAACAATTCCAGGAAGAATCTAATATTGAATTTTTGTCATCTAGGAAAATGTCTCTTTACTCTACGGAAGAATTTGGCAGCTCTACAATTGAAATATTTCCAGGAAAAACTTTGAACATAAATAAAAACCTAGAAAAATTACAACAAGAAGAGCTAGTCAAAACATTACAGAGACATTCCTCTGCATATGCATGGGAATACACTGATATGAAAGAGATCAATCCTAAGACTTGCACTCATCATATCTACATAGAGGAAAATTGTAAACCTATTAGACAACCTCAGAGAAGGATGAATCCAAACCTTAGGGAGATTGTCAAAGAAGAATTGCAGAAATTGTTGAATGTCAACTTTATCTATCCCATTTCAAATAGTCAGTGGGTTTCTCCTTTGGTGATTGTACCCAAGAAAAATGGTAAATGGAGGGTATGCATTGATTATCGAGAACTGAATAAAGCTACTCTTAAAGATCATTTTCATTTACCTTTTATAAATCAGGTGTTAGATACATTAGTGTAGAAATTATATAACTAATGTGTTATACATCCAAGATTCTCCTGATCACGCACTATTTGACTTCATGCACAATATATAATCTCTTCTACTATTGATCATCATATGCGGAAATTAAATCAATTACATGCACACATTGAAACCATAAAAATTCACACATATGAACACATTGTTTTAACGGGACAGCCTGAAGCTAAAAACCCCAACTATCTGTATATAGTATATTTCATAGAGATCATGTAACAATCCTCATACAAAGCTGATCATATCAAGCTCTCAGTACAATACAATTGCTACACGCTAATTAGGCCCTATCTAGAAAATCCATGGACCGATCTTTGCCACCTGCTAGCCTGCCTCTACTGTGCAATCCCTGTTGAAGAATGGCTCTGAATGAACTTGAATTGATCCAGCCTTGCTCACGCAATCCTCATTGGCAACTCTACTCTTTGTTGGATGCAATCAATGCATCACTATAGTCACAATTGATAGTCAACTTGCCCTTTCACCTATCTCTCCACTGGTCTCCACTGAAACTGTCCATGCACTATAGTTAACTGATGTATTCTTCAGTTGATTAATGAGTTAATATTTAGTGAATTAATTAATAATTAATTCACACCACTCTCACTAGTGTATCAATCAATTAGACTAGATACAACTAGCTCAACGTGAGAATTTGAGTTAAAACTTCTAACACACCCACCAACTACTTCTACAACTCCACCAAACTCGTCACATGAGTCAAAATTTACAACTCACAGTCTCCACAATAGCTCCACGAACCCTTAGGAAAAGCGTAATTCCTTCGTCACCACAAGCGATATCTATGCACTTAACTGAAGTGCTCCAAGAGAATAAGTTAATGTTTATAGTCCAAATATTATTAAGAGCTAATAATATTCGACATATCTATTTTTAGATTGGAAATCTAAAAATAGATTCCACCCAATATGTCTAAACATATAAGTCCATCTATTTTTCCAACTTGAAAAACCATCCACAAATAGCATCCTGCAACTCATAGAATATGATTGACATGTCTAAAAACAGACTTGCCCCAAAAATAGCCTGCAAGCCCACTTAGTGAAGGCGAATCTTTTCACTAATCTCATCATCTTGTTGCAATCTCAACACTCCCTCTCAACAAGATAGGGATTATCTGCCACCCTGATCCTACCTCTATGGTATTCGAATTTGCTCCTGGTGAGCGCCTTTGTCAAGATATTAGCATCCTGATCCTCCGTAGGAATGTAAGAAAGTAACATGATCTTCCGCTGCATACAATCTCTGATATGATGATACCGGATGTCAATGTGTTTAGATCTATCATGAAATACTGGATTAACCGAGAGTTTGATGCAACTCTGATTATCACAATATATCACAGTAGGATCTAAGTGTGAACCGAACAACCCGACTAGGATCTTCCTCATCCATATAGCCCCAGGAAAGTACCAAACTCGTCGCCACGTACCGCCTCTCGCTAAACTAAGTGCCACATCTGTCAGCCGTACCAAGAAACCGTTGTAGACCGTATACGGCAAATCCCTCCAGATGTGCTCTTCATCCGTTGGGCCTCGCTCTAATCATCTGCAATCCATGCAGCACCTCATCCGATTATTTGTACCATAATCCATATCCCGATGTGCCTCTGAGATATCTCAATACGTGCTTCCCCGCCTTCCAAAAGAGCTTGGTAGGCTTAACCATAGCTTGTGAAAGCTGGTTAACAGCATAGCATATGTCTGGTCGTGTATTGACTAGATACATGGGCGAACCAACCAACTGTCGGTCAACAGTGGCATCCACTACCTCTGCCGATGTAGCATCCTCTTTCCTCCAACCACCAGGAAGAGGAGTGTCGATAGGATTGCAGCCTTGCATGTTGAACTTCTCCAGTATCTCCCGGGCATACTTGCCTTGAGACATAAACAGTCCATCACTGTGCTGCCAAATTTCCAATCCTAGGAAATAATGAAGGAGGCCCAAGTCCTTCATCTCAAACTCCTTTGCAAGATCAGCCTTGCATGAGATTATCAACTATTCATCACCCATCAAAATCAAATCATCTACATAAAGTAAAATGATCAGCAACTTACCCTCCACCACAATCTAGTATAGGTTCGGATCCGCCTCACTCTTGGTGAATCCAAGACCGGTGAAATAACTGTCTATTCGTGTGTACCAAGCACGAGGTGCTTGTTTCAACCCATACAGTGCTCTTTTGAGCCTGCACACACGTGACTCACTGTTGAAGATCTTGAAACCTTCTGGCTGCTCTATGTACACCTCCTCCTCAATGACTCCATTGAGGAACGCAGTCTTCACATCCATCTGATGAATGTGTCATCCCATCTGCGCTGAGAGAGCTAGGATGCTCTGTATGGAAGAATACCTTGCGGCAGGTGCAAAGGTTTCCTCATAGTCGATCCCCTCAATCTGTGAGAAGCCCCGGGAAACAAATCTTGCCTTGTACTTCTCGACGCTCCAGTCAGCAACTTGATTCACTTTGTAGATCCATCTCAAACCTACCACTGATTTCCCTTCTGACCTTGGGACAATCTCCCATGCACTGTTTCTAACAATCGAATCATACTCTTCCACCATGGCATCTACCCATGCAGGTTCCTCCACAGCTTCCTCGAAAGAGGATGGTTCTATCATGATACACTTGCTCATCAAAGCCATGCATCCAGTATATCGGTCAGGTGACTATCTCTGTCTGCGCTGTGAGTAGGTGCTCCTACAATCTTCTCTGCATCAAGATTCAGTCGCTCAGCTTCTGTAGTGCGCTTTCGCCCTCTGATAGTTGGTGCTGCATGGGTGGTTTCTTCCACTCCATGAACCTCCTCTTGTGGCTGATCCGGCATCCTCGAGGCCTGTCCCCAGACTAATATCTCCTCATCTGCATGCAAGTGTGGCTCCCTCTCAAGCGAACACTTCATGGCTTTCTCCTCATGAAATTTGATATCTCGTCGCACAACAGTCTTCCGACTGTCTGGAAAATAAACACGATAGTTGTGGGGTGTTTCTGTGTACCCCACAAATATCCCAACCTCTACGGTTGGCTGCAACTTCTTCCTGGCATCCTTCGTCACATGAATGTAAATAGGTGAGCCAAAAATATCCAAATGAGAAATATCAGGCTTCTTACCAGAAAACGCCTCTTCGGGTGTACTCATTCCAAGTACTCTGTGAGGACAATGGTTTTGCACATAAACTGCAGTGTTACAAGCTTCGGCCCACAGATGTATGGGAAGGCCCTGATCATGCAACATCGCCCGTGCAGCACCCACGATCGTTCTGTTATTTCGCTCTGCAACCCCATTCTGTTGTGGGTTATGAGGTGCTATGAGCTCTCTTCGAATTCCTTCTGCGCTGCAAAAGTCTTTGAAATCGCCAGAGATTAATTCACCACCATTATCGCTCCTAAGAGCCTTCACCTGCTTCCCCAACTCTTTCTCCACCAGTGCCTTAAACTCACAGAACTTTGAGAATTTCTCGCTCTTCTTCTGCATGAAGAAGATCTAGCACTTACGATAAAAGTCATCAACAAATATCACATAATACCTATGCTTTACTGTCGAAGTTACTGAGAAAGGTCCACACACGTCTGTGTGAATTCTCTCAAGGATCATCGTGGCGCGACTATCCTTCTCATGAAAGGTGGCTTTCAAAAATTTTCCCAAAGTACATCCCTTACACTGATCTGACTGCGCAAGTGTACCTTTGGGAAGCCAAGTAGAAATCTGTTGCAAAATTTTCAAAGCGCCATGGTGAAGATGGCCCAATCTCCTGTGCCACAATTTTCCCTCATCCCGACTCACCACTCCTTTTGCTTTGCCTGCCATTGTTGCACAGCCATCTATCTGCAATTAATAAAGGTTCTTAACTCGATCCCCTATCCTTCAAGTTTCACCAGTTGCCTTACTGTGCAAGAAATCCTTTCCCTCGCTAAAGAAGACATCATATCCCTCATCTTCCAACATCGCCACAGAGATAAGATTCTTCTTCAATCCTGGAACATGCATGACATCCTTCAAGATGAAAGGTTTTCCAGACTCCTTCTCAAAGGAAATGGTCTTGATACCAATCACACTGTATCTACCATCATCGCCCATCTCGATGTGCACTCCAAGATCCTTCTCATCCAGATAAGTAAACAAATCTTTGTCTCCGGTCATATGTAAAGACACACCACTGTCAAGAAACCACACTAATCCCATCACACTTGAGACCAAGCATGTGATCAGCAAAAAATATAGCTCAAACTACGAGGCTAAGGCCTCTCAAGCTGCAGATCCAGCAGCTTGATTATTTTTCTTCTTCTGTGGACAATTAGTGGCGTAATGTCTGTGTTGGTGATAGTGAAAGCACTTCACCTTGGACATGTCCTGCTTCTTGCCTTTCACACCGGATTGAGAAGGATTTTTCTTTCCCTTCCCCTTCCTTGCTTTGGTAACCAAAGCACAATTTTATTCATCTTTATTCTTCGATGAAGATCCATCCCTGGTACTCCGCCTTATCTCCTCCTACACAAGATCCGACCAAAGTCGCTCCCATCTTGTCAGTTTCTCCCGATCATTGACAGAGTCCTCATAGGAATGCCAACTCTTCAGAAGCCCAAGGAGAGCCAAGCTCACCAATTCCTCTTCATCTACAGTAACCCCCACACTTCCTAGCTCATCCCTGCACTGGACAAACTTTGTGAGGTACTTGGGTATACTGTCGCCTTTCTCCAATTTTATTTTCCTGAGTTTGTCTTTAAGCACCAACTTCCTCTGGTCGCTCTTACTTTGGAACAAATCTGTCAAAGATTTCCACATCAAGAATGGAGAAGCTTTACCATGAAGGCTGGACACTATGTGATCCTTCACACCTTCCAACAGAATCCTTCAACATTTTGCTGTCTTCTTTTGCCATGCGTCAAGTGCGGCAGCATCGCCAGAAGCAGGTTTTGGAATTTCTGCATCTATGAACTCCTTCAACCCATTATCCTCCAGCATTGCCTCCATCTTGTCCTTCCATGCAATATAATTCGAGCTTCCCTCAAGGGCATACTCCAATCGCAATCCATTGAAATACATCTCAACTTCAACACCAAGAAAACACTACTACAAATTCAAATTCCACCAGCACAAAACTCAACCGCTTCAATGATTTGCAATTGCTCCAATGATCAATATTGCTCTGATACCATGTAGAAGTTATATAAATAATGCGTTATACATCCAATATTCTCTTGATCACACACTATTTGATTTCATGCACAATACAGAATCTCTTCTACTATTGATTATCATATGCAGAAATTAAATCAATTGCATGCACACATTGAAACCATAAAAATTCACACATATGAACACAGTTTTTTAATGGGAAAGCCTGAAGCTAAAAACCCCAACTATCTGTATATAAAATATGTCATAGATATCATGTAACAATCATCAGACAAAGCTGATCATATCAAGCTCTCAATACAATACAATTGCTACACACTAATCGGGCCCGATCTAGCAAATCCATGCAGCGATCTTTGCCACCTGCTAGCCTGCCTCTACTGCGCAATCCCTGCTGAATAATGGCTCTAAATGAACTCGAATTGGTCCAGCCTTTCTCACGCAATCCTCATTGGCAACTCTACTCTGTGTTGGATGCAATCAATGCATCACTATAGTCACAACTGATAGTCAACTTTCCCTTTCACCTATCTCTCCACTGGTCTCCACTGAAACTATCCATGCACTATAGTTAACAGATGTATTCTTCAGTTGATTAATGAGTTAATATTTAGTGAATTAATTAATAATTAATTCACACCACTCTCACTAGTGTATCAATCAGTTAGACTAGATACAACTAGCTCAACTGTGTCTAACCGAGTTAAACTGAACACAACTCCACCAACTACCTCAATAACTCCACCAAACTCTGTCACATGAGTTCTAACTGAAGTCTCCATGCAATAGCTCCACTTAACCCCCAAGAACAGCGTAATTCCTTCTGTCAGCTCCTGTGCCACATCTGTGCACTTAACTGAAGTGCTCCAAGAGAATAAGTTAATGTTTATAGTCCAAATATTATTAAGAGCTAATAATATTTGACATATATATTTTTAGACTGGCAATCTAAAAATAGATTCCACCCAATATGTCTAAAAATAGAAGTCCATCTATTTTTCCAACTTGACCAACCCTCCACAAATAGCATCCTACAACTCATAGAATATGATCGACATGTCTAAAAATAGACATAGTCTAAAAATAGACTTGCGCCAAAAATAGCCTGCGGGCCCACTTAGTGAAGGCAACTCTTTTCACTAAGCTCATCATCTTGTTGCAATCTCAACACAGGAAAAAGTACTTCTCATTCCTAGATGGTTTCAGTGGTTATAATCAAATTCAAGTTGCACCTGAAGATCAAGATAAAACCACATTTACCTGTCCTTGTGGGACTTATGCCTATGGAGTACTACCTTTTGGATTATGCAATGCACCTACAAAATTCCAAAGGGCAGTACTAGGAATCTTTTCAGATCTAATACATGATTGTGTAGAAGTATACATGGATGACTTTACAGTCTATGGTAATACATTTGAAGAAGCCTTAGAAAACTTGGAAAAAGTTCTGAAAAGGTGTAAGGAAGCAAAACTTTCATTAAGTCATGAGAAATGTTTCATGATGTTTACTGAAGGGATTGTTTTAGGAAATCATATCTCAGGAGATGGAATTAGAGTAGATGATTCAAAAGTTGAAGTCATCTCTAGACTATTGGTTCCAAGTTGCCAGAAAGATGTTAGAAGTTTTCTAGGATTTACAGGGTACTATAAAAGGTTTATAGAAAACTTCACAAAGATAGCATCTCGACTCTTCAAACTACTCACAAAATATTGTGAATTCAAATGGAATTCTGACTGCTAGTTAGCATTTGAAACTCTGAAAACAAAAATCTCTGAAGCACCCATTTTAAGATGACCTAACTGGAAACTACCTTTTCATATATCAACAGATGCTTCAGACACAGCTCTAGGAGTTGTGTTAGGACAGAAAGACTTGATCCCCTATGCCATCTACTATACAAGTAAAAATTTGACTCCTCCAGAGTTGAATTATACTGTAACTGAAAAATAATTCTTAGTTGTTATTCATGCTATCAATAAATTCAGACATTATATAACAGGCTATGAAACCTTTGTTCAAATAGATCACTCTAAAATTAGGTATTTAATGAATAAATCTGTCACTAATAGCAGAGTTATAAGATGGTTATTGCTTCTACAAGAATTTAACATCACTATTCTAGATAGGCCTAGAAAACAAAATACAGTTGCTGATTTCCTATCTAGAATCCAAAATATTAAGGACAACACTCCAGTTGAAGATAAATTTCCTAATGAATATCTCTTTGCAATAACTACTCAAACTCCTTGGTTTGCAGATATTGCTAATTATTTAGTTTCAGGAAAATTTCCTTCAAATATGAATGCCATAGAGAAAAGAAGAATCATCCAATCAAGTGCAAAATTTTCATGGATTACTAATGAATTGTATAGAACAGGTCCAGATCTTATTATCAGAAGATGTGTTCGAAAAGATGAGATGCCTGAAATTCTTAAGGCATGTCATGATGAACCTTGTGGTGGACATTTTGCTGATAAGAGGACATCCTATAAAATCCTTCATTTAGAATATTATTGGCCATCCATCTTCAAAGATTCTAAAGAATATGTCAAGAGTTGTGACAGTTGTCAAAGGGTCGGGAAACCTGCTTCTTCAAATGAAATACCTTTACAACCTCAGGTACATATTAAACCTTTTGAAAAATGGGCTTTGGATTTTGTCAGACCTATAAATACTCCATCAAAACAAAGGAAGTATATCTTAGCATGCACTAATTATGTCACTAAATGGGTAGAGGCTTAAGCATTACCTTTTGCTAATGAATCATCTGTAGTCAGTTTTCTTTTTGACGATATTTTTACTCGTTTTGGTGTCCAAAGAGAAATTTTCACAGATCAAGGAGCTCAATTCACATCAAATTTGGTACAGAATATGGTAGAGAATTACAAAATAAAGCACATAAAGTCTACTCCCTACCATCCACAAGCAAATGCTCAAGTTGAATCTACCAACAAAGTGATTGAAGGAATTCTCACAAAGACTGTTCATCTACATAGAAGAGATTGGGCAGAAAGGCTTCCTGAAGCCTTATGGGCCTACAGAACCACATGGAGGAACAAAACAGGACATACTCCTTATAAAATTGTTTATGGGAAACAAGTCTTGTTCCCCATAGAGTTTCAGGTCAAAACCTTCAAGATATCAGTCCAACTGGGACTTGATTTGACAGAAGCACAGACTGGAGAAAATTAATGAACTAGATGAAATTAGACAAGATGTAGTCCAAAGAACCAGCATATTCCAACAGCAAAGGACTAAATGGCATGACAAATATATCAAAGAGAAGAAATTTCAAGAAGGTTATCGGGCACTCTTTTATTACTCAAATTCAAGGATTTTCAAGGGAAATTTAAAACTCATTGGCTTTGGCAATATGAGATTGAAAAAGTCTTTGAAAATGGAGCAGAAAATATCAGAACAATAGATGAAGAAAAGGTATCATTTATTGTAAATGGTCATAGACTGAAAGTATATCATAAACCAATTTCAAGAGAAGAATTTGTCAGAAAATTTCAGGATAACATTGATATGGAGTTAGTGAAGAAGAATTCTTCTTCTTCACTAACTTAGCTTTTATTTTCTATTATTACTGATAAAAAAATAAAAATAAAAATAAATTAAAGTATAAGTATGAAAACCAATCAATGGTTGGCATACTTATGTAGAAAGTGCAGGGTGAAAACCAGAACCTTTTGACATCCTATACTTTCAATTTTTCTTTTTCTGTAACTAAGTGTTCATAATTGCAAAACATAAATTGCAAATTCATTTCATTTCACTCCATATTTCATCTCATCCCACTTCCATTTTCACTTTTTCCATCATAATATTTTTCACTCCATACTCATATTCCATCTCACTCCACATTCATATTACATATCCATATTTCATATTCTTTTGATAGGCACATTCTGTAGATGTTCATTCTATAGTTGATTCTGTTCTGCAGCTAATCTGATTCTGCAGCCTACTCCAAAAAATAAAATATGATTGTAAGAAGCAACTATGGAACTCTATTCCAAAGATCACCATGCCACAGAAAGGAGAAAAAACACAACAAACAAACAAGGTCAAAGTTCTAAGGTAAATTGTGTAAAATTATTTTAATAACAAAGAGGTTAAAACATGAAATAGATACAAAGTGTATAATCATATGTTTCATAAACAACCTATCATTCAAATTGATTGAACCCTTGTCATAAAACATCTTGACCATATCCCTTATCTCATGTCCCATAATGGCCCATCATTAAACCTTCAACTAAATGACTAACGGTCATAGTCATAAACATGACCTATTAGACCACGTCTCCCTAAGATCATATGACCCTTAAATTCCCCAAAAATCCGTAGCCATTTCATTCTATATGAAATCCACAGCTTGATTACCTCCATCATATCATTCACTCACCTCCACCACACTCTGCAATCAATCTATCTTTAAGTACAGAGAGGTAAGGCTGAGGGTAAAGCATCATTCTGCGGTTGGTCTATCCTCAGACATAGAGAGACAGTTTCAGAAATAGAATATCAGACTCTGCAGCTAATATAGCTTCAAGCATAGAAAAAGTGATTTTGAAAGGAAGATAATCTATAGAAAGGAGGAATGGGGCTAATTGTTAGGACAGAAATAGTTGGAGTCAAGTACTTGGAAGGATATCCACAAGTCAAGGGGTTACTACAGCAAGCAGGGTGGTTAAATTTTATAAAGAAATTTGATGGCTTCCATAAGGAGATTACAAAATCATTCGCTAGGTCTTTTGATGGAGCGAAAGTGGAAATTGGAGACATCAAATTCACCATAACAGAATCATTTGTAGCTGAGGCAACATAACTACCAAGGCAAGGAGAACGATGGTTCAAAAATAAGGAATTTCATAATGAATCTTGGAAGAAGATACTGAAGAATCCAGGTATGGATGTCACAATATTTAGGAAGGGTATTCCTAGTACTACTTTAAAAAGTCAGTGGAGAAACATGTTGTTAATTTTGCAAAAATTTATAACATGTGAAGGAAGATTTGGGACAATGTATGTTTATCATATCAGGTTACTAATGAATTTCCTAGAAGATGGTGGATAAATTTACCTTTCTTTTTACTCAATAGCTTGAAAATAATGGCTTCCAATGTCCAAAAGAAAGTTCAATTTTTAGAAACCACTCAACATCACCATGGTTTAATAAAGATACTGATTTAATTCCACCTGGAGAGTATAGAAGATAATTGGGAAGAATTTCTTGTAAGAAATCATTTTCAAGATCATGCAGAAACACCATCTAAAGAATAAAATGTTAGGAGAAGCAGAAGAAGAAAAAATGATATGGCCGTTGAAAATAAACTTGACACTCCGTCACAGGAAGAAGATGAAGAACTAATTTCTGAAAAGTTAACAGAAATTATAAAGCATATTAGGACCAAAAGAAAAGAAAAAACAGCAATTGAGTATACTGATGAAGAAAAGGGGAGTCCACTAAAGCTAAGGAGAAGTTCTAGACTCAGAGGAATAATAAAAGAGAGATTGATAAAGGAGGCAGGAATTATAAATATTGAGGATGAAGAGACTCCAGTTCAAACACCAGTTAACAGATATCCTACACTTAGTCCTCAAAACTCTCCTCTACAACATTTTGAAGATGGCCCTAGTAGGAGGACTCTTGATATAGATCCAGTCCAGTAACAAATCTATGACTATGTGGAATCCTTGGAAATAAATGCCTCAAAGAATTAAGAGAAACCTATCAGTCCACAATAACCTCCAATAGAAACCCTAAAACAATATAAGTATGAATTGGAGATACTGAATAGGCACATCAAAAATGAGAATGAGATCTTAAGAGAACAGGTTAAGTTGAAAAATGCCATGAATATCTATCTCACTTTACAACTAGGAACACTACACAAAGAGAATAGGAAACTTAAGAAGATGAACGAAGCCCTCATAAATCTCAGGTTTAAATTACTCATGAGAAAGCCCAGAATGACACTAACTTCCAAAAGACACAAGAAAATAAGGCTGGATGTTTTGGCTGAAGTGTCAGACCATATGGATTAAGAAAGAAGAACTTAAAGTGTTAATAAAATTGCATGAGGACATGCAATGGTCTTGCAGTGGAGGTATGTTGAGCTCTACAAATTCCTTTTCTTTTACAAAACCATCATCTCATTTCACTCATCTTTCATCAACTTATAAGCCTAAAATCAATGAAGAATGATTAGGATTGTCTTAAGGATACACGCAATTGATTAACATGTTGTATTTTCATGGTTTTTGATGTTTTAATAATTTTGTGCAGTATAGCTACAGAATACAGACATTCCGTAGCTGGTCAAGTGTTTCGTAGCTATTTTTGTGTTTGAATATGATACAGGTTTCAATTAAAGAAATGGCTTATATGGGTAGTTCCAAAATCCATCCTACATGATTTCTTCCTATCCACAAGGACCAGATCGACGATTCAAGGAGTCTAATCCGATACTCAAAGCTGAAGTCAAAGAGACCGTTTTACACAAAAATTAGGACTCTTGATTTGCTTCGTAGCAAATCATGAGTCCTAAGAGTCCCAGTTTGATTATAATTTGAAGTTACACCTGTAGCTATTCCTATTCGAAGTTAGTTGTGCAATTTACTTATAAATAGAGGTTCTGTAGAACCAAGAACAAGTTAACTGTTAATAGCATAAGTTCGGAATTACAGTGTGATACTCAGTTTTTATCAAACTCTGTTTTTAATAAAGGAGATCAGTTCTTTGATGTTGTTTTGATCACATCTTCAAGGAGCTAAGGAATTCACCAAATTGGTAGCAGAGGGCCCCTGTTGCTAAGGAGGTTTTTATGCTTTCTAGCTAGGTTTATTTTAGTTTCTTTGTTCAAGTATTTCTTGCTGCTTATGCTCATTTACTTCTTTCATAATTGACAATTGTTGTGTCCAACTGAGTAAAAACCATTTGTCTTCATTACTAAATATTTATCACTGAATGGTTAGTGAATTATAGGTACAGTGGTTGTTTAGATTTCATTTACTGCTTTCATAGTTGACAATTACTATGTCCAACTGAGTAAAAACCATTTGTCTTCATTACTAAATCTTTATCACTGAATGGTTAGTGACTTATAGGTACAGTGGTTGTTTATATTTCATTTACTGCTTTCATAGTTGACAATTATTGTGTCCAACTGAGTAAAAACCATTTTTCTTCATTACTAAATCTTTATCACTGAATGGTTAGTGACTTATAGGTACAGTGGTTGTTTAGATCTCATTTACTGCTTTCATAGCTGACAATTACTGTGTATCAACTAAGTAAAAACCATTTGTCTTCATTACCAAATATTTATCACTGAATGGTTAGTGACTTATAGGTACAGTGTTTGTTTAGATTTCATTTATTGTCTTTCATAATTGACAATCGTTGTGTTCAACCAAGTAAAAGCCATTTTTCCTATTTCCAAATCTTATATTAAAATGGTTAGTGACTTATAGAAACAATAATTGTTTTTAGCATTTTCATTCTTTTTGTTATTCACTTAATTAGTTTTAGTTATAAGATCCTCATTCCAATGCAACTAATAATCTCTTTAAAGGACATTCTGATTGAAACTGAATCTGAATATGATTTGCAAGGACGGCTAAATGATTAGATTTAATGCAATGTTTGAGTTATCAATTGCATTTCCTGTTTTCATTTTTAAATCTCAATTGAGTCATAGATCCATGGATTAGGTTTATTCACTAATTGAAACACTTATTTATCTTTTTTTAATTAGAACTAGACCTTAGAACTTGTCCATAAAACTCTAATTTATTTACAGGAAGTTAACTAGTTTTACAACATTTCCTTTTCTTCATTTTAATTAGATTTATTCTCAATTTTCAAGCTAGGATAACACACTAAGGATTAAAAATGTAAAACCGCCAAAACAATAAGAAAAAAATCAAACAACGAAGTAAGGAAAAGGACACTTAGGCACATATAGTGCACTACTTCATCAAAGTTACAAGCCCTGGTTGATAATTAATGGAAGTAATTTAGGAACACTAAATTGAATAAACAGTTGTCACAACCACTTCCCTACTCATTGAGAGTAAGGAAGAACTTTCAGTTGAGCCATTTTAGCTCAATTACCAAGGTACATAGTAGATGATGTACACTTATGAATTATGATTTGTATTCCTTTACTTTTTGTGAGCAACATATTGTACCAAGGAGGATCTTTCCTTCTTGTATATTGTATTATGATGTACTTGAGGCCATTTGAAGCATTGATGTTGGCCATTCTATTAGTGGGTTGTGGGAGATGCCACATGATTCTTTATGTGCACCATTGGCACCATATTTTACTTTTATGATCCTATCTTGTAGGATGATTGTGGCAGCAAACAAGTGGCTGAAAGGACACTTGTTATACTTTGTTTTGAGGCAGGCAGGGGATGCACTGCGCTCGTTCCACATGTGGAACTATGATCCACCTCCTGGTTGTCATATGGAATCTTGTTTCTATTTGCTTTTGCTTCCATAGATTGATAATGCTCTTATTTTTATCAGAAAATTTGTTGGGAGGATGGCACAAGAGTTGGAGGTGCCCATTGGGAGTATGATTCTCCCTACTTCATATGTTGCATGTTTCAGGACAAACAATGGGCAAACCATGATTGCCACATTACATCTCTTGTCTTCATGTGGGAGAAGCCATTTGGAGAACTTGAGTTCTTGGGAGAGGCACTTCATGGATGTTTTGTTTGGTGGGGTAACTTGGGTCATTCTTGGAGGCCATAATATTTCAGCCCAAGATCAGCAGCAACCCCATACATACCATAAATGGAGAGAGAAACAATTTGGGTCGAAAAATATAATCTAACCATGCAGCCCCAATACTTTGCATGAATCGGGGGTTGAGGATTTCTTTGATGAGCTACCTAGGATGGCTCATTTCATTTGGATGATAGCTTGGGTATGGGAGTCTCTCATTGGGAATGAGATCCCCCATGTTTTTCATCACTCCTACCTTGAGGAGGCCATTGGACAGCAATAAGGTTTCCACTTACACCTTCCACTTTCTCATGATGTAAGCCATTCGGTGTTACATACTTGGGAGGAACCATTGGGGGGCAGATTTATTGCAAATTATTTTGAGCAGTGGTGGGGACTATTGATGAGGAGGCCACAAGAGGAGGAGGGGGAGGAATTTTTCTCCACCTTTACAGATGCTCTAGGACAAGCAACATTTTGGAGGGGAGGACTGTAATATTCCAAAATTTTAGCCTTCAGCTAAATGGAATATTATAGTTTTTTTTATCACTAGGTAGGTGAATAAGTGGGTAGGGAGGCCCATAAATCTCTATAGAAGGAATAATAGCACTCCTAATGTGAAAGGAGGAAGAATAAGCAGCTGGATTAAGCACCTTTGGGTTTTAATTGGAGGGGATACATGTTGAATAGGTCAACTTTGACTAAGTCAACAACGTTGTCATGGAGGAGTGGCATTCATGATGAGACAACACAATTTTAGTCGAGGATAACTTGGATGAGCTTAGTGGCATTCATGGATGGGACCCAATGTGAGAAGGATCACACACTATATATGGATGGGATGGCAGCCATTGATGATTCATGTTGAGATTATTATTTGATATTGGTATGTTTAGACTTTGCATCCTTTAGCTGTTTAGCGGGGTTTTGTTGTGTTGTTTATCACGATGGTGTTCCTGATCAGGAATCCCTACCTCATCCTTAGGGAAGGAGAGTTTCATTGGATTGCATTTCCTCATTCCAACATTTTGGCCAAGCTACCTCCTTCAGCTACAATGTATTTTATGTTTAGAGCTGGGTTGTGTTGCAGGGTGCAGCCAAGGAGGATCACATTGAGCCAATTTTGGGCTTTTTTTTTAGTGGAAAGGTAGCCAATCCATTGGAGGATCAGCAAGGAGGGCTCCTGGGAATATTTCTACATTTTTGGCATGAAGCCAACCATCTTCCATCCCTCACAGTGTATTTACAAACCAGATCTGCGTTATTTTTAGAGGCAGTTGCTGGGAGAGTTCATTCAGCTCATCAACAGGGTCTATTTCTAAATAGAGGGATCAGCCTTCTATTGAGAAATTTCATTGGAGGAGGACATTATCATTTCAGATCTGTCATAGCCTCATTCTATTCCAGTTCCAGTTTGCAGTGACATATCAACCCTAGGGTTATTGTCACATTGTATATTTTTGTTGGTATTTCTAGAAATATTTTTTGGGTTGGCTAGAAATCATGTATTAGAGCCCACGTCTTCTTTTCTGGGCATTTCTTTGGTATCTATCAGCCACATTACATTTATGTATGATTATAGCAGCAACTACACTGATATAGATAGCTCTCTCATTGCTTTCCGGCATTCTATACAATAGCAGTAACTCATGTGATTATTGTTCTGATCATTGGAGGCTTGTTCCTATTGCTTGAGTGGCTTGACCCTCAAGATATTTTTGTATTTTTTTTCCGATATCTTGATAAAATTATGGTTTTATATTGATCCCTCTTATGACATGTTCATAATTTCTATGTTTTACATTATTATGTCTTATATTGTTGCTATTTCCATTTTGGAATATTACAGTGGTATCCGAGCATAACCTTGGCTCAGCCTGTGCGTTCAAGACATTATGCCATTAGGAGGAGAAGCTTCTCATAGGAAGGAGAAGTTTTACAGAAGAAACAAAGGCATGACTCCATTATTTGGAGAAATGAAGGAAGAGAGGCTTTCCCAACTTCTTTTTCAAACTATGAAAAATATCAAGGAAGATATAAAAAAGATGAAAAGGGAGAGGTGTAGAAAATTTCCAAAAGGGTTTGAAAGTGAAGTAAGCCCTAGATATTCACATGATGGGTGTGAGAATTCAGCCACACATGCAGATCCACAGCGCAGTTTATTGCCCACATTCACTGCAAGAGAAATGGAGGAAGAATATGCACCAAGGGAGGAGACCTTGAGTGACTATCTTCAGGAGTATAAGTCTCAATCTTGGAGATTCAAAGAGCACTTGGACTTCCAAGGATTTTGTCAACTCAAGGAAGACAGAAGATCCAACAACCATAATAGAAGCAAGAGAGGTAGAATCTTTCTATCTAACGTTGATGGATCAACAAAGTGCACAGCCAAGGCTTGGGTGAAGGAGCTATATTCCTATTTCCAGCTACACCAAGTCTCAGAAAAGGAGGCCATTAGAGTAGCAACGCTGCATCTTAAAGGTATGGCCCATGATTGGTGGTTTTATAGTTCTGCTTCATTTCATCATGAAAGTGTAAATACTTATGCAGGTTTCACTAACGAGATAATGAAAAGATTTGATATTAAACATTGTAAAACATCTTTTGTTGAAACCAAAAATTCAAAACCTTTGCATGAGTTGGAGGGATCTATTTTACCCACTCCACTCCATATTTTTGTTGAAGGGGATAAAAACATGCATAATACCTTGCCAAGGGCAAGATCCCTACTTCTTGAAGAGCCCTCTTCTATAGATGAAGACATGGAGATTCCTCCTTCAAGGGAAGACCAAGATCTAGGGTCTCTCATTGATGATGAGGGATTCTCAAATATTGGTGAAGAGGATGAGAAAAGGAGAGCTAACAATGATATACCATCAGGAGAAGATCCATCATCACATGGAGGTGTAAAGGGAACCATTGCTTACATTAGAGGAGCCCTTGTGTCTTTGCAAGGAGTTCCAAATGATCTAACATATGGGGACTGTTATCACCTAATTTGAACCTTAGGCTAAAAGAAGGAAAATCAGGGTAACCTCAAACCATGGTCAGCCTTGTAGCTAGCCCTACAAGGTTAGGAGAGGGCTCTCTCCGGGAAAAATATTCAATGAAATATAATAGTAAACTGATTTTCAGCTAGGTATAATAATTGGAAATGTTTTTATAAATTTCAGGGTTGTATGGAACAGATGGGGCAGTTTGAATCTGGGGAATTAAATCAGAGATACAGGGTATTTCATGGGGCAAGGTAGGAAGGGATTTTAACAACTTAGTTCAAATAATGATGAGATGATTAAGACTGGTGAGGAGCTCAAAAGGGCATAGGAGATGGATCCTTTTCAAACAGAAGAAAACATTGAGTATTGAATGATTTCCCAAGGCAGAGCATTGTACAATGGATTCTACCTATCTATCTTGAAAGCATTCAACCAGAGATGCGAATTAATGAATGGTAAACATAACAATTAATAGATGAACACAAAGGAAGAAACAATGCTAAAATCCATACCACATGGATCCCACAAATCAGAGCTGCATATCTTTATTAATTCCCTGCCAAAATGTTACAAATGGAACGTAGAGCGTCCTCAGCGATTTCCAACTTATTTCACACTTTATTCCCCTTACAAATGATTTAGAAATTACATTAAATAAACAGAATTTTGAAGGGAGTAGATCTGCAGAAAAGGAGCTGTTTCACCCGCTCAGAAACTGAAATCCGAACATAGGAAAAATACCAACAGTGTGCCCATGAAAAAGAGGGGAAACAATACATTTTGAACATCTGGAAGGTTTGTTGTTGCTCAAACAGAGGAGAAGAAAGAAAAATTTTGGAACCATTCCTTCTTTTTATCGTTGTTGTCGTGCTATAATAATCTCTGTGTTTATATTTAGCTCTCGGATTTTGATTGTTTTTTTTTTTTTTTTCTTAAATTCCTTTATGCCGAGAAATGTCCTTTGGAAACAGTAAAACTAAAATTTTTCCACTTAGTGAAGAAAAATCCCCTTTTTGAGTGAAAAGAGCAAAGGAAAGGATAATGGGCCCAAGATGCGATCGAAAATCGCAATCGCAAATCGAAATCAGGAGAGGGGAAGGAGTGTATCACATAGCGGAGGGAATGCAATTGGGAATTTTGCAATGCGATAGTGTATAGGGGGAAAGGGGAAATCACAATCACAAATCAGAAATCGCAGCGGGAGAGGAGTAAGCACAATTTATTGATAACTTGCGATGCGATGGAGGGGAAGTCTTTATAAAACAAATAAATATGAGTTTTGCGCTTTTACAAAGGAAAAAGACCCTTTTTCATTGAAAAGGTGGAAGGGATTTAAGGTGGGACCCAAGAGAGGAATCACAAATCGAAATTGTAATCGGGTAGGGGAGTGGGTTTAAACATTATGGAAATCACCGATTGCAATGGGCGATATGAGATCAATCGCATTAGCGGGGAAGGGGAAACAGGTTTAAGTGTTGGGGGAAGTGAAATAATCCGATGCAATGGAAAGGCCGATGTGATAAAAAACATAAGAAATATTTAAAATTGATTTCTCGCATTTTTAGAAAGGAAAAACCCTTTTTGTTTGGGAAAATGCGGAAGGGTTAATGGTGGGACCGAGAGACAATCGCAATCGGAAATCAGGAGGAGAGTGGAGCGGAAACAAAGGACTGTGGGAAATGCCGATTGCGATTGGCGATTAATCGCATCGGAAAAATCGAAAGAGCGGGGTGATGTGTTGTGAGACCGTTACGAAGTTGCGATGCGATTTCAAACTTGCAATTGCGATGTAATTGCATCAGAGGTTTTTAATTGGGGAAGGGTCAATTGGAAGTTAACTCAATCGGAGGTGACTCAATCACATCGAAGGTTTGTAGGATGTGGTAATGAAAATATAAAGGGAAAATACATAAGTAAAAATTATAAAGTTTCAAAGGGTCCAAATGAGAAAAAAGGGGTAAGGTTAGGCCTTTGGGGACTTTCATTCACTTAGGCATATTTTCCAATCCAGAAGTCAGTTTTGAGAGTATAATATACCGTTGGAAAGCTATTTCTGGGCTCTTTCGGATGGACATACTTAGAACATGATTTTTCTCTAAAAATACTATGGAAAAAACATTTAAAAAGCAGGGTGTTGGCTTTGTGGAGATGGCAGCTTCTGAAGTTCAACTTATGACATATGAAGACATAAAATTACATAAAAGATGATAATAAAAGCAAAGTACCATGTTTTCACCTCAAAACATGGTTTTGAGGTGAAAATTAGATTAAGCTCAATAGAATACTGTGCCTCTAAGTTTATTTTACCTCCTCATGACCTTGTTGATATTTATTGACACTTGACTCATTAATTTAACCATGATGAGACCTTAGAACCTAATGAGACCAACCCTATGATCTACTAACATGACTTAAAGAATGAAAGTGACTCATGACTGAAGACCATAGAGAGGGGAATCAACAAGTTTCTCATGAGGGAAAACTGATGAAAGACCACTACCATCAATGAATTCATGACCTAATGGAATGATGAAAATTTATGGTATGGGAATCCTAATATGCAAATGCAAAAGAGTAAGTTTGATCACTGATGGCAGTATGAAAAGACTGACACTAACATTGGCTCCAATGGGGATGGTAGCTCCTTGGAGGTGCCAAGAACACCGTAGACCAAGTGGCCTTATCTATTGGGAAAATATGGTCAAAATACTGAAAACTGACACAATGCAGACTGACCCTGACTCAAACTGTGACTGAAAACTAAATTAAACCAAACTTTACACATATCATTCAAGCTTTATAGCCTTCACCTTGGGTGCCAAACTTCAATGACTGTGTAATTGAAATCTGAACAACAATGGCATCGTATATACAATTATTGTGACATAAATTTGAATCCATTATCTTCAATAGTGGTAGTGCTTCAAAAGCCTACCATTCACTAGTCCTCCATGGAAATCTTGGCCATCCATCTCTGAAAGCAAGAAAGCATTCTGTCCCTTGTATGCTGAAATCTTGCATGGTCCTTTCCACACGTTGTCAAACTTACCATGCTTCCCTTTGTCCTCATTTCATGCATCCCATCTCAACACCACATCATCCAACTGAAACTTTTCTGCTTTGGTCATTCGGTCATAGATTTTAGTTATCTTTTCTTGCAACTGAATAGCATTCTAAGATACTTCCTCTCTTGTTTTCTGAAGGTGGATCATTTGATTAATCCTTCGCTGATTATCATCTTCTTCACTGCCAGCCTCTTGCAATAATCTCACGACCAGAATTGTAAGTGATGTGGGAAAAACAGCATCAGTACCATAAACCAATTCAAATGGTGACATACCTATAGATTTCTTGCTGCTAAATCTATCTACCCATAACGCGTTGATGAGCTTTCAATGCCAGTTCCTCTTATTTGCTTCCAACATTTTCTTGATTATGTTTATCAGGGATTTATTTGATGATTCTGCCAGGCCGTTGCCTTGTGGGTAGTACGCTGTTGAATGGCCCAGCACAATATTGTATTTTTCGCAGAACTCCACCATCTTTTTAAATCTAAACACTGCTACGTTATCTGTTATGATTTTGTGAGGGCAGCCAAAACGAGACAAGATATTTGATTCTAAAAATTGAATGATTACCGTATCAGTGGCCTGCCTTGCTGG